>WOFM01001009.1:0-382225 GCA_011428145.1 Ericerus pela
GGAGTGGATGTGTTATGGGGTTGGATCAGGTGATCGAATTTGTGGTGGTGTTTTCTAACCATTCCTAAATTAGTCTTTTCGTATACTTGGCCATACAGATTCTGTGCCTTGTTCTTTTTTTTCTTTCTTTTGGTTTTCTGGCAGGTGAGTTTAGTGTTAAATGAACGTTTTTATGTAGATTGTTCTTGGTAACTGTATAAAAAAATTAATTTGACTTTTAATGGGGCAATGAACAATATTTTATCAAATACATATACCTAATACCAATTAAAAATACTGGTTCATAAATTTTATTTTACCTTATCTAATTTAAGGGATTCGTCCATAACCCATAGTCTTCCCAAGATTTTATCTGAAATTTCTGCTTAAATACCAGAAAATTAAGTATATTATATACAGTTGTGTTAAAAACGTGGTAGGTATACATAAAAAATTCCAAAATTTGATAGATTCATGTCATTATTTTTTAAAACTTTAAAGCAAAAATTCTTCAAACAACGCGCATAGCTGAACGTCCAGAGGTGATTTGAATTCAAACTGAATCTATGATTTCATTCTCTCAATATTCTAGCCAAAAAATTCAACAAAGTGAGATATTCAAAAGTTTTTAAAAGTATTTGTGGGTACGTTTAAAAATATATTTTTCTAACTTCACATTCCCTTTTTTCGATGAGAATATTAATGAACTTGTTCAAATGAAATTTTGGTGATTTATTTGACTAAATTCAGTGCATGCCATAGCTTCGTAGCGTGCAAAAGTCCGTTTAAGAAGCGCACTCACATTAGGAAGCAAGGTAACAAGAGAAAAAAAAAAAAAGCAGGTTTGTCTGGACATACAATTTATTTTTAGGAAAGAAATCGTATTAAATAGGACCAGCCCGCACATATTATTTAGCTCGCATATATATTAACGTTGGAAATGTTTAACCTATGGTACATAGTAAAAAGATAACGTCATATGCATCGAAAAGTGAAAATTAAGTTTGCAACAAAATGTTAAAGAAATGAAGTTTGCCATAAAAAGTGATAAAAATGTCAGAAACCCCCCAAAAATTGCGTAAGTATCTATCCTTTATTATTCAAAATCAATTATGCCAAATCCAAGAGGTTTTTGAAATAGGCTACTAGCTACCTATGAATAGAAATAATAAGTAATCTATTTTTAAGCTCCCATTCATTGACTATATAGTACCGGACCAGTAAAGAAACATGATTTCTGATTATACGTGCCGACGCTAAGTAGCTAACCTGAGCCTACTTCCTTTCTTTGTGTTTATCTACGCTATCCTTGTGAATTTAAGGGAGGTATTTATCACATGTATTCTAAACTTGTGAACTCAAACAAAATGTCGAAAATACGCAAAAGGTACTATAGGGTTATCTACTTTTTCTCCGGCATGTCTTGACATTAAAAAGTACATTGGTCTTATGAAGCTTTACTAATTCAGTACTATACATATAGCCAAACCCCCCATAAAATAGGATTGAAAACCTAACAGAAAGTGAAAACAAAGTTTACAAAAAAATCCTGATTACAAAATATTTTCAATGTTTATTCAACGAAATAAAAATGAAATACAAAAATCATTTCCAATGTATCCTCGACTGTGCAATAAACGCAAATCGTGTAAATTTTTACACTTGAAGAAACTCAAATACAATCTTAGACCACGTCAATTAAGGAAAATATGAAAATGAAGCTTGATAACTTCATTCTGAGGTAATTAATTAGGAAAATAACATGTGGGTATGTTTCCAGCATGGGGAATAGAACCACCGACCTACAGATCATAAAATGACGGTGTTGTCCACGTGGCTATGCCATCACCCGTGGTAACCATAGGGGTACGCATATGTGTTCACATTCCCCACAGTAACCCCCACACGACTTGCAATACAAGTACGATGCAACACACCAGAGGGCAGCTCATACAGTCTGTTTAGTGATAAATGTCCAAACCTACACAGACCACTGAAGTGCTGTCCACTCTGGTGTGGAAAATACATTAACATGATGCCATACGCATGCGCAATTCAACGTCAGTGTTACTACTTCTGTAATTTGCTGGAACGACCCGCATGGGGAACAGAACCAGGGACCTCCAAATTATAAAATGACGACACTATCCACGCAGCTACGCCATTTCCAGTAGCAACCACACAGATGTGTGCGTATATGTTCACATACTCTACAGATCATAATTTTGAAAAATAAAAAATCTGTTATGACGAAGCTATACTGCCTATCAGAAACAGAAATGCATAAACATGATCAAAAATACTTCGAAGTTAAGAAAAAATAATAATATGGTGGTCTTAGTCAGTGAGTAGCCAGCAGTTGGCAGAAAAGTAACAGCTGAATGAAAATGTAGAAAACGGGTCAAAATAGATCCCCTTTGTTATAACTTGCCTCTTGAATACTATATTTTAACGAGATATTTTGTTTTTTTCAGTGCCTCATGAACCAAGCAAGAAGAAAAAACATTTGTGAAAGTCAGCCTGTAAGGAAAATACGTTTTCAAGACCATAAACTCACTTATTTTTGTATTAATACCCATGCAGATGGATTACTACGATAAGTACGTGTATATTAAGATTTAATGAATCAACTTTAATTTAGCTTGAAAGAGCAAACATTTAAACTTGATTTTATGAAAATGAGTAGCCTATTTGCTTTACTTAAACGCATTCCATGTTGTTATCAACACAGTATGTTATATTAAACAAACTGTTGTAGATTTTATGAAAAGAAAGTTTGTTTAGACAGACTTTGAAGTGCTTCTTTATAAAAAATCTTGTCAGGTAATTTTTTTGAGTGGAAATATGAAATGTATAGGAATCATACTGACTATAAAAACAACAATTGATTCAATTGTCAGAAATACTACCTACAACATGGTTATATTCTATTTATTTTGTTTGTTTAACTTTATAACGAACCAAAAATAAGCCATCCTGCTAAAATTTTGTTATAGGTAAGTGAATATCTTGTAGCCTATAGGTAGGTACTAGGTAGTAGGTACCCTATTTCACATTTGTTTCCAGGCTACGTTTAGCATATAGCACAGTTTTGACATTGATATAAGGCCAAATTTCTGTGGACTATCGCATTCATGTAAATTTCCCACTCGGTAGTTCATTCATCAGTTTTTCATTAAAAGGAGTGTTGTATTGAGCAAATATGTCTTGAATTTTTTTGCTAGATCGAGACCACCAATTTCATAAGATCAAAATATTGTACGGTTAATATTTGGTCATCAATAATAGTAAAAATATGGTACCAGTCTTGGTCTTGCTTGTCTTCATCACTGCTAATGAAACACCATTAATGACAAGATGCAAGACTACCATTAATAAATAATTTGTAAAATTAAAAACAAATTTTTATTCTAGCGATATTGAATCTTATCTTACTACCGCACTAATTTCATAAGTATTTGCGTCGAGAATGTAATAACTTTACATTTTCTTCTTTCGACACAGATAAAATATTGCAGCTCTAATTATACAGCATTTTCGTCAGACGTAACTGAGCCCAGCAGCCTACCTAGTCTGACGTTGACCGAATTTCCTGCAACAATTTCTGCTTGTCTTATAATGCGTCAACTGTTGGTGCTTTTTGCAGAATAAATAGGGACACAATATCCACCTAAAAATCTAGTATACCTACCTACCTACCTAGGGTAACCTTTTAAACATATTTCTTTTTAGTTTGTTTCGAAGAAATTTTTTGTACCTATAACATACTCACTAGGCATAGGTTAGATTTTTTTAAATACAGTAGAACCTTGATATAACGAAATGCAAGGGACAGGAGAAATAATTCGTTATATTGAGTTTTTGTTATAATAAGGATTCTGTTATGAATAAGAGTTTTTACAAAAACAAAAATTTGTTAAATTGAGTTTTTAAAAAAAATTTGTTTAATTGAGTTAAAAAAAAATTGTTAAATTGAGTTAAGAATAATTGTTAAATTGAGTTTTTACTAAAAAAATTAGTCATCTGACTTGGTTTTAACACATTGGCACTACTTCTGTCAATAGCATTGTCGATTTGAACTAAAGCAGAAAATATACTTTTATCTATTTCAAATCTGGATAAAAAAGATCACATGTACGAATTCACAAGAGACACTGCCAACAGCCAAGTTAGGCTACAGAACTGTGGATAAGCACTCTGCATTCTGCGTCTGATTCATGTTCAAACATGGAAGAGAGATACGTCTGTACTCTGTCGATACAAAATTATTTTTTCAATCAGTGAGAGGGTATAATTGTGTATTTTGACTTCGTTATATCGAGGATTTTTTTTTCATTGTATTGAGGTTTTAATAAGGGCCAGAATTTTTTTTTGTTGTATCAAGGATTTCTTTATATCGAGGTTCGTTATATTAAGCTTTAACTGTACTTATTTAGTGACTTTTTTCATCCCAGATTTTTAATAAGTACACTTGTCTTCAATTTTGAGTCGAGTTTTCGTATTTTGTAATTATTTTATTTTATTGTTTGGAAAAATTTCATTGAAATTGAAGATTTACAATTTGTTCTTTTTAATATAAATAACTACAAAGTTTTGTAGTTAATCCATTAATTTAAAATAAATGAATTATGTAAGTAGGTAGGTACATATTTAATTTTTATTGATTCAAAAAAAAATTCTTCAATATTTTTTAATCATCTCTTATTGTGAAGTTGCTTCTTTTTCTTGTACTTAAAATTAATTTTCTGTCCAATGAGGTGGTTATAAAAATGTGATTGAAACAGAACATTGAAAAACTCATCATACAGTTATTTTACGTTACTGAACTGTACAATCATCCCGTAAAATCAATTCAATAATCGTAACTATGGATCAACATTTTCGAACATGAAAACATCAGCGATCAAATGAAAAACATATGTGTTCATGTTCCAAATTACTTTTGTAATCTTTTTCTCAGTTACTTTTTTTTTTTTCATTTCGTCACAACTACGTAGGTAATATTTAATGACAAATTATGGACTACTAAATTTGCAAATCAATAATGCAAAGTGATACAAAAATAAATGAGAAAATAACATCTATTAAGCTTGATATTGTAGATAGGTACTTAGTTATTTTATTTATAACTCAACTCATAAGTTGCAATTGTGACCAGAAAATTATTGGTAATATTAAATTTAAATCGTGGTGAATTGTTTTTTTATAGTTTGTTACTTTTAACGTGAACAAATAATTAGATGAATTCTCCTATAAATGTTAGTTTGAAACTAGTGGTGATGAAATAAAACAAAATAACAACAAATTCTGTCACTACAGGTACTGCATGGGCTAGTTCAATTCATAGTAGGTACTAGGTTGGTACATCAAGATCGATTTGACAACATAAATTGAAATTATATAGAAATTAATAATATAATGTCAACAAAAAATTACGAAACAGGCAATATGTAGGTACGTATCACAATACATTCAACATTCATTCGTTATAGAATACGATCTTAACTTGTCCTAAAAACTAATTATTAGTATTTATTTTATTTTCATTAAAAGAACTTTGTTAAAATTATATAAAAGTTTGTACTTATACCTACTAGAAAGAATCAAAACATGAAAAATCGTAAGTGTGAATTATTTTAATAGTGTAATTTATCAAAGAATTGAAACGAGATCATATAAATCAATAATTTTCTATAATAATAACAATATTGTGCCTTCATATTTAAACGATCAGCATAGGACCTACTCGTACAGGAAAACTCTCGAATATGGCAAATCATTAAGTATGTGTGTACGTTACTTGTACCAGTTGGTTAATATCGACAGTTGAACCTCAATTCCAATACAGAAAGTGATGAATATTTCGTATTCATCCCTACTTATGGGCCCATTAATGTAACCTAATGTGGCTCTAAGTAACTATAATTACATTTTTGTTAATTTCTACTAAAATTCTGTCAGTTGTTTCCTAAATTTAATGAATAGGTACCTAAACGTATTCCCTTTTACTTGCAGGTAACTCATAGTTCATTCTATATTTTATTCTTTTTGAAATACTGTGAGTCGTGAAAAGGATTCCGCCATAGAAGGTAATCTCCAGTTTGCGTTTTTACCAGCTTCATACGCAAATATAAGAGAGTCAACCACGGTAAATACTGACAAGTGATTTCTGTTTATTGGCGCCTTGTATACTTGGCTCTGTGCAAGCACATTCACACAAATAAACATATATTTAAACGTATGTATTGGTGATCAAATTAAATTTTACTTTGAAGATAACAAAGTACAACAATAAGCCGATTCGTCACAGTCCGACAATTATGAATTATGAACAAAATATAACAAGTAATTTGGGCTAAGTGTGAGTTTAACATGCAGCACTAAATTGGTGAGCCTCTCGGTGGTGACTATCATTGAGGGGTCGGATACCTTAAATACCTCATTCAGATATGATCCCCACAGTCTTATTGAATGATGAAATGTTAAAGGAATTGATAGTTGCCCTTACGGATTTATTATTTTCCGTACGATTTGGATTTAATATTGTGTTATTGATTTTAGAGATAATACTCGAATACAAATAAACTTGTGTTATTATTTATTTTAATTTCATGAGAAACAAATGTTGGATCACTTTCAAAAAGGTACAATTTTTAAATTATTTCAATATTAACAGTTACATATTAGATACCTATACCTACAATTGATACTACGTACCTACATACCAACCTATTTGCTTCATAAAAATTACAAATAATTTTAGGATATTTTTCAACAGAAATTTGCGATTGTCACCAGGAAAGACAATATGAAATACTTAAAATGTGCAATTACCAATGATTTGATGCACCTAATTCCAAATTCAACAGCAAAAATTATGTTTGAATTTTAATTCATTCATATTGACCCAGATTCGCGGTTCCGGGTCATTTTCCCGAATCCATTTCCTCGAAAGGCCATTTTCCCAAATGTACAACTTCACGAAAATTGTTTCTCAAAAGTCCTAACGAATACTAATTATTTTTCAAAAAAATTAAAAAAATATACTTAACTTAACCTCACACAATACCTGAAGGACTCAAGATAATTATTTTTTCAAAAAATAAAATAATAATCCACCTCACCCTGCAACTTTATCATCACCTAAGTTTTTATGCCCTCATCGAAGAGAAAAATTAAGAAAAAAAAGGAAAAATTTTCAGGAAAATAGCCTTTCAGGAAAATCTATTTGGGGAAATTTCCATGAACCCAGATTCGCACACTGTCGATTGTTGATATCCGAAAATTTTTACACCGTTTTAAAACTTACCCAAATTCCGTGATGTTAAACATTTTTAATGTTAAAAATTAAACATTTTCAATGTTAAAAAAAAAAAACAAATAACTTTGCCCCCTCTAAAAAATTATCTAGCTACTCCCATGATCCAGTTCTCCCTTTCACTATGTTTTTGTTCTATGAAGAGACATTTTCTTTTTTAGCACATGTACACCCAGAAAGCTTACGCGTACGTAGGCTACGTCTAATGTTATTTGGTTTTCATTAGTTTGTTAAAGAGTCGACGAATGAAAGCTTATCCTATTTCTGTTTGTTCCCTTTCCGAAGTGGGTACGTCTTGTTGTAACCTGATTTTTCTGACGAATGGAACTCATAAAGTATAGTGAGAGAAAAACTTTTTGCAAGCGTTCGAAATTGGTTCGAAGTAGCCTTCATACGTACTGAAAAATGATGAAATAATATATTATTTCGCCCAATGGGTGGTATGGTCAACACTGACGGATGCAGGTGTAGGCACTGAAAATTTCTTATTTTGAAAAATTGACTGTCTTTTATTTCGTCGTTGGATCAAGTTTGCTGAAGACATATGTGAAATAATCCAATAAGATGAATATGCCTTGGTTAGGTGTTCAAAAAGAAATTTAGGTTGAACGTAGGCTGGTAAATTTTTTTTTTTTTTCTTTAAATGGCTAAGCACGAATGATGTATCAGTATGATAATATTATATTTTGTACTCGAGTTCAACTTAGAATAGAGGTACTTACATAAATTATTGTAATTTTCTTAATCGAGCGCGTATCAATTAATTAATATTGATAATTACGTAATAGGTAAAAATGAAAATCCACGAAACTTCAAGCATGTGTTCTTACTTTAAAGAGTCAACATACTGAACTGCTATAACAGCTATGTATGAGAAATTGTATATCCTTCAAATTCAAGGAACTAAAACATTGCATAATTTTGTACTTATCGAAAAATAAAGTATTTGATAAAAAACGCAGTATTAAGACCATTTACAGTGGAAACTCTGTTTATTATAGGTAACCAAATTTTGTATTTCATGAAATTTTTCAAAAAACCCTTAAATTTTCTTTCACACTCATTTCCTCAGTCGATTTTGCTATAATTTATATAACATGTCAGTAGAGTTCGTCATGAATCTCTTTGACAGTTCTTTTCGAACCAATACAATCGTTAAATTACATTGTCACATAATTATGTGAAAATCTTACATAGCTGCCATCGCAGTTGCAGCTTTATCCTGGAAGGAGTACCATACTGAAATGTGTATATTATAATGAAAACCATTTTGGATAGTATTTATTTAGACCTTTAGTTAAATTGCCGACCTAATGAAGTTTTAAAAATATTTTCATAAAATGTATTAACTATCTGAAACAAAAGCACATCAGAAATTAATATCGTTCAAAAAATTAAATGGAAGGTTAAAATTTATTATAACTGAAATAGTCGAAACTTAAAGGCAAAAAAAATTACTCCACCCTGCCATCTAATACACCTATACTTTACGACAATTTTATACCCACGTATTATACGAAATCTTTATACCAATAACGTCGAAAATTCTATATTCACATCGAACTTAGTCGACCTATAGTAATTTTAAAGACTCTGTGCTACTCCACCCGAAAAGAAACAATTAATACCTATACTCCATCCAATATGAGGTAATCCTCTGCTTCAACTCTATGTTGCTAACAAATACACTTTGAATATAATTTTATACAGTAAGATGCCTAGCATTATTCGTGACTACATATTTTTTCACAGGGGTGTCCAAATGGGATGAAAGGGGGAATATTCCCCTTTGTTTTGTTTTTTTTTTTCTACTGGTTGCAACATATAGAAAAGGAAAAATATAAATATTTAAACATTGTTAATTTCACTCCCTCCTAGAAATTTACAAATTTAGACGCCTTTGTTTCTCCATTTAATGCCATTTTAAATCAATTGAAAGAATAATAATAATTGTGGAATACCTTACATCGTGGAAAGTAAACCAACAACAGAAGGTGTTCAACAGAACAATTTGCGTGTTTGTAGCTAAATACCTAAGCAGGTACGAGGGAGCCAAGACCTTGGCAAACACTGGCAATTTAGCCTAAGATTTTCTGTTCTTATATACCCGGCTCCCCACACACACACATACACACCTATGTATTAATTGCATAGACTAATGTGTAGATAATTACGTCGCACTTTATGGTTGCTGTGGCAACGGTAAAATACGGAGAATGTATCTCTGTACTGGCTTGTGACATCGCGGAGATCCTTATCTCTCGATTCATCACAGATTGAAATTTGTAACTTGTCTATCTGCAAAAATAGACAAGTACAAACAAACATACATTTTTGTTTAAAGTGCGATGCAACATTATTTGTCACCAAAGGTGACGACTGTTGTTGATAAGGCGAGTCTATATCTCCATATGAGTATTAACTAATCCCCACAATAATAATAATAATAATGGTAGGTCTCATGGTTGATTCAGATGTAAACATACTTTTTTCTTCTGAAATGAAAACCACACTTATCCAGGCAATAAACTTCCTTTCATACAGTCATTTTAAAGGCCATACTAGATATTAAAAACAAATAATACCATCAAAATCTTGTGGCAATATGCGTTTTTATCTCCACTCACCCATCCATCCATAATAAAGAGTAACAGATTTTTTTGGAGCGACAGAATATTAGCACCGACCAAATTCTTTGGTCAAGCAGGCGCTAGTAGGCCTCCTTAAAGTGAATTTACTATTGTCCACTTCCCACATCTCATCCTTCAATATTTCTGTTTTTTATAAGAAATTTTGACAATTCTAAGACAGAGGAATTTTTAATTAGTTCCTTTGTTAGAGAATTTATAACTCTTTTCCTAATCTCATCTTCAACCCTTGTGTCTATACAAACTCAATTTCCTTAACTTGAGGATCTTACTTTTCATTTTTATTTCTTTCAGTGCACATTCCAGAGGCACTAAAATGTAAAGTATATACTTACTTGAATGTTGCCTTCTGCCATCATTGCATAGTATTTTAATTTTGTCAAAGTTGTGCTCAGTGAATTTTAGTAACAAAATTATTGTTCACAAAGTTAATTGTACTTTCTTTTTCAAAATAATTTGAAAAGCTTTTAAAAACAGTTTATAATCCAGTAAATTTTCTTGAAGGTGTTCAAATTTTTGATTCGAATCATCAACAAATTTACTATGGACAAAACTGTGTATCAAATGTAAATTTTCTAATGAGTGATTCACACTCACCCGAGTAACCTCATCTTAATTATGGGATTTATTCTTGTAAACTCATTTTGATTGAAAACTAAAAGTGAAATTTTAGACTCTCCTCAGAATACAAATATTTTGGCCCAAAAGGAAAATACATTTCATTTCAAACTGAAGTTCCCTGAAAATTTTTTCAATACACTAAAAAGTTTGTTTGTGAGTCCCTTGTGCTGAAACAAAATTTAATAAAATAAATATGATCAAAAGTTTGGTTCAAATTAAAATGAAATTCTTCCGGAAAATTCATTGGTTTTTTGCTGCTTTTCCATGATATTTACAAAATTTACTTCATTCCACCATTGGTCAACTTGCCAGACAGGTAAAATTGTCAACAAATTCCTATCGTCACTGTGAATCTTATCGGGTCTAGTTGGTGTTTCAAATGTTTTGTTCCATCTGAATGAAATATCTGCGTCATCGATAAAGGTTGTAAAAATTTACTTATTTATAAATTTATGTTGTCGGGTACTTTCAATGTACGTGTCCTTTTCATTAAAATAATGCTAAATAAAATTATATTAATAATTTTCGGTTCAACTGATTTTGTGAAAATGTTATAACGCTTTCCATTATTGGGTTGGAAACAATGAAAAGTGAAATATGTAGGATGCGACCATCCCCTAAAATTCAAAAACTGGCGCCCAAACAGGGACCTGCCCATGCAACAGAAGTAGTAATAGCTGAAAACTTAGGCTGTGTTAAAGTGTTTTTATCCACACACCTAGATTCAACTTTTTGAATTGCATCCTCTCCTGAGCATGGCTACCCATAATTCTAAAAATATCCTAGGACATTAATAATAACGTAATGTTTCCATTTTAATTTTGGAAAAGCCATCCCCCATGAAAATTTTCTGCCATTTTTTGACCACAAATGTGCAGAAAATGGACGCCAGAGAGTGAATAGGCTAATGTTCAGTTTTATTAATTTTTTTTGAACACATCTACGTGAGTCCTACCAGCCAATGCAATTTGAAATAAAACCCTCCCTCGGAAATAAGAAAAATTTTTAAAATAACGTAACTTTCTTATAGGGGAAATATAAAATTTCCGAGGCTACGTCATATAAATAAAAAGCACGTAGATTTCTCTTGTTTAAAAATAGAAATGCCCCTCCGAGGAGGATTGTCTTTAGTAGCCTCAACTTTTTCACCTCCCCTGACGAGTACACAGCAAAATAATGTACCCCAAGAAAGAACACCCCAAGGCGCTCTGATTCCTATGATGAAAGTAGACAAGTATCATCGGGAGCCTATAAAATGATCCAGGAATCGGAGAAAAAGCATTATGAAATCGAACCTTGGGTGGGGCCAACTGATCCACGCACACCACAAATGCTCGTGGACAGATACAAGAAAATATTACAAAACCATCCCATTGCAAGCCATCGTAAAGCCGCAAGTTTTAGGCTGGCCATTAAAAAATATTGTAAGTGGGTGGAAAACAAAGACCCAGATCTTGACTATAATACTCTAAAGAAAGAATTCCTCACGAGAGTGTGGGACTCCGAAGTCCGAAGAAGGGTTGTTTTAGAATTCAAGGCCATAGACAGATATTCCAGTTGTTTCGATAACTTTAGAGATTTTTATTAATTCTGGATGCACCGACTCCATGTGTGCAACTACCACAACGAGGACATCATCAACGTCTTTTATAGAGCCATGCCCCTTCAGGCTGGTTGCAAATTTTTAAGGCGCAACATAACTTCATTGGCCAAATTTGATAATTTAGTCACAAATTTACCACAAAGGGCTGTCGTATGGCGCAAAGCACCCTTCAAACCTCCAATATCTAATGCTTCTGGAGCAAAAACCACCGAGGCAGTCATAGATAGGCCTCAACCAAATTACAAAAGATATGCCCCCAAGGTGAATCATGTTCAACCCATAGAGAATCCCTGAGGATTGGATACAATACCCAGAGACCACGAGGGCAAAGAGCAGAATGAATATATGCTAGAATACGGCCAGGCGCCTCAAAAACCAGAGCCAATGTTAAACTAGCAACTCTGTCCTTTCAGAGCAACCGAAGGATGGAGATTCAAAAACCCAGGTTGCTAATGTCTCAAGACTACTGTCCCTTGTATTTGATATACCACAATTATCTAATCATCGGGGACAAACTGGCACTTATGATCTTCAAAAACAGTCTAACGGAACATAACACCCTCAATTGTTCAAAAACCAACGATCTTTTCTGTCGAGAGGGCAACACCCTGAAATCGGTCCTCGATAATATTCATAAATTCCCGAGGAACGTGAAAAAAGCTATAATCATCATGGGTGTTGAGGAACATCAAAATACCGGGTTCCATGTTGAGGTTTTTGATAATCAATATGACAAACTGATCAAAAAATAGAAAAAATATGCAGTTCGAGATATAGTTGTCACAAAGGTTCCTCCTAGTTCCACAGATCTTGGGAGCCTAACCTACTGGAATATTCTAAATAACATCAACGCCAACATACATAATATGGCCCGAAGGTTTTGCCTCAAATTTGTCAATTTGGATCATGCGGTTTTGTCCTTTGATCATAGTCGATCTTATGAAGTAAATAATTATTATTTAAACAAGGATGCCAAATTACGTCTCCTAATAAAAGAGAAAATGTTTAAGGATGACAATCAATTTAGCACCCAGGCATTGAGTCTGATGGCTGACAAAATAGATTGGGTCAGAAAAAGTGAGGCTCCAATGATAAACAAAAAATTAACACTCCAGCAGGGAGACCAACCACAATTAAACCTCCTTCAACCCCGGTTGAGAATAAAACGGAAAGCACACCAAGGATCTTGACAGTTGTCCCTGAGGCCTATGATCCATTATCATGTGCAGGATTTGCAAATTTGTTGGACAATGAGATTGAAGGTGGTGAGGTTGTGTTACATGCAAGGGTGCCTGATTACATTAAAGCACCATATATCCTGTCAAAGATAAATAACCACTTTTTTCCAAAATTGGGCGACACAGGGTCCCCTTAGACATTTGCCGAGAAAAATGTATTCGCCTCAATTCTGAAATTATGTCCAGACCTGGACTACAAGGAAATTCCTACATCGGATCTGACAGTTAAAGCAGTGATTGGGAAGAAAGTGACCAAGGTCACACATTCGGTGTTAGTCACTTGGTACTTATATGACCATAAAACAGAAAGAAGAATCCCCGTGCGTTTGGTCATGCGCATCGTCGAGAGTTTCAACATACCTATGATACTCGGTTGCAAATTTTTCTTGGCCTATCATGAGGCTATCAGTTTTGGAAAGAGGAAGGTCTAACTTTTACAACCCCCGATTCAAAGGATCATACCATAGCCATCTACGCCTATGACAAAATCAGAGACATGGTCTCCAAGGGAGCAGTCCAGGAACCTCTCCATTAT
Organism: Ericerus pela; assembly: GCA_011428145.1. Lineage (NCBI taxonomy): Eukaryota > Metazoa > Arthropoda > Insecta > Hemiptera > Coccidae > Ericerus > Ericerus pela. Next base: position 13,943 of record WOFM01001009.1, read on the forward strand.
CTCAGGGATTGTCCGATCACACTTGTGCAAGATGAGACAGTAAGTGGAATAGAAAAGGAGAACATGGCATCGTTCTATAATCTGGAACGACACAACCGTGCCTCTCATCCCTTACAGCCATCTACATGGGAATTAGTGCACCCCTCATTGGAGGACATCCTTGCGGTATCCACGCAGATTGATGAGGAGGAGTTTGAACCCGAAGAAGAAGAATCACCTCTTGACACTCAACCCTTGTTAACAGATCAAACCAACTTATACGCGGATCTTCCACCTGTCCCCTCGGTTGGAGCTATCCTATCTTACCAAGAAGATGAGGCTCCTGAAAATTCCGCATGTATAGCAAACATCATGGCTATTTTAAAAGACAATATACACATACCAGAATTTACAGATGCTGAAGAAGATGAAACAGCAATTAGTACCATTTTCCCCAATCCTGCTAGAATTGAGGGAAATAAAATACATTCTCTGGGACCCGACCACAAAAATACGTCCCTAAACCCCTACGATGTTGGCCTACATGATCTTTCACCAATTTTGGCTAACGGTGCCGTCAAAAACGAAATTCAAAAGCTCTTGACTCAGAAAAATTACAATCCCAAATTCAAAAAATTAAGAGATGAATTTAACGATATTTTCCGCCTAGAACAAGGAGCGTGCAATCTATACAGACATCATTTAAAGGTAAAGGCGGAATATAAACCCACGATGTGCAAAACTTACCCTGTGCCCAGGCATAAACGAGAAAAAACAAGGGTTAAGATTCAAGAATATTTGGATAAAGGAATAATTAAAGGTTCCAAATCTTCATACAGGGTGCCCCTTGTCGCAGTACCAAAAAAGGATGGCACATATCGTCCTTGTGGAGATTTCAGACAACTGAACAAATATCTCGATGTGCAGGGTGATGAAGTCCCTCATATTGAACAACTGAAAACCGAATTCGCCGGATCCCGATTATTTTCATCATTAGATTTTTGTGAGGGATTCTTGCAAATACTTTTGGATGAGGAATTGCGCCAATATTGCGCTTTCGTCTTTGAAGGGGTGCCATATGAATTCACAAGGATACCCTTTGGCACCAAAGATAGCATGCAGGCATTCCTCTCAGCCATAAGAGAAGTTTTTAAAGGAACGGAGGAATTTATAGCAGCCTACGTGGATGATATCTTGGTCCACTCAAAAACTCATGAGGAACATTTAAAACACCTGAAATTAGTCTTTCAACGCGTCAGGGACGCACATATGACTTTAAATGAAGATAAATGTGATTTTCTTTTAAACGAGGTCAAATTCATAGGTCATTGCATCGGGGAAGATGGGATACAGCCGTTAGAAGAAAGAACAGCAATAATAAGAGATTTTCTGATTCCAAGAAATCAAAAGTCTGTCTAATCCTTTCTCAGGATTGTGAATTTCTATCGAGGATTCATCCCCCGATGCGCAGAAATAGGCCAACCCTTATATCGGCTATGTGGCAATGTCCCTTTTTAATGGAATGAGGAGACGCAAAAGGCATTCGACACCCTCAAAAAAGAAATGTCGAGATGTATATTAGAAGCCCACCCACAAAATGATCGTCCATTTTTTATCATGGCGGATGCATCAGGCTATGGCATTGGGGGCTTTATCTACCAACTAACCGATGACAATCAACCAAAAATAAATAGCATGGTCAGCAGGCTCCTTTCACGAGCTAAAATGAATTACATGACCAATGAAAGAGAATTATTGGCCATAATCTATACCCAGAAAAAATGCTATTTCATGCTACTCGGGTATGAACTGATTGTCTTCACTGACCACCAAAGCCTCTCGATGCTACGAAATGAAAAACGATACTGCTCACCAAGGGTAGCAAGATGGATCACCACTCTTGAAGAATTCAACATAAAAGGCATCAACCATATCTCTGGTTCAAAAAATGAAATCGCAGATGCCCTTTCGAGGTACCATAAGACATACATCTGTCACGAGGATAATTTTGTGGTTCCTAATAGTATATGTCAAGCCCCAGAACTGATAGTTGGCCCCATACACCCTATACCCGAGGATGCGGAAATTACCTCGAAAAATTTCACTCAATGGTACAATGAGATTGTTGAGTTACAAAAAGAAGATTCGGAGATTTCTCTCGCTTTCAACCACCAATCCCAACGCCGCATCACCTTCGAGGATGGCTTATTCTACATCCAGGGGAGAGATGGGAAGAGGAGAGTTTACCTCCCTGTAAAAAAGAGGAAGCAGTGCATCACATACTATCACTCGGATGCACAACATACTGGCATCAACAAAACAGTCACCATTATTCACCGTTTTTTCAACTGGCCAGGGTGCAAGGGTGATGTCATAGATCATGTGAAGCAATGCAGAAAATGTATAACCTGCAAGAAAGATCACTTCACCCCTTATGGGGAAATAAAAAATGTCAATGCCAAAGAAAAGAATGAGTTAATTGCGGTGAATTATTTCGGCTCTCTGCCCCAAGGTTGAGGCTCCATACAGAAAATACTGGTGGTCCTCGACGTCTTTACAAAACACGTGAAACTATATCCAGTGAAGATAATGAATAAAGTACATAGATAGGATGGAACGCTGTATAGCTGAATTTGGAAAACCCAAAAACATCCTGTCGGACAATGGTCCACAATTTTCATCTTCAAAATGGATGGAACACTGGAAATTGCAGGGCGTCAACACCAGGTTCACCTCAATCTACTGTCCTGCCTCAAATCCTGCGGAATGGGTCATGCAGACTCTCGCGGAATGTTTGAGGATACACCTTGAAAATAAATCAAAACACTCCAAATGGCCAGACCACATAAAAGACGTGGAAAGAAAAATAAACACGACTGAATATATGGTCACTGGAGTGCCCCCTGTCCTTTTACACCTCCAGATGCACTTCACAGTACAAGGAAGCGCCAAACTGGAAAAAATCTCTGAGGAAGAGTACTCGAAGATATTAAAATTGGTGCAGGAAAGAGTAAGAAGGAAATTAGAAGAAAGAAAAAAATACTTCAATAAATCTTATCCTCTCCCAATACTGTTAAAATACGGGGATATTGTATATGTCAAACAGCATCATCTGTCAAACAAGGAGAAAAAATTTGCAAAAAAGCTGGCCCCCATCTACAAAGGTCCATTCCTGGTAGTTCAAGAAAAGGGAAGAAACTCATACATCCTGGAAAGCCTCGAAAATGGGAATCAGGAGCAACACCACATAAACAACCTGAATTACTAGGCTTATATAACGTAAAATCACGAGGGTGAGAGAAATACTTTTATTTTGTAAACACCCTTCTGAAAAAAATAAAAAACAAAAAAAAAGGAATAAGAAAAAAAATAATAATATAAAAAAAAGAAAATCTAAAAAATATACGAAAATAATAAAAGAAAAATAATTATAACACAAAAAAAAATATATATATAAATATATAGCAAAGAAATAACACGAAATAAAAGAAAAAGAAAAAGAAATAAATAAACATACAGAAGGGTGTATAATAATTTGGAAAGAAAAACAAACTTTTCGTATTTCAGACCCAGGTCTGAGCCACCAAAAAAGGTAAAAATATTAAATTTTTATACATAGCCTAGGCTATAATTCAGGCTCGCGTAATATAGAAAGCCAGGCCGCCTAATTTTTGTATTTTCTCTCGTAGCATAACATTTTCTAATAGTGTATTTCCAGGCGGAAAAATAATTCGGCGCTCAAGGGCGCTACGAGGCATTACAGGATGCTACGAGAATTGCACCCCATCTAAAATTCAGCGCCGATGCCTAACACGTTTTTAGAAGAGAGAATGTTAGTGTGCGTGTTTTTACAGCAAGCCTTATCTTTCATACATCACACCACTCTGCTATTAACTGCATCTAGGATGCCTTATCTCTCTTCCTTAACAATGAAACACATTTTCACTGGACTTCTTCAAGACGATCATTTCGAACACAAATTTACTGTCATTTCTCTGCTCTACTGTTAAACATTAAATTTATTTCGCCTCTTAATTTTTGTACTTTGTATTTTTCTTGCATTTTTTCTTGAACTTGAATTTTTTTTCATTCATTCACTCATTCACCTTATTTTTTTATATATTTTTTTATTCGTAATTCAAGGTCTAGGTCTTCCCAAAAATACGTTTTTGAGAAGCCTAACCTCTCGAGGAAAACCAATTTGGAATTCGCCGTTCACCTCACCTTTTATTTTTATATTTTTTTATATTTTTTTATTTTTCTTCTCTCTTTTTTCACCTTTCTTTTCACCTGACCTCGTGGTCAGAATCCATACAGCCCTTGATCGTCTTGAATTTCAGCCAGCATCGAATATGTAAGTAACTGTGTATTTTCTACCCGCCTTATTTTCTATTTTTCTCTATTTTTTCATTTTTTTAATATTTTTTTTACATACTTTTTTTTCTTTTTTTTCTCGCCTCACGCATAGTGTCATCGTATTTTTTGTCGTATTTTTCGTGTGTCCCATAAAAATAATAATTTAAAATATTTTTTCCCATTATAAAATTTTCTAGAATGTCAGTCAGGTCTTTCATCGACGTAATTTATTTGTCCTTGGCCAAATACCAGGACAAACTGCGTCCACTGGCCAACCCCGGGGTTGTGGCTGAAATACTGGCGCACAAGCGCTTGGTAATTCGAGCTGACATTTTGGCCGCACACAAACGGCTGAATTTCCTTCTAGAGGAAACATTCGTGCTGGCCAATCCGGCGATTGAGGCCATGTTGTTGATCTACAATTTGCCCCCAACCAATCCAAAACATCCCTCGATGCTGTATCAACTCCAGCGGGCCAGGAGAAACTCAGTCTCAAGGTTTCTATCCCTCTGGAGAAACTTGGTGCCAACTTCCTAAAGGCCCCATCCATTGCCGAGACCACCACCATGGAGTCTCCCATCATTATCTCAGACAACGATGACAGCAACCACCCCAGCCAGGCGACGACCATCTCCGAGGACGAGGAAATGCGGGCAAGGCGAAAAATACGGCCCCCCATTTCCCAAGCTTTCTCTATCTCTGCGCCCATTGCGCGACTTGGCTATCTTGTAAACGTCACCTCCTCGGCGGTTGACGTATCCACGGTGACACAGGTCACCATGTGTGTGAAATTGAGGCGTGCCCCCATCCCTGAGTCTTCTATAGGATTCACACTCCAACCTGCAAAGGACACACCTATTGGGGACATACGTTATTTGAATGGAGAGTTGTCCCCCAATCAAATCAACAATTTTGTAAAAACAAGTTGGTCAGGTGACCCACCTCTCATGGGTCCCTGTCTGCCTAAAACTGATCCGTTTTATTGTGGCCCTGTGGCCATGCCAAAATTCACTATCTTGAAACTTTCACAGGTGACAACGACAGTTCCAATCACCATCTCCTTGCCAGTTGTCACTGCCCCATAACCAAACTCCTCAACGACCCAAACAACTTCTCGATCTAACAAATATTGCTCGTTGACACAAGCGTCCCAAGATCCTCCAAGCTCTGGTAACCCCGGTTACTTAACATAGAGTCCCCCATTGTCTGTTTCCCTTCTCTCAAACTTACTCCCCTTACAGGCGATGGCTACCTTGTCAACACGCGATTGATCAGCAAACAGTAGAGGAGGAGATGAACCTCTGTTTGTCTCTAGACCCTCTACCCTACACTCTGCCGATCCTGACCGTATTGACCCCCCTTCTTATCACAAAGTTGAGGAAGAAGCCCCTCCAGCCTATAATAGTATTGATTTTTCAATATAAGATGGACCAGAGGAAAGACCACCAGCCCCCTCCTTTTGCTCTAAACTCCCTGGTCCACAACTTGTTAGGGAGTTGACACTACCCCCCTCCAGGCCAATTGTGTTTCGTTGTCGAGTTGAAAGGGACATTCAGCGCCGTCTGATATACTTTGACAACCAACAGGCTGAGTCCATAAGCGGGGAGGAGCCATTCAGTTCATCCGTCCTAGCGCAAAGGCGCGAATTGTGTGATAAACAATATATTAGAATTCGGTGGAAGATTTGCAGGTCAAAACCTTACTGGTTTGATTCCATGCCCCTGCTGAATCTACACCTTCCCTCAGGACAGTACGTGGGTGTGAAGCCTGGGCTCGTTTCAAGCCACAGAAATTCCATCAATTTGGGCAGCGATTTTGCCGCCCTACACAAGGTCGACGTTCAGATCCCACAGGGGAGGGACAGAGGTATCGTTTACATTAACGGTGAAGGTTTTTCTTGCCATTACATGTCTGCGGAGTTCTCTGATCCACCCTCTCGGTATTCTGGGCCTTGATCCTCACATCCCCCTAACCAACGGCGATGATGTGTCTCCCAGAAATGTTCCTGCTCCCCTTCTTCCCCGATTTTGACTCCCGATTTTGTCTTTTTGTCCCATCTTGTTTTAAAATAAAAAATAAATAGTAACGTAAAATTCTTTCTCTCTCGAAAATACAAGATGAGTTACCCAACGTAAGACATCCTTCGTAATTGTTGGCCGAGGCAACATTACGATGTAATGACTTTTTATTTTTTATTAGTTTAACGAAGTTTTTTGGCAGCCCCCTCGGTGGCAAAACCCTTTCTTCGGTTGTTTTTTTTAATTTGTTGATTTTTTTTATGAATTTAAATTTTTATGTATTTGTTTCTTTTATTGGCCTATTTTTGTTGCCTCGTGGCAACTTTTATTTTTTTGTCATGTATGGCCATTTTTCTAAGTCATTTTTTCTATTTTCACAAAACCGAAGGATCCGCTCAAAACTTCTCTTTTTCTAAATTTAACGTAAAATCCGCCCCTCATCCACCTTCTTCTAGGCCTCGTCTCTTCTCTTGAGAATGCGATGTGGTCTGGGGGGAGCGTGTAGTATGCGACCATCCCCTAAAATTCAAAATTTAAAAACCTTTTCGTATTTTTTTCCCCAATAATAAAATAAAATAAAAATTAAAGCAAAACTCACGTACTTAAAAACGCCGTGAGCGTCTTCGGCTAGGCTAAACTCTTAGCCTAGCCACGTAGCCTAAATGTTTTTTCCCTCTCCTTAACTTTCGATCTTTTTCTTACCACCATTTTATTTTTAATGATGGTAATGACACTATACAACCTCGGTTGTCGGAAATTCCCCTGCCATTTTATTCTAAATCATTTTTTTTTCTGTACTCTGTAATATTATTATGAACTCTGTAAGATTTCATCCTTCGTTTTGTCATCGACCATCGAGGTCGATTTATTTTTCATCTTCATTATTTTTTATAAAAACTTAAATTTTTAATACATTTTTATTTTTTTCATAATGGTTTAATTTTATATTTGCGGGCATCGGGCCCGCTCGAGGCAATTAATTGAGATAAACTCAGGCTGCTCTTTTCGAAAAAGACGCCTTCTCGGACACTCAGCTATGAGGTAAATTTCTTTTAATTCACCTTTTTTTTTTCTTCCCTGTTGCATGGTATAAAGTGGTTCAATTGATCACCTGGCTAGCTGAGCAGGTTTTGGGGCTCTTAACTCTCATCTTCACCAAATTCTGTTGGTGGAGATGCTCGTGGAACACTCAATTGAGTGGTTTTTTAATCATGGGGAGACTATGTTAGGTTATGTATTGGGTTGGATTGAACCACCCAGGTTGCATACCACAAATACTTGTTGTTAAAAAGGCAGTTGGAAGAATGCACATGCGTGTCAAGACTGGGTGACCAGTGTCCACCATTTCTGTCTTATCTTAATATACACATTTATTTGTTGTTTTAAAATAAATTTGTGTTGGGGAAACTGGTGAAAGTAAAAATTGTGACATCCCAAAATGATCGTCACATGATTGTTTGAAAATTAATAATAAAAAAAATAGAAATAATCGAAAAGTTGAAATTTGAAAGAACAGCCCAAGATTGTAGATCGCAAGGAACACTAATGTCTTAGATCATAAGGGAAAACAATGTGAAACAAGCTAGTCTACATACTACATAAAACCATGAGGTCTTACCTCATGGTATCTCACACAACTCCCCACAATTTATTGTTAAAAGGCCCTAATTCGAGAGAAATGATCTTTTTTACATTTCGAATATTAAATAAACTTGATCATCATAGTTACCAATATTATAACCAAGTATTTTAAGGTTTTTATCCCTGATGTTGAGAGTCCGTTGATAGAGTGATCCTGATCTCCATGATGAATCGATGTTAATGGAAAAAGATGTCTTATCATTTTAATATTCCGGATTCATGACACGATTGTAATAAGCGATATTAACAAAAATAGGAAGAAAAACGAATCTCCGAATTAAAAAGCACTTTTAATTGTTTGTATCTTATTTTATTATATTACTGGTAACGTGACCGAAAAAATGTACCGATCACTTGGCCGGTAGAAAACGGAGTACTTACCGTGTGGTGTGTATATTCTCATCACACCACCAGATTATTATCTTTTATATCTTAGTTTATTCCACGTCATTATTTGAGGAATATTCACCATTGAGTTTTGTTTTATAGTTTGTTATACTTTATAATCTGTAATTTTATTTAGTGAAAATGATCGAATGTAGGAAAACATGAGATTATTTTTGGGGAATTGAATGTTGATCACCTCGAACAAAACTCAACGTATTATGATTAGTAGATGACGGATTTTTCATTTATTAAATATTAGGTGACTAAAAATAGACTTCACAAAATGTATGATGGGATACCTGTTTATAAGTTTATATTTGAAAGGTACGTACCCCGTCGCATACCACAATCTTAGGATTGGCCAAAAATGGCTCTCATCAGTCCTTATCCTTTAATTGACAAACCATACGAAATAAAACATTTTAGAAATACAAAATTATATTCATTACTTAATACGAAACTATGCATTAAGAGGACGTTGGACAAGAATTCTTTCCTCATTGAAATATTGTCACTATTACTGTTAGATTTTCATCAGAAAAATATTTCATTTTCTGAAACAACATTGGGGAAAAAAACCAACAACTGAAATACGATCTCAATGTTATGCAGCCTGTAAAAAATCAGAAACAAAAAAAACAAAAAAAAACTGTACCTATTTCGCAATTAAGTAATTCAAGTCTCTTATGTCATTTGTCGCTAACATTAAATTCGCATTTGCCTTTTTTTTTTTAAATTTAAATCTTTTTTTCAATTTTAATTTATACTTCCTATCTCTAGTTAGAAGGTCAATTTGACTAAACGATTTCTGTAGGAGCAAGCAATCGATATAATATCTATTACTGCACCCACGCACACCAGAATAAAAAAACAATTTTTTTTTACTCTTTCAGGACCGAAGATGGCATTCGTGGATAGGGCTACAATTGTCCGCTAGTTAATGGTATTTTGTGATGAAGTCGAAACAAAATCATGGTCAAAATGGGATTTCGAGTTTTTGAAATTTTTCATCCCTCCTACTTTTCGTTTTAATCAGTACCGATTATTTTTATATCCACTTACTATCTGTAATCTGTATTTATATTGCACAATATATTGATTTTCTGTTGCAGAAATAGTTATTCTATCGATGATATTACAAAATTCTCCAACGTTTAAACTGTTCATTTCCTTGCCACAGAGCAGAAAGAATTTTCTTCTGAAGAGGGGTGGCTTGTGAATTTTCTAAGTGAGCGTAATGAAATCAATTTTTTTTTTTGGCTCCTTTCATTTTGCTTTTATGTGTCTCTCACTTTTTGCTCGTTTTTTCCCATTTTTTTAGCTCTAGAGGGAGGGAGCTCAAACATCTTCTTCCTGTTATTCCACTGTTTCCTTATGAGAATTTTTACCCACGGTACTATTTGATGGTTTGGTGAAATCAGGTATCTAGTGAAAATTATTAAAATTGAAACCGAATAATTAGTGCTATTGTCGAATTCTAGGAGTTACGGTATTGCCAAAAAAAATACTCGTTTTCCGCTTTGGTCGTAATCCAATAAGAGTCCCTCACAGAACATTAACGATCACAGAATACACGTTTAATTAATTAACTGAATCACTTAAATAGGTACGGAAATAATTTCGCCAATTTCGTGTGATTATTATGATAATATTACAGCTGCAATTGCCACAAGATTAAGTTATTAGCATGCTGTAAAATGGACCGACAGGCTATAACTTTATAGTCCATTCGAAATTAATAATAAAGTATTGATTTCATCCGCAACGTTCGAAAAAATGTGATTCACACGTTCGAGCAAATCTGAGCACATATTTTTCAAAATTTATTAAAGAAATTTGAGCTCCGTTCTGTTTTTGTGCGTGATTATGATGCGAACCTGCTTAAATTATTAATACCTTCTTATTTCGGACAGACTAACTACGTGTTCGGTAATCTTTATTGGGTAGAAAGTGCGGAATTCTCTCTCTGAAGAGGCTATTCCATTTTCCAAAGTAGAACTCCAAAACAAAACTTTTGTTTTGACAAGTGTATAAAATATGTGATTTTGATCTGAGCGTGATTTTTTCAGCATGAGTCAAAGGCGAGTGATGCAGATCACGTGAGTATCAATCACCTACTCTATAAACGTGTGTCACATATTATTTTTTGAAACACACTCTCCCCCTAAAAAAAAATTGAGATAAATAAATATTTTGGCAATTGGCTAAAATATAAGCTTAAACTATCATCATCTCTTCAACCACAGACCTCATGGTATGGTGTGTATGGTGCTATCCTAATAATTCATATGGCAGTGGTTCGAACTGCAGTAACAGATGAACTTTTATGACAAAATAAAAATAAAATAAAGAAAATAACGACGTAGCTATATGCTTCTATGGACCAATGTATAAAGTGACGCATGCGCCCAAGACAATGTATAAAGTAAGGACTTTATCCATCGGTTCTAAATGGTTCTAAAATCGCCTGCATTATAATTATGTACATTGTCACGATGGGTAAAAAATTAAGTTTATCACTAGGTGTTGTAAAATAGTATATTGTTTGACAAGTGCATAATGTGGCTTTTTTTTACCAGTAGTGAAGAATTTGCAGATGAATCAAAGATGCGTGCTCTTAACTTAACACGAGTTAATCTCATAAGCACTTGTCCCACACCAAACTTTTTGCAACTAATGCACAACAAAAGTATAGCAACAACTGCACCTCCCCCCAAAAAAAACTCATAAAGGAAATAAAATTTGGAAATTATATCTGAAAAAACACAAAAGTGGAAAGTTTTCCATTATTTTGTGTTTTTTGTTCGTTTATTTTTAAACAGCTAAGATGATTCGCAAATTATAAGGAAACCAGTTTCAAGTAATTTTTTTCCTCTTTCTAACAGTACTAATCCTAGATTTCTAGATTTAACAGGAGCTGAGGAATCATTGAGTGAAAGAAGAGAGGTTTCTGAATTTCCAAAAAAAATTATTTTTCAATCAATTGGCGTTTTTATGGTTTGTTTATTTTAAAATTGTTAAAGATGATTAAAAAATTAAACGAAAACTAAATTCAGATAAATTTTTTTCTCCTTTCAGAGGTACCATTTCCAACTCTCTAGCTTAAATAGCGACTGAGGAATCATTGAAGGAAAAATGAGAAGTTTCTAAATTCTATACAAGGGCAAATCTCCCATTAATTTGCATTTTTTTAATTTATTTGTTGTCAAATAACTAAAGATAATTAGAAAATTATATGTAAATTTTTAAAATTTTATCCTCTTTCAATCATTACAAACCCAAACTCTCTAACTTAATCAGAGGCTGAGGAATCATTTGAGACGTTTTTTTGAAAATTTAAATGTGTTTGATTAGAGTGGCAACTTGACGAATAGTTTTTCACAAAATAACATAAATAATAATATCGAAATGTTTATATATTCGAATATTTTACACCCTGTTGCGCAGGATTGGGATGTGCAACAGTGTGTAATGTACTTTACACACTCTCGCATAGGATTTTGATTTGCGAGACATTGTAAAATTATCATTTACTTCACAGGCCAAAAATTCGTTCGTTTACATTCGCTATACATGCATGTAAAACTCATTCTTTTGTGCATGTGTTGCAAAAAAAAAAATTTTTAATGCCCTTTGACTGAAAAAAAAGTAACCAATTTCAATACGATGAGAAAAATATTGATAGATACATGCACATTTTCAAATTGACTTTCTCACACTGCTCGACTACTTTATCAGTTTTTCGTTTTTCCCGAAGTAAAATTATCAACTTGACTATTTGGTTCTGAAAAAAATTATTGAGTCATTTTTTCTAAGATTGGGGAGAGTTTGGAGGGGTGCAGTTACTTTTTGTTAAAAACAAGTAAAAAATTAATCATTATTCGGTTTTAAAAACAAAAATTTTTGTCTTTTCCGTATTTTTTTTGTAGGACGTGTTGTTACGAAAAATAGTGCTGAATTTCCTGATCGAACTGGGTAAATAGATTCTGACAAATTATTCTCATTAAAATATGCTATCATGTTTATATCGCATCCTCTGAGTGTTTTAGGTTTTTTTTTTTTCAAATAAAATCTGTTTATTAACCTATAATTTTATTACATTTAGTAATCTATATATCTAATAGACTAGTAGTTTTTTCTTACTCCTTTCTTCACCGGAACTACTGGGCCAATTTTATTGGTACAGGTCATATTTGAAAGGATTTCAAACGTAAAAAATATTTGGCTGAATGAGTAGAAATATGGTCGGAAAGATGAAGGCCCTCACAGACTGAATATTCATGTGCGAGAAACTTATTCCTGGCTGATGAAAGTGGTATTTTAGTGACTTAGCTGTAGGGTGATTTTTCAGGTTGAGGGAAATGAGGAAGGTAAAATCTAATTTTAATAACAAAAAACTAAAGGTTGATAGCTGAAAATATAGGCGAAAAAAATAAAAGCTCCCACTCACTGAAGATTCGTGGGTCAGAAACTGATACTTGAGTAAACAACTTATTTTTCAATGACGTATATGTATATAGGTACTTTAATGTGAACTTCTTTTTAGGTAAGAGGAAAAGAAGAGGGGAGAATCTAATTTAAAAAAAAAAAGCTCAGTAGAAGAATGGAAATAAAGTCAAAATATAAAGGTTCTCACAGACTGAGAATCCATGTCCGATTCATGAATAAACAATGTTGTTTTTCAGTGACATACATGCGAAAAAAGTAGACTTGAAAATTTCTAGGAGGGCTATGCCACTAATGTTGACTACATGCCCCAATAAAAAGCGAATGTGACTTGAACATTAGCATAATAGGTAGCCTTCCCTGAAATTTTATTGGCTCTTTTTCGACACGTAGGACACAGCCATTGCTATAAAGATTTCTTGAAGTAGTGTGAAAAGAGAAAGGGAGAATACAATTATTTAAAAACAAAAATACTAATGTTGACAACATACCCCAATAAAAAGCGAGTGTGACTTGAACATTAGCATAATAGGTAGCCTTCCCTGAAATTTTATTGGCTCTTTTTCGACACGTAGAACACAGCCATTGCTATAAAGATTTCTTGAAGTAGTGTGAAAAGAGAAAGGGAGAATACAATTATTTAAAAACAAAAATACTAATGTTGACAACATGCCCCAATAAAAAGCGAATGTGACTTGAACATTAGCATAATAGGTAGCCTTCCCTGAAATTTTATTGGCTCTTTTTCGACACGTAGGACACAGCCATTGCTATAAAGATTTCTTGAAGTAGTGTGAAAAGAGAAAGGGAGAATACAATTATTTAAAAACAAAAATACTAATGTTGACAACATACCCCAATAAAAAGCGAGTGTGACTTGAACATTAGCATAATAGGTAGCCTTCCCTGAAATTTTATTGGCTCTTTTTCGACACGTAGAACACAGCCATTGCTATAAAGATTTCTTGAAGTAGTGTGAAAAGAAAAGGGAGAATACAATTATTTAAAAACAAAAATACTAATGTTGACAACATACCCCAATAAAAAGCGAGTGTGACTTGAACATTAGCATAATAGGTAGCCTTCCCTGAAATTTTATTGGCTCTTTTTCGACACGTAGAACACAGCCATTGCTATAAAGATTTCTTGAAGTAGTGTGAAAAGAGAAAGGGAGAATACAATGTTTTTAAAAACAAAAATGATTGGAGTGAAAATAAAGGCGGAAAAAATGTCAACAGTTACAAAATTTTGTCCAATCATCAATTAAGTAAGTTTTGATCATTTATTCACTTTTTAACAACTAATTTTATACTTTTTGAACACCTACTTTTTCCAACGGAGCTGCTGCTGCGCTAGAGTTTTTTTACGTTAACCTCGATAAATTTTGTCTCCGATGATCTTTAACTTCTTTTCGATCCAATCAAAAAAATTTCTCATTTCTAGACACAGAAGCACTTATGGCGCGACGTGCCATGTATGAAAAAGCTATCAACAAATTACCTATGCATAATTTTTGTAAATATCGTAATTATCTACTTTGTCTCACCTTCATCAGTGATAAGTACGGAAATATACCTGATTTACTCAGTAAAAATATGTTAGTTTTTTGCTTAAAACCCTGACGAAAATTCAGTTAAAAGATAAGTAATATTAAGTAAATATTATTAGTACAAGACATCTAGTTGATAATTCTTAGAGGGTTTAAAAAAAAAATAAAATACTGTTATTAAATTATTTTTATCTACTTTGTCTCACCTTCATCAGTGATAAGTACGGAAATATACCTGATTTACTCAGTAAAAATATGTTAGTTTTTTGCTTAAAACCCTGACGAAAATTCAGTTAAAAGATAAGTAATATTAAGTAAATATTATTAGTACAAGACATCTAGTTGATAATTCTTAGAGGGTTTAAAAAAAAAATAAAATACTGTTATTAAATTATTTTTATCTACTTTGATCATCATTAAACGAAAGCCTAAGTACAGGATGTAAGAATGGTAAAATCTTCGAGAAAATCATTGACAAATGCAATTAATTTTCACGTATTTTTATGAGCCTAGTCAATCTTACTGGTAAGTACTTATTTTTTTCTGTATGAATTTTTTTCAATGTCAAGTTATGGGAGTCTCGAATTTCCATTAAGAAGGGATAACTTCGTGACCTTAGAACGAAACTAGCATAAGAGTAAAAATGTCTTTTTTGCGTTATGCATATCAAAATTCTCCTTGTGCTGCCCTCTATCATTTAGTAAAGCTTTCTCAAGTCTATATTGCTGAGAAAATGAAATTAACACTAAAATGCGTACTATCTTATATCAGGGTGTGAAAGATTTTGTTTGTGCAGAAGTAACTCAACTCCACTTTTTTAGACAAATTTATTTGTGTAACACTATTTCAAGTCTAAGATAAGCTACTTTTGCGCTAGCATTTTCATTCAGGGCTAAGAACCAAAGTAACTTATGAAAGACTTACGATAGGCTAACTCTGGAAGATAATTCCGTTCAATACTATATATTAAATCCCTTAATTTGTAGGAAAATAATAGAATTAAAATTTTTTATGAAGAATGTCTTTACTTGGTTCCTCTTATTAATTCAAACTATAATAATGGTTCCACATCCTATTGCAGTAACTGAAAAATATCAATATTCTGAAATATTTTTCTCGAAAAATAGCATTTTTGGCTTCAGTCTACTTTCGTTGTAGGGTGACGACTTGCTGTGACAGATTTTTTTTTCATTTTTCACTTACTATTTTTTCCCTTTTATGCCCGTCTTTTCCACTCAATTAACTAAGAAATGATATACGCGTTCCTATAGTGAATATGAAAGAGCTTTTTTCTTCGTTCACTTCAACTCGTTAAAAATTTAAGAAGTCACTATGTAAATAGGTCAACTGAAAAAATGTTAGAAACTCGACTCTTCTTATCATAAAAGAGTCGATCACTCTTTTACTCACCTAGTAAGTCTCGTTGTGTAAAATTAGGTTACGTGCTGCCACTATAAAGTACCTATATTCAAGTCAAATAAAAACTTTAAAATTTCAGTTTCAAATAATATTTCCGTTGCCTACAATTTATTATTTTTTCATAATACCAAATTTGAATGTTCTATTTAGGACGAAGATGAATTTTATCGACAGTCAATTATTATCAAACTTTTCAAAATTCTAATGATTTCTTCAAAAATGACGTCTGTACTTAAGATTTGTTTTCACATCCTGACAAGATTTCTGCATCACCTGGAACTTTAACATTAGTCAAAAAAAAAAAAAAGTTCGCATTTTTGGTTTAATATAGAAAATATTAATCTACTCCAAGATAAGGTCAGTGCAGTTATACTACAGCTTCAATTCATAGAACTACAAAATAATAAATCTGACAAACTCGGGTGCCTATCGAACAAATTTCTCAAGCCGATAAGCTTAACTCGCATTTCAAATCTGAAATACACCACCTCTCTACCCAACAAACCAACTCACGATCACTAATATCCGATAGTTTAACACTTAATAGGAGCAGCGACGGAGTTAGGGGGGCAAGAGAAATATTGGTAATTTAATTTTTACTCTCATCAGTTGGACAATAGGAAAATCGTGAAAGTTGATGAAATTTTGTCGTTTTTGTTTTAGGCAGATAAAAATTTTGCATCATTTGGCGATTCTGAAGTTGGAAAAATTAGCAGTTATACCTACTGGAGGAATGGTAATATGACGCTCAGAGAAAATAGTAGAAGGGTGAAAACTGGTATTGATAATAAAACTCATTTATTTGTGAAACATTACTGAGTTTGTCCTTCTTCTCTCTGGAGCCCAACTTTTACTATTCCTTTTTTTCTTTTCTTCCTGTTTGGTACCGTGTTAATTCCACCAATTTTCGTTTTAGCCTTCTCAAGTGGCACAAACCTGGGTATTTCATAATCATTAATACGTGTCCATATTTTTACTAATTATATTTAATTTCCCATTAATAAAATGATTATTCAAAGAGAATTCGACTATATGTGTAGGTATCAATAGTTAAGTGATAAAATCCTCAAAGGATACATAGAAATGAAACTTACAAACGCTGGGAGAGTTGTATTGGAATATTTCAATTTCAATGTAGTCTCGAAATTTTGGCGGTAAAATTCGAGAAAAATACGGGTAAAATGTATCAATACTCCAGTGGAAAATATCGATTTTTCAAAAACATCGATACATATTGATAATTTTCGAACCTCTAACCACCCTTCCACAGTACAACGAACAGTACAGAGGAGTGCAATACGATTCAGTGGAGGGTGTGGGGCCCTAGCACGTTAGTCTTCCGTGGAGATAAATGGAGGGAAGGGTGCCTCACCATACACCCCTACTCAGCCTGATCACCACACTAGCTATCCACGCCCAACACCCTCTACATCTAGGATTGTTGAGTAATGGAAATACACTTTGGTAAGCTTGTTTGAGAGACAGCGTCACAACTGTATTTCCTTGCCTCACATTTGAGGTTACCACTGAAGGGTTCACCAACTCACGAATTTGAACCAATTGTCACCAACAAACTCAATTGACACCAAAATCACAATGTATCAACAGAGATTCAAATGCCTATGATGGGTGCGTTGATAGTAAATACCAATATGTGTACAAGAATTCCACAATAATCAAGTTTTAACTTTCTCCTTCAGGTTTCCATTAATGCATTACTGTACCAAATACGTTACAATAATTTGGAGGTTCCTTAATCGAATTTTTTTTCTCAGTTATCAGGTGGTCAATGGTCCGACTTGTAATCGAAATGAGAAAAACCCTGTTGCCACATCTCTTTTCTTTAACTAATACCTATCAAAGGCTAACATACATGACTATTAAAAGTACGCACAATTTTTTAACTGCAGTCGTAGCGCTACGTTGAAATACTTGCCTTACATGTGGAAGGTGGGAGATTCAAATTCCTCGACCGCTGTTGATTTTTGTACAATTTTTTCATTTTTTTTTTTTACTAATTTCATTTTATTTTTTATTTTTTCATTCTCACTTGTAGCTTAATGGGTTCTATAAACAAAAAAAATTAACATTTTCAACATATAAGATTTTCATAATATCCATGCACAAACGCACCTGGTAACATAGGAAAAATCACTTATCTTGGTTACAAAAAAACAAATATGTGTCCACCAGCAGGAATTTTACAATCACATACTGAAACATTAACAGAACCTCAATGAATACCTACACCACCATTTTGGGTTGGGAATGTGATAGCAGCTGCTCTTATTGCAATATCAACCATGCCATCGAACACTATGGTGAAATATATATTGAAGAACTTGTTTTTTTGATTTTTTTTCCAGTTTAGCGTTTGGAGGGGTTGAGTGAAAGGGCCTAGCTCAGAAAAGTACAGCTAAAGAGATCTCCAATGAGCCGATGAAAAACACGTCAAAGATAAAAGGTATACAATCAGGATATTTAATACTGCGCATGCGTTGTGTGGCTCTAATGGCGTGAAAATAGACATCCCCAATAATTTCTATAGTGAATTTCACGAAATGTGTGCAGCTTTGGATGCACAGAACATAAAACTGTGATAGCTCTATTTTATTTGATATTTCGTACCCCAGCAAGTATAATAGGGCATTGGGCATTTCTTTAGCTGTAAGTATGTCTCTGGTATAGCCCAAGAGCTATAAATGGAATATTATTTTCAATTAGCCTAAGCCCAATTCTTCTTTTTCAATCAGTTTTTAATTTAGTTATATTCTGAATGTCACTTTCAAACAGAAGTCGACGCTCGAATCGTGTAACTTGGCAGGTAATGTTTTCTTATATGAAACAATTTTCTCCCCTTCTTTTTTTGCTTTAAGTATTCGAATAACCTTGAATTCTAGTTACACATAGGTACGTTTTTATTTTAAATTTTTCTAGCAAAACTCGAAGAAAGTACCTACATAATCGATTTTTTGTAAACGTTTGGCCATTTTCATTGGATTGAGATTGATTTTTTGTTTTTTAATTTTATCAAGGTCGTTCCAAACTGGTAAGATGTATTTCACAGGTCTAAAAAAAAAAAAAAAAAAAAAAAAACGAAAAACCTACAAAAACGAGTTTATTTATCTTCAGATGTGAAATAATCGAGAAGACGCCTTACTTTGATACGATCAGTATTCTGTTTCGTTTTCTTCTCTATCCATCTCTCTTCCATGTCTCTCTGCATCTCCTTTTTTTTTGCACTTTTCTGTTATATAATAATGTTAATGTATTGATCAAATTCATCCGAATCTTCGTCATCGTCGTTCTATTTTAGAAACTTTTGCACCATTTTCTTTAGGTAGAAATGAAATTTTCATTAGGTTTGTCGTGCCGATTTATTTTCTCTTCTGGTATCCTTTATAATATTCCTGCTTTCATACGTTAGATACCTACATATTTTTCAATGTCACGTTCTTTTCTTTCTCACTATGACGAAAGTATATTTCTTTCCTCGATACTGAAACCGGACTCAAAGTATGTTTGAGATTGTAGGCTACCTTATGTTTGAGTTCAATGACCAGTTTCACAGCTACATATCGGACATCTTCTCAACGTATCCGCTTTAGCGAAGGTAATTTATCTAATACGTTACATAATAGGACGTGGACTACTGTAAATAATATTCTTCATTTTTTTCTTACATGCGATGAATTTTCTTTGAAATCCTAATTCTAGGAATGTACTTACTTTTTGAGTGAGACATTGGAAAAACCACTTGCGGTAAATTTACTTGAATAGATGCCAAATTTAAAAAAACTGAGAGTATAACTTGATTTATATCGCAATAAGATTAATATTAAATATAGAAAATATTATAAACAGTGACAAAATATTGATTGGAAGGAACTTGAAAGAAAACAAAAAATGTGGGTACCTAGTACCTACCTATACAAACAATTATATTATTTAAGGACAAGCTTCTTCATACGACATTTTAATACTTAATAGACTACAAAATGATATTTTGGAATTGTAACTTATGAATATCAAGAAGGTTTTGAAAATTTTTGAAAATTAACAACCATATTCACGAACGTTACTTTAACCTCCCTTTACTTTAACTTCACTTTAAAACGATTCACTTCATAATTTTGGATTGAACAATGTAGTAACATTGTATTTTTATTTAAGAAAACATTTGATCATATAGTACTGGACCAGGGTATCGATCATAAACTAAATTGATATGAATTGATAATTATAATAAAATTTAATAGCGTATGTAATTTTAAAACAAGCCTCTGTGAACAGACAAAGAGGATTTCAAAAAAGTGTACGATACGCTTGACAATACGAGAGTAATAAGACTTCCCCCTTCTTCGGCACTTTTTTTTATTTAATGTAATATAATTATTATAATTTGGGTAATCAACTTTCAAAAATACAACGTAAAAATAAAACAAAAATATATTAATGAAAAAACGAAATTATAAAAAAAAAAAATTATTTTTATGAACAGTCGAATATAGGACGCAAGATGGGTAGTCCATGCGTCATAGCAAGGAACTACGGAGACTACATAGAGCACCACTGTAAAAACACCTAGGCTAACTTATGATAACACAAATAATAATATACTCAATGTCTGAACTTAGACCTTTCTAATTTTAAAATTGGTATCAACTGCTATCAACTATAAATTCATCTTAATTCAGTTCATGATTAATACCATGTAAAGCTCCATAAAACCAATGTTCATTTTAGTGTCAAGACATTCTGGAGAAAAAGTAGGCAACCCTAGAATACCTTCTGCATATTTTCAATTTTTTGCTTGAGTTCACTAATTTAGAATAAATGTGATAAAGATATCCTTTAAATTCACAAGGAAAGTGTGCATAAATGCAAAGAAAAGTACTTCTAAAGGTACGCTGTGGTTGCCTATTTATCACCAGAATGTTTAACCAGAATTCATCCTTCTTTACTGGTCCAGTACTACATAGTCAAAGAAGAAACCTAATTAGAGAATACAATGTTACCACATTCTTAAATACAAAATTATCTGAGAAATCGTTCTAAGGTGAGGTTCAAGTAAAGGGAGGTGAGAAGTCCGAGATCTGGACCTCAAAATAAAAATTATTTTCGACAAACATAAGACAGAATAATGACGTCACAAGTTCAGACAATTTTTTGAAAGACAAAATTCGAATTCGGACATTGTATTATCCGAATTCGAACTCGTATTCAGATGAAGACGTGAAGACAGAAATAAAATCTGATTCTCTTTCAGGCAATTGTAATGCATTTTATTTCAGTGACGACTTTTCCAAATTCAGACAAATTCAGACAATAATTTGGTTCGATCCGACAGACTGGCGCCATGAGACATATATTAAATGAAGACGAATTGAATAGAAGTAAAAACCCATCGACGGACATGAATGCAGCCAACCTTTTTTATCTCCGTTCTTTCCACGCTTTGCTTGCGGTTTGCAGTCATCTAATATATTTTATTATATTTTGCTTTATCAGTCATCCACGTGCGCTTTTTGCCTATTGTATGTCGACGTATATTAATTTCTAATATCTGTAATTTTATTGGCTGTAGACATTTGGTAATTCCTCTCGCTTTTTGTTATCGACATCGCATGTTTGAAGGCAATTAGCAGACAATAAGTGGGGAAATTTCCTTGACAAGAAGAACTGATTTGTGAAGACGAATTCTAAATTTTAAATTACTCTCGATTTTGCACTGGCGACACCCGGTACTAGGTTCGTCTTTGCAAATGAGTCCTTCTTGTGTAGGCGGATAGTAGCAGGTCCAAGTCACAAGTCGTACGTTTAAGTCCTCACGTTAGGCAATTTAATAAGTGTACCATCTTCGGATGTAGATATGATTCAATCTGATCTACCTTGAAGACAACTAGGATGGTAGTTTGTGTTCCAGATAGGTTCAGTTGAAGACAAAGGCAGATTAGGGATGTTCTTTCGTCATGAAGGATCAGTAGTGACGACACATAAGACATTTCTAATTTCGCCAGTTGCACATCGCACTTCAAGGCGATCTTTTGAAAACACCTACGAGGTGAAGTATCAGTCGACAATACGATCAGATGGAGTTCCTGGCACCTGCTAGGAGGGAAATTTGGTGTGTTGAAGACAACTTTCAGACAAGCTCGGTTCGAGATGACTGCCTTGCTCTGTCATATAAAGGCCGCGTCGAGCCTTCCTTCTTCGCATAGTGGATTTGACTCCATCTATGTCAGTAACTTTTTCACCTCACTCTCACTTACAACCAAAAGCTCCGAGACCTAAAGTTTCGTATTAGGAGTCTTTTACACAACAAAACCATCACTCATGAAGACACACAATTAGGTGAAGACACAACAGCTTTCTGATGGTTTCCCCTACTTGTTGTCTGCAATAGCTTTTTTTTTAACTTTTTATTTTTTCCGCTACACACTATGCTTTGTTCCGCTTTGTCGACACTATAGTTCTTTTGTAATTATAGTCTTTGACAAAATAATTCTGCTGTTCGTTTTTGTAAGTTTCGAACCTTGTATGGATCGAAACTTTGTTAGGCTCTTCTTTCCACACAACTTAGCTTATTGCTGATTCGTCATATTAATTTGCTGAGGTATGAAGACAAAAGTAAGCTGCGTTTTGCCGTGTCTGATGAAGTCTAATTCAAGTCAAGAAGAATTCAGCCGTAGGACATAGTCAAAGTCAAAAAATAAAATGTCTTGAAGACACAATTCAAGACCCCTTGAGTCAGTGTTTCGGCTGCATGATGCCCTAACTTTAGGACATTGTGACGTCATTAGCATTTAAACACCACTATACATTAAAGGTTGACTTTATGACACGTGACAGGAATCGATTTCGTATGCCTCATAAAATATTGGCGACTGTGGCAGGAATCGATTTCGGACGCCTCATAAAATATGGCGACCGTGACAGGACTACTAGTTTTACTAGTTAGCCCAGAGACACGAAAATGCCTAAGCCTTCCGTTACCTTCAGGCCTACTTCTATTTGAATTCTTTCGACAAAAGTTAATTTTGAAGACAACTTGAAGTGAATTTCGTTAACTTCATTCAGCTTACGACATGTCTCATAGGTTTCAATGCTGACAACATTGTTTTAAGTTTCTCTCTAGTAGAATCGAGTGAAGACAAAATGACGACAATTTACTAATGGAACTCGAAGTTAGTAAATCTTTTTCGAAAGAAAAATCTGTCATTTTATCAAGGTTGTAAACCCCCGATATTGGGTTTGCTGGCGACCGTGATGGGGCCGTTTTCTCATTTGGCCTCATCAAAATTCCGATAGATGAAGACAATTTCACCTTCACCTTTTCCATCTATCGACGTAATTCTCAGCAAATTAAAATCAGCAATAAGTTTATGAAGACATGAAGACAAACAGCAGAACACTCACACTTGTTTTCCACATTCCGTTTTCATGTCACCTCATTCTTATGCATTTCTATTTTTCTATGTACTTTTTATTATGTCCCTTTTTCTCTTAAGTATTTTCTTATGTATTTTTCTTATGTGCCTTTTATTATGTCCTTTTTATGCATTTCTTATATTTCATTATTTCCATGTATGTTTCATTACATCGTCTGTGGTGACAGACAAATTTGACAAAGAATTTTCAAATTCTACTTTTTCCCTCTTTTCCCTTTTTGGATCCTTCCATTCCTCACGGAATATGAAGACATGAAGACAATTTCTACGAAAAATGAAGACAAAATTAAATGAATCAAAACTTGTGATTTTTCGAATTTCGAAAACCCTAAATTTCTCCCCAAATGACGAGAAAAATCACAAGAAAAAGACCATAATTCGTAAAATTAGTCAAGTCTAGAAACTTCCATTTGGTCTATGGAATAGAACTTGTCAAAATTTGCAGTCATTCAAGTCGAAATTCAGTTGAAGACAATGAAATACGAAATATATGAAGACATGAAGACAAAATCACAATTTTCAACATTTCATGTTGAACAAGTTTTTGCAGCAAACACTTTTACCCCGCACAAAATTCGATAGAATGGGTAAAAAAGGCGAGAATCCTGAAACACATGAGATAAGACATCAGAAGACACACATCTCAACTCAACAATGGATTGGATTTTCCAATCAGAAGACACACGTGGACAAGGAACACACTTTTGCAATCTAAAATCATTCAACAGCTCTACCTGGAAGCAGCAACATCTCTTCTCCAAGTAAGCCAAGACTTTTTAATTAATTTATTTTCAAAGTGTTTTTGTCAAATGTTCGTGTTTCTTTTTTATATATTCGCCGCTTTTTATTAAACATTCCGCGATTCGCGATGTAATACAAGTGTGCCTTTTTCCGCCTTTTTCGTATGAAGACAAATCCGTCTTCAAATAAAATTTTTATTAAATTTTATTTATTTATTTTTTTTTTGAATTCGCCTTTTTCGAAAAGTGTGTCGACATTTGCGTTTTCTTTAAAAACCAAACTTTTACTTTGGTAAAACCAAACTTGTAGTCAGTCGTGCGTGTTTTGTAAACTCTTTCAAAATTTGTCTCCGCGCTCGAAAATTTAAATCGCGATCCTCTCGTACTCGCGTAAATCTGAAAACAAAAATCAAAACAGATTATCGGTCATCGACAACAACCTCCGAAGATCCGGAATCCTCTGCAGACACAAAAATGAGTAGTAGCACCACTTCTGTTGCTAATTCATCTGACGACAATTGGTGAGTTTTTATATTTCAATTAACTACCTTTTGTTCAAAGTGTTTTTGGTCAAAGTGCGACAACTCGATTTTTTTTATTTAAAACAATTCGATATTTTATTTTTCGATCTTTCGAAAGACATTTTCGTAAAATATTTCGAAAATTTTATTTGGCAATTTGTTCGTCGATAGTGATAGTATATTTTTACCATTTTTTTTGACGACAAACATTTGAAGACAACTTATTCTCGTATATTTCTTGCATACTATTTTCATATTTCTTGCATATATTTATTGTGTACAATATGAGTGAATCTGGTCAAGATAATAATGTAGACGAACTTGCCTCAAATGATGAAGACAATTTATTAGGGTTAAGCCTTACCACTTCTAATCCTATGACGACAAATCAACCAGTAGCCACCGCTGCAACCAGTCATTTTAGACAACTCTCAAGTTCTGATAAGTCTAAAATCCCTGTAATGACGATAACCTCGTATATTCCTGGTAGACTAAATCTACCACCTTTCAATTTTCCGCCACCTCAACGGTTGAAACCATATACACCAGGCTATGTCCCACCTACCCCTGAACAAGTTAGGCTAGCCGCTCTATGGGATCAGTATGTTAGAGAAAGTGCTGCGAAAATGGAAGAAACAGACAAAGAAAATTTCATGGCTAGACAAGAAGAAAAACGCCAACCTTTGACGACAATGCAATTAGTTCAGGTCATTGAAGACATTCATGGTAAGTTAAGACAAGTCACTAAACAAAGAGACAAACTACGTGAAGTTAGACAATTTAATCGTGACGAAGATATCAGAAAATTGCCGACACAAGAAATTCCATTCAATACTGTCAGAAATCAAAGTATATTGTCGACACAACATGATACTAGTAACTTTGTTAATAATACTTTGTTAGACAATACCACTTCTTTCGACAATCGTGTCAGATCTCAGTCAACATTAAATCATCCTTCAGTTCACTTTTCTGACACATGTACGTCATCTCATTGTCACTCAAATCCGCAAATTTCTTCAAATATTAGCCAAATGAGAAACATACCTGTAGACACAAACACATCTATTCCTCATTGGATGACAATGCCACCACCAAAAATCAGTTCCACATCCTATGAAGACAAAGAAATCACCCAAGGCATGGCGACAATTAGTATAGGAGGAAAACAATATTCTATCCCTATTAATAATGAACTGACAAATCTCATTTCTCGAAATGAACCCTCAGTAATTCCGCCATCCACATCACAATTTAGTTATTCGAATATTGAAAACAAATCTCGACACAATATGACGACAAACACCAATTATTCGAATATTAAAAAGCCAAAAGTTCAAGTTTACAATGACGATTCAGATCAGGAAGACTTCGGAAAATATCCTCAAGCCTATAAACCCCGAGATCTCGAATTGTTAAACGCCTATGAAGACAATACTTCAAGTAGCAATCTAGCTTCAAGTAGTAATGCAGGGAATCCAAATGATAGAGAAAACTCCTCTCGAGTTCTCGATCCAGTTCATATGAAGCCATACACTGGAAAAGCAGACACTAGGTTACCAATCACTTTTATTAAGGAATTTGATGGCCTAACTAAGCATATGACAAACGACATGAAACGTGCTCAAATATTCCAAACCAGGCTCGATTTCACTATGTTCCCTATAGGCAGTACCCTTCCGTTCAATCTAGGATATGCATTGTGCAGACAAAGATTCCTAGATACTCAATGGTGCATGACAAGCAGAACTAGGGAAGTGAAGACAATTGAAAGTTTGAAATATGACAGCCGAACATTTGTAGACGAAGCAGATTTTGTGACACACTGCTATATTAGACTAATGGAGACACAAACAGTCACAATAGGACAAGTTATCTCTATTTTATGTCCTAAAGTTCCATTCCATCTTCAAGCTCATCTGCGAGGAAAAGATTGGAAAAATGCGCAACAGTTTGCTAACAGAGTCAGATACTTACAAAATCTTTCTGGAGACAATTCGTGAAGATACAGAACTTGAAAAGTTTGAACAAACAGAAAAAGCAATGAAACCAGCAGTTTCTTCGACATTCACTATGTCAATGCTGACATCGTCAATATCTGCAACATACAAACAGGTGTTAACGAAACCGATAAAGACAATTACAATTATAGACAACAAATAAATGGACAATGAAGACAATTTGATCTCAACCCATCAGGTTAAGATCAAAAAACCAACTCCATCAGTGTCGACAAAACCTGTGAAGTCATTATCATCATAATCACCATCTTACAACAATCCTCATTCATTGACGTCAGCACATCTCGTGTTTGGGATCGTAAAATTGGTCGTTCAATTTCAATCAGCGGACGATCAATTCCATACATGCAGATTACCGATTTACTAAAAGTCCTGCCGACAGTCTTCATGACACACGCAAAAATAGCATGCAGACCCATGATGAGACAAAGTATACCTGTACCTGTCAACGCTCACTTCGATTGGCATATGAAGTACTCCATCTGCGGATCTGAATTCTTCGATCGTGACGACAAACGAGTCATGAAGGTGCAGCCATATACATTCCACATCCCCTACAGAATGTTCAAAAACTTTAAAACCGACAAAATCGTTAATATTAAAATTAAGCTTGAACACAATGACGACGCAGAGATCGACTTTGATATTCACATTGTCGACTCATCAACATTCCACGCCAAACATATTATATTAGGCCAAGATTTCATTCGACAACATGTTTGGTGGACAAGTCAAGACAGTCGACCCCACAAACGTGTCATCACCAAACAAATGTTGAAGTCAGGTTTCAAAACAGGCAAAATATGTATGATTGAGGACATTGGAAATGCTTCTGTCGACAAATGGGAGAAGAAGATCTATCACACGTCGTAAAGATTTTGTAGACACAAAAATAATTGTAATTTATTGTAAATTTACATAATTATAATATGAAGACAACACTAATGTAATATAATTTTTACTTACTTGTAATCTATTTCATTAGTAATCCGTTCTCCAGCCAGTTAATTAGACAAATTCCACGTGAAGACAACACATATTGTAAGTTCACGATATTGCATGAAGACAAAATAAGACAAGTCCGTTTATCTAACTTAGATAAACCCGGACTATTTTTCATACCCAACAATCGTAACTAGGCCTGACCCCTAGATATAACCACTACCATACGTAAGACAAATTTTCTCTGACAACAAGGAATTAGGAATTAAGCAAAATAAAACTAAAACATCATCTCCTCAGTTATTTCCTTTCCTTTCAGATGAAGACACACCTCTTTCCTTGCAGACACATCAAATTTACTTGAAGACATAATTTTTATTTCCAGGTAAATCTCTATACTCCAAAATTTACCATACATTTTCCGGTCCAGTTGGACAGTCAAAGTGTGGGGGGGGGTATGAGAAGTCCGAGATCTGGACCTCAAAATAAAAATTATTTTCGACAAACATAAGACAGAATAATGACGTCACAAGTTCAGACAATTTTTTGAAAGACAAAATTCGAATTCGGACATTGTATTATCCGAATTCGAACTCGTATTCAGATGAAGACGTGAAGACAGAAATAAAATCTGATTCTCTTTCAGGCAATTGTAATGCATTTTATTTCAGTGACGACTTTTCCAAATTCAGACAAATTCAGACAATAATTTGGTTCGATCCGACAGACTGGCGCCATGAGACATATATTAAATGAAGACGAATTGAATAGAAGTAAAAACCCATCGACGGACATGAATGCAGCCAACCTTTTTTATCTCCGTTCTTTCCACGCTTTGCTTGTGGTTTGCAGTCATCTAATATATTTTATTATATTTTGCTTTATCAGTCATCACGTGCGCTTTTTGCCTATTGTATGTCGACGTATATTAATTTCTAATATCTGTAATTTTATTGGCTGTAGACATTTGGTAATTCCTCTCGCTTTTTGTTATCGACATCGCATGTTTGAAGGCAATTAGCAGACAATAAGTGGGGAAATTTCCTTGACAAGAAGAACTGATTTGTGAAGACGAATTCTAAATTTTAAATTACTCTCGATTTTGCACTGGCGACACCCGGTACTAGGTTCGTCTTTGCAAATGAGTCCTTCTTGTGTAGGCGGATAGTAGCAGGTCCAAGTCACAAGTCGTACGTTTAAGTCCTCACGTTAGGCAATTTAATAAGTGTACCATCTTCGGATGTAGATATGATTCAATCTGATCTACCTTGAAGACAACTAGGATGGTAGTTTGTGTTCCAGATAGGTTCAGTTGAAGACAAAGGCAGATTAGGGATGTTCTTTCGTCATGAAGGATCAGTAGTGACGACACATAAGACATTTCTAATTTCGCCAGTTGCACATCGCACTTCAAGGCGATCTTTTGAAAACACCTACGAGGTGAAGTATCAGTCGACAATACGATCAGATGGAGTTCCTGGCACCTGCTAGGAGGGAAATTTGGTGTGTTGAAGACAACTTTCAGACAAGCTCGGTTCGAGATGACTGCCTTGCTCTGTCATATAAAGGCCGCGTCGAGCCTTCCTTCTTCGCATAGTGGATTTGACTCCATCTATGTCAGTAACTTTTTCACCTCACTCTCACTTACAACCAAAAGCTCCGAGACCTAAAGTTTCGTATTAGGAGTCTTTTACACAACAAAACCATCACTCATGAAGACACACAATTAGGTGAAGACACAACAGCTTTCTGATGGTTTCCCCTACTTGTTGTCTGCAATAGCTTTTTTTTTAACTTTTTATTTTTTCCGCTACACACTATGCTTTGTTCCGCTTTGTCGACACTATAGTTCTTTTGTAATTATAGTCTTTGACAAAATAATTCTGCTGTTCGTTTTTGTAAGTTTCGAACCTTGTATGGATCGAAACTTTGTTAGGCTCTTCTTTCCACACAACTTAGCTTATTGCTGATTCGTCATATTAATTTGCTGAGGTATGAAGACAAAAGTAAGCTGCGTTTTGCCGTGTCTGATGAAGTCTAATTCAAGTCAAGAAGAATTCAGCCGTAGGACATAGTCAAAGTCAAAAAATAAAATGTCTTGAAGACACAATTCAAGACCCCTCGAGTCAGTGTTTCGGCTGCATGATGCCCTAACTTTAGGACATTGTGACGTCATTAGTATTTAAACACCACTATACATTAAAGGTTGACTTTATGACACGTGACAGGAATCGATTTCGTATGCCTCATAAAATATTGGCGACTGTGGCAGGAATCGATTTCGGACGCCTCAGAGGTTAAAGTGACATTTGTGCAAATAGGTGTAAGACTGAAACAGCTGGAAACATTTTTTCCAATTGATAAGTTTTCAGTCAACTTAGTTTAAGTGCAACCTATTTTTATATGCTACCCCCGTGTCTACACAGGCTGAGACCAGGGGTGGAATAATCTGTGGGGTAGCGTAATTTAGAGTCAAAAGGATAGAAAAAACAATAATTACTAGCTGTGTCGGGTGGACTTTGGCTATATATTACTATGTATGGATGGCTCAAACAGATAGGAGGTAGGGCAACAAAAATGAAAATATCATCTGCCACGATGAGGAACAGAAAGTTAGGGTGCAATGGGTGCATGTAAACAACATTCTCAATTCTTATTGATTTTTATTACTTATCCTTTATGACGAGGTTCTGCCAACTCGGGGATTCAACCAATGTCACCTATATTACATCCGCCTACAAAATTGGACCACATATCCACAGCGCCAAGGGGCCGACACTATAGGTGGACATAATTCCTATGCTTATAGTCACTACAATATTATAATATTACAAAGGCCTGTTGCATCGTATGAATTCTTTTCTCTGCACTGAAGGTATTGTCTTCAATTTCTTATCAGTTTAAGCAGTTCATATGTAGTAATATATAGTCAAAGGGGGTTGGTTTGAAAAAACAAAAGTAGCTGAAATATTATAATCCAAGGTGGCAAAGTACTTAAAACTGACTCTGATGCCTCAGACACTTTTGTTTAACTCACTACATTTATATTCATATCATTTTGATCACTGGATATGAATTTAGACTTTATAGGATAACTGGATTGCATATTCATTCAAGAACAAAAATGTAATTTCTAGGAAGACCGCCCCATTTGTTTTGTTTGGTGCTGCAATCATTCTTCTATAAGGGTATGTCTGTGACTACAGGTGGTGTATGCTAGGTTTCACACATTGTTTTAAATATAATGAAAGGTTGTCATTAAAAATTCAGTTTTACTTATTACTGTACTTTTACTTAATTTAGGGCTAATTTTTCAATTGCCAGTTAGTAGATTTATTGTTGGTTTTCGATAAACACAGTTAATAAATGACACTAAATCAGATTTAGATTTTACCGGTTTATTAAAACATCACCATCATCATTAACATTGAGATTCTAACAGATTGTGAAAAGAAATTACATATTGGTTACACAGTCAAAAATTATATCAGATAGCAAGTTAAAAGAACAACTCAAGTCGACTAAATATTGTACAAAGTGGAGGTTTGCAGCAACAGCCTATTATATTATGAATACTTATAATTATGTATTAATCTAAGACTGAAATGGTTCAATGACTATAAATCTAAATAAATTAACATTAATCTAACAGACACCACTAAAATTATATTCAACTCTTAGTGTGATCTACAGTTTAAACCAACTGGAAGCTTACCTGAAAATGGAAAAACTTAACCTAACTACTACAAAGTAGAATTTAGACTGACTTTATGGTAATTGGATAGCCTACTCACTGGTTATGTCATATAATGTCGATATTTCTCTCTATTGATAGTATGGATAGTATCATTGTACTTATTGATATGTTTTTTGAAAGTGACAAAAAACTTTGAACACATCTAAAAACTACTGAAATTATGAAATATTACTTAAACCATCATTGGGGTTTATTTGCATACCCCGTTTCATTAGTACATGTAATTTATTTTGAAGTGAAAACTTCAAAGTTTATTTTAAAATTTCATTCCAAAATACAGCTTTATAATGTGTTTCTAGTTATAGTCTAGAACGTCGAAACCATCAATAGTTTTTGTGTAATCATTTTTGAAGAAAACTATCGTAGACTGAGCGTGAAGATGTTTTCATATCAAGAAGTATCTAATAATAGTTGGTGGGAGAAATCAAAATGTAATAATCAGTTCAGGGTTGGTAAACTCATTATGATATTTTGAGAATTATTTTAGAACATTTAAAAAATACTGAATAAGGCATAAAATGATCGAAGTAAATAGGTATATATTTATTTTTAAAGGACTTTCTGGTAGAGTTTTATGAATTAATAGAGCAGCTAAAAGGACTACGCTGATGATGTATTTTTGATGTCTTCATAGAGGAAGAAAGTCAAAACAAACAAATTTAGTATCTAATGTACACATAGGGGATAAGGGCCAAAGAGTAAGCACCAACTAAGCATAAATTTATTGCCCAGCCCTTGTTAGGATGGATTAGTTACAAATTTGAAGTAATGATGTCTATTCCAGAACAAAAAATTGATTTTTTCAAAGAAAAGAATTGATTTTTCAATTTAATTAAAATCAAATCAATATCAATTACATTACTAGGTATCTGATATTCTGATTCCTAATTCTAATCATTCTTCATGAAAAAAATATTAACTCGATACCTGTCTGAATGTTTCGATTCTTAATTATAATAAATAAAAAAATTTTGATTTAATACATCGATTTTTTTAAAGGAAAAAAATCAGCTTTTCGATTTGTGACAACAATTTTAGACTAAAAATAATTGATAGACTTGAAACACTTTGACAAAATTATGGTCCACTTTTAATTACTTCAAAGTAACATGTTTGTATTACAAGTTACTATTTCTAGTTTACCATTGCTGACTCAGAGGTAAGATACTCAAGTGTGGTTTCACCTATGCATGGAAATCAGGAATAAAATATTTCTTATGTATCGGATTTGTACTCAAGTATTAACTTAAAATATGGCTCATAGTATAATTTGTGTGTAGGTACATACCCTACCCAAATAAAGGGTTTGAAAATAAAATAATATGTGCATAGGTGTGACTTCTGGAATAATATTATAACACTGTCTCCTGAATAAGTAATAAAAATGCTCCACCATTCACCCTGATTTTGTATCAGTCATAGAAATTATTATTGAGCTACAGTTTATGGCAATGAAGTCGTTTTTTTTATATAAGTAGGTAAAAAAAAAATATTTTAATTAAAAAAATCAACGTTTACATATTCATGCACAGAAACACATTTCAACAAAGTTATGAGATAATTTCAAATGGAGATAGTTGAGTGAAAAAAATAAAATGAAACTTAGCATAGGCCTAGTAACTTCTTACATACAGAGTTTAATAATTCTTAGGCCCATCAATTGTTAACTTTATATTGAACAAAAATTTACTGCTGGGATACCAGAGTAGATATCATTCCAATATCTTTTTTTTTATTTTAAGAAAATGGAGAGAGACATTAGGGGGATAGACAGTGCACTTCTTAGGGAGACAAAGAGATATGAAGAGTGAGAAGGAGTGATGAAAATGAAGGGAGAAAGAGAGAGAGATTGGATTTAGGGGAATGAGTGAGAGAGAGTGAGAGAGAGTGAGATAGAGTGAGAGAGGGGTGTAGGATGGAAACATCTGAAGACTGAGCGAGAGAGAGGAGAGGGATGTATTTCAACAGAAATTCTATGTAAAGGAGCTTATTACTCTTACCAAGTGGATCGAGCAAAGCTGGAACTTCCCAAGCTCTATTTCTCTCATTGGAGGACCCATGTAAGCATCCAAAAGTTTTAAAATGCATGAAATGAATTATTGAGGTATCAATTAAATTTTCAAATTATGTTTGCAGCTAATGTGAGTAAGTAGTAATCGATAGTGAACGGTAAGTACTTCCAGAGAATTTTTGGGAAACATCGAGAAAACATTTTCAATTCATTTTGGTATTACTTATCAAATTACTAGAAAAAAAATGAATAAGTCCTCTTACATTTCAGGATTAACATTATGGTCTGCTAAAGTGAACTTCATTGCTCGAAGAAAAATAGTAAGTAGTTAATTAGAATCATTTTTAGTC
Organism: Ericerus pela; assembly: GCA_011428145.1. Classification (NCBI taxonomy): domain Eukaryota; kingdom Metazoa; phylum Arthropoda; class Insecta; order Hemiptera; family Coccidae; genus Ericerus; species Ericerus pela. The sequence goes on from WOFM01001009.1 coordinate 47,531, forward strand.
TTCCAGAACCAGTTGTACAGCTTATGCATTTCAAGTATTAAAAATTTTCTGGAGAAAGTTGAAAAATACAAAATATGAAAGTTGTATTTATCAAATAATCAATATCATTTATACAAATGCCAAAACATATAAGTAGGAAAAATTCTAAGTTATGTTCTGCAATTATTCACGTTGCTATAATATATACATTAATTTTTCCATAAAATAGACTTAAAAAATAGGAGTATGTCTATTTATAGAAGCTGTATTCTCATCGCAGATAGATACATAATTATCCTCCAGCAATTACAATGAAAAGTGTACATGTAACATTTGAAAAACCCCACCAAACTTAAATATGGTCTATGGGCCTACTCTGCTAAAACGAGTATCCTGATTATATACCGAATAGACACGTAAGTCATTTTATATTTGTTGAGTGCATTTTCCAGATGAACGTGGCCAAGATTACACAATGAAATGCAATTGCTTCAAAGACGACGATACAACATTATTTTGGAGAAAGGAAACCTATTACTTCGAAATTCGCTAATTAAATTTTTTTTTTGATTTCAGTTAACTTCAACTATCTGAACACGAAAAAACAGTTCAAATAAAATTACAATGAAAATTTTCAAGAAAATGAAATTGTAATGACGAGAAGAAAAATTGAAATTAAAATTTGAAAAAACGAAGGTGTGGCACAAATGATCATATTTTCTCCCAACGAAAGATAACCTTTTGAAATATCTCCAGCTCCATTAAATAATTAGAAAAGAGAGCAAATAAATTAACCGTTAATTAATGACGATATACCTAAATTTTACGATTTGTGATTGGTATAGAGAACCGAAAAGATTGAAAAAAAAAAAAAATACACTACTAATACAAAAAAAAAAAAAAACGTTACCATGATTCCATAATTTTTTGAATGCACAGCATACTAGATTGAAATCAAACGGAATTAAAAACGAGTCAAATATGTTTTTTTTTTGCTTTTTTTTTTTTTTTTGTCATGAATTCTAGCATACGCCTCTGCGGATCTAAAGGGCAGATTCGCATAGGAGAAAAATTTTAGTTAGTCGCCGCACTCTCAGTGTAGCCGGTGTCCGTATTAGAATCGGTTGAAAAAAAAAAAACAAAAAAACAAAAAAAAACAACTATTCATCGAGTTTTCATCGCCGATTTTTCATTTAACAACGGGGGAAAAAAATAACAGCATCAACGATGAAAACGTTTTTCCTGGTAAGTGTTCTTTTTTCATTCTTTTTAGGAGAAATATTGTTATAATCGGTGCTGGATATAGAATAGCTTACATATCATTTTCGTTGATTAAAAATATATCGAAACTCTTCATCTAATTGTTATTTACATCTTTATTGGTCCAGTTTTTATGTCGGATTATTTAATTTTTTATTCATATGTGGTTTCTGAAGAGCTTTCATCTGCACCCATATTCCTCAGGTAACGACGTATATTTCCAGGTAGAAAAGGGGTCCATCAACTTTCTTGGATGCCACTATTTTTTCCTATTCTTATTCGTTGAGGAAGAATTGTGTAGAGGAAAAAGCCAGGACGATATATGATTTTTATTTTTTAAACTTTCAAAAGTATCATCTTGAACATCTATATATCATAATGAGAGCCACCAAAATATTTTAGTGTTTGATTTCTCGGTACGTTCTTCGGTATTCTTCGATAAGACTACTTAATGCTTACAGTACCTCATTTACTTAAATCGGTTTATGATGTATTTCTCAAAATTTTCGTATTTTTGGTAATCATTTGTGTAACTTTATACATGGAATACATTTAGTGAAGTTTTATTAATTTGTTTTTTTTTCCTAATTTTAATTTAGTTGTTGGATCGTTTTTAACTAAAAAGTTTTATTTTTATTTTTGTTACATTGAGCTGGAAGAAAATACACCGAAAAACAATCAAAAATCCCTTCGTTCTACGACTAAAGATGGCGAAATGCTTTCTGTTCGATTTTCTTGATTTCCCCTCCCCGGAACCCCACGTCGCCACTCACTGGTGTGACAAATTTCTTTTGGTTTTCATTACGTATTCAAAGGGATTTATCATTTCGTTGGCCTTTGCTAAGTTGTTGAAAAAATAAATATTTTATTTATTTATTTTTTTTTTTGCATAGACGTATTTTGACATAAGACTACACGACATAATAAATCAGGAGATGAGTGCCATTTTCAACTGACCAAACATGACGATCGACTCAGAAGAAGCAATAGACATATAGGACAACCGACTCTTCATGCGCGCGCACCTGACTCAACAGGCATGACGTAGTCATATGGCCTGTTTCATTCAGTTTTAAAACATACCATTTTTTTTTCTTCTAATTATTAGGTATTATTTCAATCACTCCCAGTTTTAGTACTATATATTATACCTCATAAATGTTTTGCTCGTGCTCATTATGGTAGACCAAATTGTTCTTTTTCTAATTCTAATTCTCAACGGGCGTAAAATAGTTCCAAAAAATTTCTTCTGTGATTGAAGCATTTTGTTAAATATGAAAAACACGAATGCTTTTAAAGTCGGTTTTCACTATACTAACCTTGATCTCAGGAATCGACTTAAAGTTAGGACCTACAACATTTTTTATTTTATGACGCAAAAAATATTTTGACACCAAAATCTCTAAATCATATGTACAAACGGGATGTTCATTTTATGACAGCCGTTCCATAGAAAAATACAAGTGAATTTTGTTTTTGTAACATAAAAAGTTCTCATTATTTTTTCAAAGAAATGAGAGTATCTTTATATAGGTATAAAAATTTAATCATATCATTAATAGTTAAGGAAAATGTTAACAAAATCTCTTCCCGCATGAGTACCGTTTATGCCTCCTTTTTAAAGTGAGCTAATTTCCTGAGAACTCTTTCGTCTTCAGAACCCCTGCATTCCAGCAGCTTTCTGCACCATAGACACCATGCTTCCTACCAAGATTTCATCCACATTCCACCTTTTCCCGAGGCACTTCACTCTCTGACCAGCATCCTTATCCAAAAGATAAAGCCGCCCAAACTTCTTAATTTCGTCCACTTACACACATGTAGTATAAAAATAAAAGCATAGAATTCGTTTCCACGAGCCAGGGGACTCCTTCCACTGAGACTTGATACATAAAGCTTCACCGAAGGATTTCGTACTCATGCCCTCCAACTCCTTGGGATGGGAAACTTGTATGACAAATTTTTGACAAATGTGATAACCACCATAGCCTTGCTAAGTTAATTTCTTTCTTTTCATTTGTTTCTGCTCAGATAGTTGCAGTGCTCTTTATTGTGTGCATCATCGAGGCTGCTCCAAAGCCAAAACCGACCCATAAACCTAATTCAGCGGCAGTATTGAAATCTTCTGCAAAATCCGTTTCAAAGCCCAAAACGTACAAAAATCGAAATACCTTGGTACCAGGAAAGACGGTATCCGTTCGACAAGTAACGTTAAAATTGAATAAGAAACAAAAACGACAACTGTTCGATTTGTTCAATGGCGGCTCGTATTATCCAAACTACTACTTCCACAATCCATCCCCCTTCGCCCCCTTCCAAAGCGCCTTCTTACGAGCAGTTTTCCAACCGGGCGCCAATGTCGCCGACTTCAACTCTCTGCTGAAGGCAGCGAATCTAACCGACGCAAAAGGCAATCTTTTACCGCTGGAAGCCAAAACCGGAGCCGCCTTTGAAACTGCATTCGGTGACAGAAATGGCACCAACATAACGACCAGCATTTTCTCTTTCGACCATCTGGGTAATGTGAACATTATAAATCCATTCCTGGCAGCGAAAGACGCCGATGGAAAATTACTGACAGCGGACAACGGCTTACCCAGCATCAAGGCTGGAAAAGAATACAATGGCAAGGCCGTCTCCCTGGTCAACCCATACCACGGCACTGCCCTTGATCCAGTATTTGGACCAGAAATTGCTCCGCGATATGAAATCCATTATATTCCACAAGATTTCCGACCAATTGCAGCACCTATTTCGAATGCTGGACTTCATGTGCCCGCAGTCAATGGCGCCCGTTTTGGTGGTGCCGGTTTGGCTAGTCCTGGTTTTGTTGGTGCTGGCTTTGGTGGTCCTGGATTCGCTGGTCCTGGATTCGTTGGTCCTGCTTTCGGTGGTCTCGGCTTCGGCGGCTACGATCTGGGTCTTCATCCTGGCTTCGGCCATTATCCACTACCATTCATTCCAGGTTTTGATCCAAAAAGCCTCAAACCAAATGGCAAAGGCAACGGCAACGGCAACGACGCCAATAAACCCAATTCCGATTCCTCAACCGAACAGTAAGTGTTTTTCACACCTTATATTTTTCCAACGTTTTTGGACGTATTGAATTGACTTTGATCGGTTTATTGAATTCGATAGCAAAGAGATCACGGTTCAAAAAATACAATAATTTTAGTCATGAGTCATAAACCTATATCTACTCATAGCATCAGATACTAATTCTGCAGCAACAATTCCTTGTTGACTACAATAAGATTTCACTCTGCTTAAAATAAGTTCGACTGCATTTTCTTTCTCGACAAGAAGGTGAGTGTGAAAAACTGTTTTTGAAGGGCGTCGATTACGGAGGGGGCTCTTTGGGTCTGGACATCCACTCCTTAGCTTTGAAAAACATATATTGATACAAAATAATATTATCTATTTTTCGGCATTGGTGGCGTATTGGTACGGGGAGGGAGTCATAGTGATGGTTCAGAATATATGGATATCATTTTGGTATAATTCGTTCGAAATTATATCCACATACAAGAGTTACCTGCTGTTTGTAAAAATGAACTAAAGACTTAGCAGTTCAATTTGAATGGTTGAAAAAATCAACTTGAATTAAGGTGTAAAAGTTTTATGGGTGAAAAAATTCACTTTCAACCTTGACAGCGAGTTCATAAGGTGGAAATTTACGGTAAGAGGCCATTATTGCTCCATTCGATAACTCAACAGACGATCCCAAGGGGAAATGACACCTACTGTAATTTTTAGGATTACCTCAGAAATAGAATAACCTAAAGATTGTGTAAGTAAGTTCATGAATTTGATGACTTTGACTCTGTGTTTTAAAAATGTTGTGCAAACTTGCACATTGTGAAAAATACGATATTAAAATGGATGCCTAAAAAACCACTAAGGTTTACAGAATATCAGCAAATTAATAAAAATAGGTAATAAAATTAAATGTAAAATCGAATCTTAAGAACTTGCTTGTCTATGGAAGTAGGTAGGCTATCCACTCACCACATTTGCAGATTCATCATATTTGAAACTTATTAAAACTTATTATATCTTCGAAATATATAAAATTCATATTTCGTCTTTGATTAAACAATTAGAAAAGAACCATAAAAACTGTACCTACCTACTTTTTTGCGCTTTAATTTTATGGCATTCTAAAAATGTTCATACTGCAACGGATGACTTCCATCAGCTGTAGTGGAAGATAAAGTAATTTCTGTATATTATAAAATACTAATTAAGTGCTAAAAATTGTTGCAACAATATCATTCTAGAACTGCTTGACGGATTTGCATGAAATTTTCTAGAAAAAATAGTGTTATTTTGAGAAAGGTTAATACTCATTCTAGAGGTTTGTAGCCACCTGCAGGAGCAGTTGAAAATTTTTGCCATTTGTGGAAACAGAAAAAGAACAAAACATTTCTGAAAATTAACGAAAACGAGTAAAAGAGAATTAAAAAAACTTCTTCTCCTCTCCTACTTGGTCATCCACTGGTTGGTAAGGTGGATATTATTCTCTCATTCTGTTTCATTTCTTTTTCATAAGGTTTCATTTGGGTACGTACACAAAAAAGGGGTTAAGATGATTTTTCCTCATATTATTAAGTGATACAATATTTTTTGGGGCGCTGAATTCAAATTTCAGCCCGAAATATGGATTAAATTACCTGTTGGACCCATTCAGAACACAAGGAGGAGTAAAGGTAATTTTCATGCACATTATTGAGTGATACAACACATGGTATATTTTTCTATCCGGTCCTATTTTTGATTTAAATAATAATTTCTGAGATATTTAAGGTCACAAAAAGGTTGTTAAAATAAGGGAAGAAGGCAAACACAAATAAATAGATGCGTCATAAGTGAAAATGCGGGTAGCAAAATGTATTGAATAAGTGAATAAATTCCAAATTTTGAACCAAAATTTGGGCAAACTGAAATAAAATTTAGATACTGCTGATTTGATTACCAAATTAGACCAAAAGAACTTGTTAAAATACTTATCAATTATTCTGAATTTTATCTAAAAATATTCGTGTCTAAAGTTTTTTTTTTAAATATTTGAATATATTTTATAGGGACTCATGATATAAAAAATGAGGTCACGGCCCTTCTAGAAGTGGTACCTATCAAAAAATAGATTTCTGAATAAAACTTTGTTCTTATAAATATAAATATAATTGAATGAAAAATAGTGAAACAAAAATCAATTCGCAAAAGTATGGAATAGACCTGCAGAAGAAAAAACAAACCAAGAGAAAAATACCGTTTTTAGGTAAATTTTGTAATGATGTGTTTCACTTAAAATTCATCAACGCATCTACTTATACCAATAAGTTTAACCAGATCTAAGTAGCAGAGACAGCAGAAGGGAAATAATTTTGATTTTAATACTTATCATAGATAAAAAAAGCAAAGCTCAGATGTTAAGTCCGATGTAAACTACAATCTCACGTTCACTATACCTAACTACTGTTTCAAACTTCTACGTCATTGGGCATATGTTTTTAAAATTATGTATGGAAATTAGTAATTTTATGTTTGCCTCTGTTCTATCTATAGTTTGTTTATTAAGCTATATTAGTTACAAATATTTTAATACCTCTCATTAGGTCATTTACCTACGGTAAATTCTAATGATATTACAGGTCAACGACTGATTACTTAGAAATGTATTTAATTGGTTGTTGAATAGCTAAAAAAATCTCGCAGGATATTCAAATTAAGTCTTTGGAGGTTTTTCAATTCCTCAGGCCTATGAATTACTATTAACAACCTTCGTATTTTTGATGGACAATGATCAACTGGCAAAAGACCTATCGACTATGTCCGTCAGATTTTTCGACTTAGGCAATTATAAGCGAAGACTGAAAGGTCTGAAACAAAATTCGATGATTACAGTGAAAATAATACATTGCAGTGCTTTGCAAAAAATTTGAATTTAATTTTTTTCTGCCATCAAATTACGTAAATGGTTTTTAAGAATCTATTTCTGTTTTTTCTGAAAAAACAAACCTTGATAATGCTTCCAGAATTTAGGTATATAAGAGCAACGAGTTCGATATTGATATCAGAAACTCGTTCGAATAAAATAGAGATTCGATTATAATTTTCAACGACCTCGAGTGGTATTATCTTTAAATTTAACATATCTAATTTTTTTTTCTTCGCTTTTACCCAAGAGATCACCTTTACCTATAAACGTTTAGCAGCTTTGCGTCATTAGAAAATCATCGAGATCTTCCCAGTTTCTCGGAATTCTTTCAATTTCCCCTTCCCTTTCAATTGAAAAAAAAAAAAAAAGTTTGTTAGACTGTCGAAAAATAAATTTTTTCAATTTTTACAAGAAACGTGGGTTAACTTTATTGCCTTTTTTTGGTTTAAATTTAAAGAAAAAAGGTACCTAATAAATAAAATTATTGGTCTCAGTTTATGCAATAAAAATTAACTAATTCAAGGTTCAACTCAATTTTATTCATACACGATAAAAACAAAAAATAGAGATAAAAAAAAGAAACTAATTACTTGGTTCGTGTACTGTAATGATAATTTGGTTTCGCAGCTGAGTACCTGCATTTTGGGAAATTTTCTTGGCTTCAGTCGAACGAAAATGCTAATAAAGTCTCTGTAATGGATATGCAAGTATAAAGGCCTTATTCAAGATTGTATAAATTGCATAAAAGAGTCGACAAATTAAACCGGATTTTATTCGGTGATCAGTATTAATTTAAAAGCCGGTGAAAATAGGTAAAACCGTGTCGATTAAAAAAAAAAAAAAAACAGAAACATAGAAATATACATTTACTCTTTAACATTCTATGTTACCGATTTATACCTTCTCTTAGGATTGAAAGTTTTCTTACAACCTTCAGGTAGGTAGTTTCGTCGATTCTTTTTGGAATGGATGAATAATTGTCCTCATTTACATCGTTGATCTTTTTTAAATATCTAAAAATTCAAGAGTCTTTGAAAAAAAGGTCGTCCATTTTATAATCTACATAATCATTCCGATAGCTAAGACTAGGAATATTTGTATATTTATTTTATCATATAATGCTCCAGATAGTATTTAAGTTACATAAAAGTTATGACAGAATGAACGGGCAGAATTTCTTGACCTGACTTTTACTGAAGTATAATAATAGTGTTTAAAATGGTTGGCTTTCTAGACAGAGTATAAGATTATAAAGAATTCCAATTATTTTAATGTAGATAGGAGTAAGTGTTTTAACAATTATATCACACCTAAATTCTTTTAGTCATATTCTCTGAATTTTTTATCTAAGTGTTTCACTTTTTGTACCATTGAACAGAGAATTCTAAAGACTGCAAAATGAGAGTAAATTTAAATCTAAAAGCCTCTTTCAACCTTACTTAATGTCACTTTAAACATAAATAGTGAAACATTACAACACGGGGTTGCAAAAAGTCACAGTAATGTTGTAAAGTGTCACAGCAGATAAATAACTGTCAAAAAATATAAAACACCATCATATCGTATAAAAAAGTGTCGCAACATAATTATAACGAATGATTTTTTCAGCCAGATTTTATTTGAATATAAATTTGATTCATTTTTTCAAACTTTTTAAAATCAAAAAACAAATTATGAGACATTAATGAGGGAATTTTTGAAGTCCAAATTACTAAAACTAATTATTTTGGAATCCCCGCCACACTGGCGACTAACAGAAGAGTAAATTTATTCTCTCCTTCAGTTTTTCTCAAAAATTTTATTTTGTGGGCATCTTTACCTGCTTACTTTTAACAGCAGCCAATATAAGGAATTTTACAGCACTCCGTCATTTGGCATTCAAACGCATTTCAATCATCAAAAAGTAAAATATTTCCAAAAATTAAAATATCGTTTCATTTTCCATTGAATGAGCTTTCTTTTGAGGTATTACATGTTACTTAATTATGTTACTTTCCTCGAACGAATTTAAAGTTCTAAATAAGAAGAAGCCAGAATGAAAAATTTTAACTCTTGATTACTGAAAACATTTTTCTGTAATTACTGACGAGGAGAAGTGAGTAATATTGATTTAAAGTAGATCAATAAGTATGATACTTATTGATAAATATTCAGCCCAAATAGCTTGTACCTATGGAGCTCACCTGGCTCTTGAATGATTGTGGGTGTGACACTTTAGAATATGGGACACAATACAACAGTTTCCTATGTAATTTTGAACTTTTTAAAAATATTCATTTATAACACTCTCTTCCAAACAGAGATAAATACTGGTTTTTTTCTTACAAGCTAATTACGTTTACTTTGGCCTTCAATTAAAAATTACTTCCTCGCACTCTTAATTTATTAAAAGTTTTATTTCTCGTTAATGGAGGTCGAAAAAAATCACCCCCAAAAACAGGTAGCTACTTTCACGTTCGAACATGTTTTTTAAAATCTATTTTATTCCATAGGTATACTGGAATGAAGTCAGTTAAAAATTGAAATTCACGCACATAAATAACAATAATTCCATAAATCGATCGCATGACTAACATGAACCCAGGGTTGACGTTCCTGACTCAGTCAATCAATTGGTTTTATTCATGACTCATTACTGTTTGTACAGGCCATCTCAAAAAAAGCTGACACAATTATCACTGTTCCGATTTCCAAGGCCAACTAACTTCCGTAGCCACCTTTCTAATTGAATGCATAGGCTATGTAAATACTGCCAATTCAACATCTTCTTTAGGATCTGTACACCTTTCGACCTTGTAGATAATCAACTCTCTTGGTTTCAATTTTTTTGTTTTTTCTTCATTTTCTTTTTTTCGACGATGTTATTGCTGCATCGTATCTGCTCCCCCGCATCTTCTTCGAATAAGATAAACTACCTAGGTGGCAATTTATTTGTGGTGACCCTACATACTTGAGTCGTCTTTTTTATGATGCAGAAAAGCAAGAATTAACAAATCAAGATCTAACAAAAAACAAAATTAATGAGATTTTCAGCATTTTAATCGGTGAAGAAAGTGGAAAATTTCTCGTTTCGGACAAAAATATAATTTTATTAATAATTATATTTTATTCGTATACCGGAGCTTGCAGCTACATTACGGGCTATATATTACTCCGGTGTACGCGAATGGGTTACGTCAGTAAGATTTGCATGAATTTTAGGTATGGCTGCTGCTGGTCGTAAACAGCAGGGGCTGAGCACCTAAACACCGTGTCAATCAGACCTCTAAAAATAGAATTCATAAACCAGAATAAGCTACTTTTCATAAAATACCAGCTGTTAATTACCTGTGGCGTAGCGTCGACTGCGTTTCCCGGTTCTTCACCTCTCATCTTTTCTCTCCTCCTCTTGTTCGCCCTCTCACTTTAATCATTTTCACTTTCCTCCTTCTTCCCCTTATTTTTCCCTTTCATTTACCACTTCTCCCAATTCCTCTATATCTCTCACTATCTCCCTCAAAAGAAAAATACATATCCTTGCTTCAGGACACCATTTCCATCATATTCCCAAATACGAACCTTTGTTATATACTATTTCATTTTCAAACTTCTTATTTGACTGAGCCACGAGTATACTTAAGTTTTGTAACACTTGTCACCCCATATCTCAAATAGGGGTTGCCACAGAAATATGAAAATTTGGGAACTCGTTAATACTTATCATTAATAACAGTATTTTACGGGGAGTAAAAAAAAACAATTTTTTTTTAGAATTGTTGCAGGGATCAAATTTCACAACTTTTCACTCGTCCACTATGACTGTAAACTTGCATTGGTATGACAAAAATATGTCTGCGAAAACGCATCGAAATCCCTTTTTTAGTTCTCCAGTGATACTTGGACTCCACCATCATTTTTTTAATATAGATGGATAGATAGATGCAGCTTTTAAGTTTTAGGCTCACCACGTTCATACCTCTACATGATGTTTTGATATTTAAAAGTCTCTGAGGGCTCTTCGTTTCCATTTAACATGAAAATGCTGCGTCAACAAAAAGCTCCTTTATTATGTTTCTGGGTAAAGTACCTATTTACCTATACGATTCAATTTGGTTTTTTCTTCACTAATATGAAGAAAAGTTAGTAAAATATTCAAAAATAATTCTATGTGACGTCCAGAAAATTAAAAAAAATCACCGCAGAACAGAAAAATTTGATATTGTTTTGTCAGAATAGGCTATTATATTGCTTAGGTATGACGACAGGCTATTGGGTATAATTATTTTACATTATGGTGGCGATGATTGTGTACATGTTTAATCAGTGGTACACTTTACGTTTGTGGAAGTTGCCAATTGTTGACGGCTACGGTTGGTTGTTTAACTAATTATTCTTATGTAAGATGACAAATAATTAGCTGACATCGAGTTATTTATGTTTCTACTTCTATTTTATTCTAACATATTTTTGTTTCCGCCACACCTTAATGCTGTGCTGAAAACCAGTATCATAGTACCTAGATATGGTTAGCAAACATAATCAAAGATCATTTCAACGTAAATCGTGCTTTTAATATTTTGGTAACACCGTTTACTCACCAGTGTAATTCTATTTATTACACTGATATTAAAATAATATTTTACGAACAAAATTTTTGGAAAATCCAGCATTCATTTGCCATTTCTTGGGCTTATCAAGAAGAAGAGGTCATATTATATTAGGCCTATATGTGTAAGATGCAGAAAATTTTTGTTCATTAAACTGATCCTTTAATAGGTATCAAATAATAATTCGGACACCTTATTGTCTTATTAAACAACATAAATAATTATCATTACAAAGTTTTCGAACCCCATTTTTAAGTTTTCCATGTTGTATCCATCAATAGGGACAGACAACAGAATAAAAACTGCTCAGTATTTATGGGTATTAAAATTAAAAGTCTAGATACACTTTTTTACCAATATTGAAAAGGATGATTTCAGATGTAAATATATATCATATTCGATTACTCGAGGAAAGAACTGAAAAAAATACTTACCGTAAATATACAAAAATTCTGCAAAAGCTAAATACCAGTGAATTGAGAAAATTTCTATCTTAGAAACAGAATTCACTCCTTAATAACGTCGTTAGATCAACCACATTTATTTTTATTGTTTCTCTTCCGATCAGTATTCTATTACTATCAAATATCCCATTAGACATTCAAATTTTAGTCTCTGGATTTCTAGTTTCGCAGACCTCCTCAATATAAGGAATTCATCGAGATGGAATTTCTTTCGCGGAAACCAATAGGTTTCAGCAACACTCCAAATTTTTTACCCATTATTTCTCTTATTGGCTGTAAGTGATAGTATTATAACTGAATCATGTAATGGAAAGTAGAAATTCTGTTCGGTGCCACATAGCAAATCTATTTTAGGGTATACTTCAGTTAGCTGAGTATCTTGTTTGTTAGTAAGTCTGTGGAATTGTATCGCAACTGCATATACCTACTTATCCTCCATACTATGTGATCCATTCTTCATTTATGTCAGGGAGAATTTTGCCTGTTTTCATTTCTTATTATTTTCAACTGTCCTATTTAGTTTTTTTTGGCTCTAGTATACCTAGCCCTACCAATGATACAGATATTCTCAGATGTCACAAGGTGTAGAGTTGCCTCCTCTTTCATTTGATACCAAATAGTCAATCTGTGTAAAAATATCAGATGAGTCTTTTTTTGTTAACACAACAGAATTTATCTCGATCATGCTATTTGGGGAACCAAATTTAACAATTTTTTTTAGAAAAAGAAAACCATAAACTAAAATGTATTAAAAAATATGAACATAGCCAGAGAGAATCTTCTGGATGAATTTCATTCATATTTCTGGTAATATCATTTTTTTTAAGAGCGAGAAAAGATCAAAGACTTACATTAATTGAAAAAATATGAAAAATAATTTGGGGACTTCGACGCCAGTTGTTACCAGGCAAGATCAAAGAAACGTCGAATTTATTTGCCAAACTTTCAACACTTACTCACAAAAAATTTAGACTATAACCTGATCTAGTCCAAAGTGCCCTAAATTAATGGATGTTCTCATGAAGATGATGATCTTTTTCTAAATTTAACTTCATATTTTTGAGAGGATTTCATTTCAGAATTGCAGAATCTTTTTGGATTTAATTTTTTCAAAAATTGTGGTAAAAATGGAGTAGAATTTTGGTCTTTGGGAAAAGGGTGGAAAGATGAATAGGTAATTTTGAAGGCAAAATGGTTTAATTATCACATCATATAAATAAATTACATTAATATTTGTGTTTTTTTTTTGTTTGTTTGTTAATAATCTTTCCAGCCCAATGATTTTGGGTTAACTATGGCACCGGTCCATGTTTTCAATGAAATTTTTCTTCAGGTACCTGAAATGTACAATCTTAAGCATGTTTCTTCAGTAGTCTGCCTATTTAGAAAGACATTCTACATAATAAATGATTTTTTCCTATTGAAAGGGGCTAAAGCATTCATATATGTGGCATATAATGGGTAGGTAGGTCGAATTTTTGAGTATCATTATTCTCCCAGTATGAATTTTTCTATCAACAATGACATGATGGTACCAATAACCTCTTCCCCCAAAACAGACCACCATTACACAGAAATCATAATTTTGACAATAAATGGTTGTAATCTTCGACCTTCATCTACCCATAAAGCCATAAGTTCTGGCTACATAGAGATCCGACATTTAGCAACCATTTTGCGAGCATAATCAAATTAATGAAAAGAGTTCCAAGTGGCTATACTTAGATGTTAACCGTGGTCAGTCAGACGGTGGCCAACGTTTGTTGTTGTATAGCTGCAACATTAAAATATTAAACTTATTTTCATAAAAAGAAGAAAAATATTAAACTCGGCTATACATACAGGCAGTATTTTCCATCAGAGGTGACGCAGACATTTTCACCACTTTTTAATCTTTAGGTTGCCAGTTTGATTCCTCACGCTGGCAAACCCACATCCGGTGGCCCTCAATGTGATTTGAACGCACAATCTGCGCCAGATGAGTTCACACATTCCTCCATAGTGGACAACACTGCAGTAGACTGTGTGGGTTTGTCGAGGTTTTCCCACCCATAGCCTGTACGTAGCTGCCCTCTGTATGCGTTGTGTATTAATCGCATTTTCATAGTTGCAAGTGTTGTTGGTGATAGTGGCGAAGGAATATGAACCATGTATGCTATTATATCGGCAATCTTCTGTCGGCGACGGCACCCGGATGTGTTCGCATTTTACAGACCCACAATAATCGAATAATATATTTTTTCGCTTTATTCAGTTATATACACCCACGTTATTTTAATTTCGATCACCATTTGAACAGTGTGAATCATCCGAAACGATGACTTTCTCGTCGAACCTATATAATACTGTTTCTTTCTTTTTTTTTTTATTTTCTTTTTTTTTCTTATAGATCATCCGAATCGACCAGCGAAAACTCCCAAGAAACATCTTCCGAATCCAGCTCCGAACCGTCAAACTCGGAAACCTCGTCGGAGGCACCATCGTCCGAATCGTCATCCGAAGCATCGCGATGAGCCCATAAGTCACCCGAAACGCGATCCCAAAGTTTTCGTTTTATTAAAAAATTTATTTTGGCCCGGATGTACATCGGAATATTGTCGACAAAATGATATCCGATGTCAACCAGTTTTGTGATGTTGGGTTTGCGCCAAGATGGTGTTAATGAAAATGGAAATACTAATTTTTTTTTCTTTTCTCATCTCATTTAGCTAGCGCCCGGATTGTTACGCATCTCCCGTATTTTTTTTTTTTTTTCTCTGTTAGATACCGTTACCTACTCTTTCTTATATTTTTCTTGCAGCAAGGAAAAAAACAACAATAACAACAACAGCAACAACGACCAAAATTAATAAAATCGCGTTTAGGAGCCAAGAATTGTATAACAACCGATTACATAAATAAATTTCCTTCAACTCCTTTATTTTGCAATTTTTAATTTTTCGTAACGATGGTGATGATGACGATGGAATCGTCGCGAACTCTTAATGTCTGTTAGGTACTTCTCTTTGTGTACCTTTTAAATGTTCCTCCGAAAAATGATAGGCAAAAAATTTACTTAAACATTCAGGGTTAGAGAGAAAATTTTTTGGGTGGGAGTAACTCAATTTTTTTTTCAAGCAAGCATCTTATTTTTTTCGCTATATACCTGAAAAAAAAAAAAAAAAACAAAAAAAAAACGTAAATTTATTTTTTCTCGAGATTTAGAAGGCTACGCTTATACTTCCAAAGTCTGTTTAAAAACCATGGCCTCGTCAGATGTATAGTTGGTATTTTCATTGCATTTGAATTGTAATGTGCGGTTCATAAAATTATATTATGGCCGATATGTGTAATGACCTAGAATACTGTCAGTAAGTTTTAACGGTCTGTGTGGGGGTAGCGGTTATAGGTGCTCGGATTTTCAGTCGAATTGTAGCGAGTTCAAAATTGGCCTTCGTCACCTGCTCGACCCAAAATGGCGGTTTGCACTGTTTGGTTCTATTGGTACTCCAGTACACGTGATTGAAAAATTAATGCTAGGTAGACTATTTGGCAACTGCATCTCGACCAGCTTCCCCACTTCGACATCAACATATATCCTCTAGCTGCCGGATAAAATGGCTACGTAGTCGAAGCTCGTTTAAAAAACAAATAAAAATTAACGTTTACTCATCGTAAGATTAGTGTTAAACTAATAGTCGCTAACCGATGAGAACGTACTAATTAAGTATATAGGCTCTGCCATAACATATTGCGAATAGAAATGATTAGATAATTATTTTATCCTGATACGAAAAAATAAATACTCAATTTTAAATAGGTAAATTGTCTTCATCGGTCAAATCTGGTGAAAAAACTCTAGCCCAGCTATACTTCGCTAGAAAACTTAGGTTGCTAATTTTCATCGGTTAATTAAAAAATACAAACCTAAATTCAAAATTTCAAAATACTTCAACGATAGTAATCGATATCTGACAATTATATCGATCAGTTGATACTTCATCGCTAGTTTCAGGTAAAACAATTACGAAAAACTATCGACAATAATCGATGTATTTAACAAAAATATCGATCTATAGATGATTTATTGCTAAAAACCGATTTTCCCGGAACTTTTTGTTTTCCAGTTTTTTTCTGAAACTATGGTACCAAATTAATAAGCACCAAACTCTTATCCAACATGGTCCTACATGTATAAGGAATATATTTCGTTAAAATTTCAATTTTTGTCAAAACTGTGGACACAAAAATTTTTTCAGCAATTATTTTTCTCACGTTTTTTCGAAAACTATTGAACTAATAAGCAACTATCCTCTATCAGGCTTGCATCGACATAAGATCAATCTATGATGGAAATTTCAGTCTGATCGCTTTTGTCGTTATCTCTGAAACGTGGAAAAACGACTTTTCCAGGAGTTCTTCGTTTTCCTGTTTTCTCGGAATCTACCAAACCAATATACACCGAACCTCTTTCAAACCTGCTTTTAAATAAGAACTATTCTCCGTGCGAATTTCCCTATACTACCTATTTCGTAGTTTTCACAAAACCATAAAATCAATCTACGTATATATATATAGGCCTACATAATTATATCTTCTTCTTCTCCTTCTTATACGCATTACAGATAGAAGTTACAATTTTTTTGTCAGCATCACATCTCTCCCATTTTTCAAAATTTTTAACCTCATGTAAATACCTATGCTTAGATGGTTTGTACGAAGTTTCGTTTTATAAACTCCACTCTGAAAGCTGTAATGAAGTTCAAAAGTTTCAGTTTTAAAACTGTTTTTTTCAAAGTCAGTTCTCAATTTTACTTAAAATGATATTCTAGACAAGCATGCTTTAATTTCTTCGTACATTATGAGATAAATTTTAAGGGTGCGTATGATGAAAATTATGCGTTTAATGACCAAAAAAAAAGACTGATATTATATTCCCATTTGAACCGAATTTTTGTTTTTCATATAGGCATTGGGAAGTCCAAAACAAAAGTGTCTCGCTCTGGTGACAGAAATTAAAAGTGTTTGAAGGGTGATTATGTAGGTTTGATAACTGTTTTTATGTACAAAACTGGCATTTTTAAAAGCAAATATTTAATGTGAAAAGTGAAATTTTTGATGACTGAAACATGATTTTATTTTATTATTGTTACTATATAGTATGTTATGAAATTGACGGTTGCATAAAAAATAACTCCAGAAGGAAGATATAAGTGCTTCTTTCCTTATGGGAAATAGTATGTAAAAAAATGTAAACAATCTCCACGAAAATCTTTTCAGACGTGATAGCACTTGATACACACTAGCGCTCCACCACCACTGAACATCCGAATTATTTTATTTACATAGTGTGGTATAATGCAGCGCTTAATTTTGTGTACATAGCTTTGAGAAAACTATACAGAAAGGATACAACTGAAATATTTATAAAAACTAATACGTACGTAGAATCACGTCTGATAAGATTTTGGTGTAAATATATTGGTTCAGTAGTTTCCGAGAAAACTTGAAAACAAAAAATGCCTGGAAAAGTGATTTTTCCAAGATTCTAAGAAAACTAGACAAGGGATCGGCTCGAAATTTCTATGAAAACTATTCCACAGATAGGTGCAAGTCTGATTATTGCCTACTATAGTTTAGCAGTTTCTGAAAAAACCGAAAATGAAAAAATTAATGAAGAAAATTCAGCGTTCACAGATTTGAGAAAACTACAAAAGGGAGATTGCAAGAATTTTTACAAAAAATAGCCCTTATATTATAACGACAGGTATGATAGGAGTTTTGATGTCTATTGATTCAGTAGATTCCAAGAAAAATGTAAAACAATGAATATCTGAAATAAAATAAATGCCCTGTATTGCTTGAAGCAACACTTTTAATATTTACGGCGCAATGCGTTACAGCGTCTCTGCTGCGTTGCATTTATCAGCAATTCTGTATTTAAGGCGCAATTGACCGAGATGTCGAAGGAGCTCTTCTCTTTTAATAGGTATTATTTCAGGAGACAGGGCATTCTGGAAATGGTTGAAATTTAAGGCTGGATTTTTGTGAAAATAATTACCAATAAAAATATAATTTCACCATTTTTTTTTACAAGTTTACTCGTGTGTTGAGTATGTTTTTGAAAATGTTTTTGATTATGATTGTTGGAAGAATTTTTATTTAACCTAATTATATTGAAGCTTTTAAGATACGATGCTATGTTCGAGTTTTTTCTCTGCTCAAGTACAACATATTATGAAGTATTTTGTTTGAGTTGTGGAGATTTCCCAAGGGTAGGTAATGATCAAATTCTATAGACGTATTTTATTAATGCAGGTTAGGATACATCGAAAGTTGACGTCGATCGAGTTGTTGAGTTACGTTAACGGATGATAAGTTGCCTACCTCAACTCCGAATGTGTTAATGCGTATATTTGTGATTTAATAAGTTATTAATAATCTACTTTCAATTTAAAGAAAAAGTAGCAATTTCTTCAGATAGTACAGCAATCTGAAATGAGTATGAGCAAGTAGTACTCCCGTCAAGAAATATAATAAAACCATAAAATTTTATCGACTATTTGTAACGATTATCCTTATATTAGAAGCTCAATTTTTTAGATTTAAAAATAAAGTTGTCAACTCTTCTGGGTAGGTTCTTTTTTACACCTCTCAAAAATTGTAAAATAAAATTAATAACGATATTTTTCAAAAATCTATTACCTTAATGTATTTTACCTACCTCCTTTCCATCTTGTACCAATCAATATTTTTCTATTTTCAACTTTTCTCATAGGTAGAGTATTGGGAAGAACAATTCTTGAATGTCTATTAAAATTTTTCAAGAAAACAAAATGGAGAATGTAACTGTGACGCAGTATACAATATGTATATTTATTAAATTTTAATTGGGATATTGACTCCTTTGATCCTACTTCTTTCATTATGAATTTATAAAAACTTGAAAATAATATTAGTTACCCATGTTAAAATACTACATTCTCTTGTAAGGAAGAGTTGCTACTCAATTATTAGGTTTCTATTTTAAGAATAAACTTATTATTTTGAACAGAAACATAAAACTACCTACACTTCGTGATATTGACAACGTTCATTTTGAACTTTGAGAAATATGAAAACCTTCACTCTATTGGTTAATACAAACTGTACAAAGAAGTAAATCTAGGTGCTTATACTACTTTATGCACCTCTGGTCTATAATAGCATGTATTCTGCCCTAATTTTAGGACTGAAAGTTCATATTTTTGGATCAGAGGGCTAGTTTTTGATATTAGGAGCAAAAAATTCTAAAAATTGATCACATTTAATGATTTTCTGGTACAAGGATCAAAAAGTAAAATTTACAAGTCTGAAAAGTATACTTTTTAGTTCTAAAACCGAAAAATTAGTGTTTCCAATGAAACGTCATGAAAATCTTACTTAGGACAACAAAATTTTTATTTTCAAACAACATTTTTATTTTGAGAAAAATTTACTGTGTTTTACTTGATGATTTCTCAGCTGCTATTGAAGCTAGAAAACTGAAATTGGTATTACTGAAAAGAAGAGAAAGTTTACTCAAATTTAGCATCAATAAATTTTTGATTTGTAGACATCTTAGCGCTCAGTTTAGTATTCTAATAAGGGCTAAAATGAGAATTACGATTGTAACTTGTACATCATATAATATTGTAATGGTTGGTATGTAGGTGTGTGGTTGTGTGCATGTGCAATGCACACAACCACACTATTATGTTTACACATCAATCCTTTAAGAGTCCCCATTGAAAATCTCGCTTTTTTTCATGTGTAAACTTCTTAGCACCTGGTGTCTACTGTAGGAGCTAAATGAGAATTACAATTATCAGATTCGCGTAACTGTAACTTACAATTGTAACTCTTGTTTGTGTGTATTATATGACAAGTAATTGTGTAGTTGTGTGTGTGCACAACGCACGCATGTACACAACTATACATTATTTTATGTTTGCACATAAATCCTTCATGAGTATGCCCAACCAGAACTCACGCCTTTTTTTTTATCGTTAATGACTTCTTCACAACTAAGGAATAAAAAATAAATAATTTGGAATATTCGCCATTTTTTAAATTCTTTTTTATTTCAAAAACTAATAATTGTAAAAAAAAAAAATCTGTAATAACCCCCTATTTTTTTAAAGAAAAAATTAATTTTTATCATTAAATTTCACTAAAAATGAATTTATTTTGAGTTAATAGTGAGTGAAAATATTAAAAGAAAATTCAAACTCGTTTTTTCACGATAATTTTTTCTCTTTCAATTTTACAGTACAAACAGGTCTTTACAAAAATGAAGCCCATAAATTTTCCTAAAAAAATGATACCTTACAATTTTTTTATAGGGGCAACAGTAACGTCGTCGTCGCATAATGTACGGTGTGCACCAAGGAGGGTATCCTTTTTGGCCTTGCCTGTTTGCAACCCTTGTCTTCGGCTCGTTATGCTCGCCTACGATGCATCTTGCAAACTCCAACTCAGCCTAAAAATAACTTTCTCTTCTCGATACATAATGTACCTACTATTTTTTTTATTTTTTTTTAAACAAAATTCACCTTAATCAGTTTATAAGTATTGAAATTACCTAATTTACAGATTTACAAAAATTAAATTTATTAAAACAATAGCACTTTTATTAGTAACTAGGTAAAAACGCTGGGTTAGCTGATTAAACAGCTTAATTTTTTTGATATTTATCAATCTATTATATTTTATTACTACGAAAAAAATAAAAATAAAATAAATTAACATAGTTTGCGGTATGACAAGCCGATGAAATAACGGATCAAAATGTAAGGAGAGGTAGGCTATACGACAGAAAAAAGGTGTTTCTTCCTTTGTTGAATGGTAGTAATTTTTCTATTGAATTTTATAACAGCCATACTTACAATATTTCGTAATGTTTGTTCGCACGCATGAATCACTCATCAAAAATTCAATAATGGAGATGCATCTAACTATACTCGGTACTTATTATTTTTCTAGATCGACGTTTTTACATATTGCATCCGATGAATAAATACGAGTATACGTACCTACTCTATAGACTTGTGGTGAAAGTATAGTGTAGTGTATAATATTAGCATACCTACTGCATAATATATAACATCAAAGTGGCTGCCACAAATTTAAATTACTCCAACTGTTGCAAAATTTTCGATTCAAATGTAGTTAACGTAGAATAGGTATCTAATCTATTTGACTAATAATTATTGGGAACATTTGAAAATATTTCCTAGAATATCAATAGATAAACGTCTTAAAAATAATAATTCGCATGATCTTTATGTTATTTACTTAATAGTGTTTTGTGACGAATAAAAACCGTATTTCAAGCTATAATTATGTATAATATACAAGGTGGATCCTTCTAGGTAGATAGATACATGGTATGTGATAATATAATATTATCAGATGCTATAACGAGTGGATTTACAATCTACCTAACTGGAATAATATATTAGGTACATACTTAGGTTCAAAAGTGAGCGTTTACATGTAAGGGAAAGTTTACGAAACTAGCCGTAGCGAGTGAGCAATTCTCCAGCCATATGAACGCACATTTGAACCTTGTTGAGGAAGATATTTTTTATAATTAATGATCATAAAGCAACGTAGTCATTAATTAACAATTTTAAAGAGAAAAAAATAATCAAAATGAATACAGTCATTGAGACTTCAATGTATTATTTAGTGTTTATAGCACAGTTGGTATGGTGATGGCTGTGACACCACGGGGGCTGGTTGCAGGTTCAAACCCCAAGAGGATCAATGAAGTTTTTTGGGTAAATAAGAATTTTAAATTAATGGTAATTCACATTACATTGGAGCTGACATCATTTATTAATGATAGGCATCACTTTTCACTCGCAAAATACGATTGTAAACATTGCCTTTCTGATCATGTATTATAAAATAGTTATTTGTGATACAAGAATGTAAAGTAGATGATTGCGATACAAGTGTGATCCTTGCAGCACAAGCCGAACACAATCATCTACTTCATGCAAGTGTCACTTACTGTTTTTTCAATGCCTCCTCCAAGAAAAAACAAATGAAAAAATGAGAAAAATTAATATTTTGGCAACTGGCAAAAATATACACGCAAATTATAATACCTCCTTCAACCAGAAGTTGTGACGTGGTGGTTAAGATGCTAGCTTTTGAACGAAGAGGTTAGAGTTTGATTCCCCCTGGGGCAGGGAAACTTTTATTAATGAAAAATAAATAAAAAATATAATATTAAAAAAAATAATAATAATATTAAAGCGTATCGTAATGTTTGATGAAACTTAGTACGCATGTTTACGAAAAAACAAAGTTACAGTGTTTAATAATGTAAAAAAGATCAAAGTACGCATGCATGAAAAATGATGTTAAAAAAAATAGTGTTGAAATCTCCTATTTCACATACTGCTAAGAGGCATGAAAACATTTGTTTTTCAGGTAGGTGTTGAAAAAAATAATTTAAAATTATTCATTTTCCTAGCTATGGCCGGTATCTTTCCTTCTTCCCGTGTAGTGCAGAACTTTTTTCAAATGTGTAGGTAAATATTTTTTATTTTGGCCTGAGTATCCAGAACAAAGGAGGGGAAGTATAAAAATTAAAAAGTCTTATAGATCTACTGAAATTTAACAATTATTTTTTTTTTAAAGAAATTACAGTTATTGAGTTTTCTAAATTTTTCTTGTATCACACAAAAGGTTCTATGTAGTGCAGTCTGTTCACTGCACCACAATTAATGCCGGCCATGTTCCCAGCCAATGTTAATTAATAGTTTGATAGAAATTTGGGTCTGTTTGTGAAATTCTATTATGATAAAAGTTGGCATAAATATAGCTTATGAAAACATACCATTGCTCATAAATAAAACAAAAATCATTTGTTTTGAGCGGATTATATTACCTAAAGGATCATTGGCAAAAAATGTTTTGTTCCAAGCTCAAATTTTTCATTAGACGACTATAGCCTAAGTGCGCTAATTGACTTCAACAAAATTTCTATTGACCTAATGATCAAATCCATCGGCTCCTAATACGGACCTGAAAGAAAATTAATTAAAATTTATCCACGTCAAATGGAAAGTGAGGCAAGCATTTTAAAATATTTTTTTAGAGTTTTCTTTGATTCGGTACATAATATTAAATTACATTGCTCTCATTCAACTACGGATAAATTGATTCCTTCTCCAGAAGCAATAACTGGTGGGCAGCCTAGCATTTATTGCAAATTTTCATTAGTCTATTCACCAGAGACAACTACTTACCTACGGTATAGGTACCCAATATTAGCTAATAATATCTCCCAATATAAGCAGCAGTTTATTTTAATTTTTAATCTACGCTGACCAGGATATTCTCTTCTTTCCGCACTCGTGAAAAGAATAGGATATAGGGAATGTGGTAACTCACGAGCCCTTAAATTAGAAAAATTTTGTATTTTTAGCAAATTATTTATACAGTATTCAAACCAACAGGATGGCGTGGTTACGTTTTTCGTTTCAGAACTCCTGCAAACATTAGCACTGAAAGCCTAAATTCATATTTATACGAATATAAATTTTGGTACTGTATACATAAATTTAAATACATACATTGTAGAAACTAAAATTTAATTTATCAAACTATAATATACGTGAGGCCTTTTAGCCCAGTAAAATCTTACAAAACAAAAATTAGAACGTAAACTTTAAATATACAGGGTTGTCGGGTGGGTCCTCTAGAAAATTTTTTAGAAGGGAGTGTTTGTCTCAAAAATTTAGTTTTTTACGTTTTTCTCCACGAATTTTGAATTTGTGGTAAAAATAGATCAGTAAGAAATTGTTTAGCATAAAATTTCCTACAAAAATATTGACCGGCATTTTTTTTTCAACGTCCCCCTCTCCCTCCCGAGAGTCTTGAAAAAACCATTATTTAGTAAATATATTTAATAACATTATATGGGAGATATTACTCGTAATTATCATACCGCGTAGATAATTCGTAAACCCAATAGATATTTTCTATCCACCCCTTTCCATAACTCCTTACCATCCTCATCTACTTTAAAAATTTTTTTTTTAACGCACCCCTTATCCTCCAGAGAGTATTGATAACAACCAAATTCAATGGACATAACTGTTTTCAAGACTCTCTGGAGAGTAAGGGGTGCGTCAGAAATAAAATTTTGAAGGTGGATGGGGATGGTAAGGTGTTATGGAAAGGGGTGGATAGAAAATATCTATTGGGTTTTGTAACGGTATAGTTGTTACAAATAAACACAATAGTAGTTTAAGAGTATATTATTATAAAAAGGTGAACAGATTATTACAAAGTATGAACAACATAAGAGTAAAAATGAATTAATAAATGAAGTAAGATTAAGTGAATTATATACAGAACATTAGACTATTTATAAGGGTGAAGTTCGAGTGATTTGAATTGGGTATTGTGGGAGATATGAATATGATTGGTTGTTTGAGGAAAACATATTTTAGGTAAAACCAATGAAATTAAAAGGAAATGACAAAAGTAGGAGTGTTTAAGAAATTAATAAGAATTGGAATTATTGCAACGTATCGAAATATATTTGTAGAAAAGATGACATCATGGAATATAGACGAAAACAGTTTATAGTGTACCGGAGGTGATGTCATCAGACAAGTCAAGACTTGAAAGACAAGTTTGAACTAGTCTTAAATAACGTGAAAGAAAGGAAGTGTAAATAGACTGAAATATGAAGAATAATGTGGGAAAATACGAATTAATAAAGTACGAGAATATTTTGAAATAATATGTATGAAAATATCATTACAGGTTTACGAATTATCTACGCGGTATGATAAGTACGAGTAATATCTCCCATATAATGTTATTAAATATACCTATTCACTAAATAATGGTTTTTTCAAGACTCTTTGGTGGAAAAGGGAGGCATAGGGGAAAAACAGCATGTGGCTTTTTTTATAGGAAATTTTATGCTGAACAATTTTTTAAGGCTGTATTTTTATCACAAAATCAAAATTCGTGGAGAAAACCGAAAAAAATTGAAGTTTAATGGATAAACACACCCTCCCCAAAAATGTAAGATACAAGGAGGGTGAAACTTTTAGTATGTTAGTTCAGAAGACCTACCGAATAACCCTATATAATTAAGATGCGTGGGCTAATTTTTTTTTTCTCATTTTGATGCTGTTTTGACTGGGCTGTTTTTGTATTATCGGAGATAATGTTCTAATTTTTGTACTGTGTCATACCTACCTAACTTAGTCCTAATATATTATAGGGAATATGCTATTATATAGAAAAATAATATTCAATTTTTACTATGGGTAATTGAAAACACTGCCACGTTTGATTTCTATTACTTTGTTTATCGCGCCAACATCGAACAAAGTGCAATAATAATAACTTAGAAAGCTTATTAACTGTTTTGGTTTTTGAAGACATTCAACGTTCTATCGTGGCATTAAACGTTGATTAAAAATAAGCTCGTCATGCATTTATCATCGCATTATTATTATAGCTCGGACGGTTTAAATGAAATTTCATTTTCATAAGCATACGAACGACGTATTATTTTCATGAAATCGTGAATGACGCGGCGAGGTTCATAACAGTTTTTATTTGTGCGACGAGTCGTAATTGACACGATAAGGAAAGTTGGTTTCCTGGGGGATATTTGCACAATTTCGTAACTTTCGACATTTACATTGGGAATTAAATAGTTCGAAAGGGTGTTTTTCAAAACGCGTCGAATAACTTCGAATGGAGATAGGACCACTTAGTCAACTTGTGTGTACGATGTATTGCCTGCTTTCACGATACAAGGAACTGAAATCGGCGATATCAGGATTACAATATTTTGATGTTGCCTTTGAAATGCAGCATTTTCTGCTTATGGAGAAGATTAAATTTGGAGTGATGCGATCCACCCAAAAATAAGTAATGCAAACATTTTAGAGCGAATATGCACAATCACTCCCAATTTCTCAAAGTAACTTCGATAACAGATTCGATACATAATCATTTTTTTGAAATCACCCAATTTTATGAAAACAATAATGTTTTCTTTTGCTAAATACTGCCTGTGTAATGGTATAGTTGAAGGTTCGCTACTAATTTTGGAGACATAGAAAATTTTTTTTTTATAATACCTACATGATAAGAAAGGCAATGTTTACATTGACATTTTGTAAGCTGAAAGTAGATCTTTTCATTTATCAAATCATAATCTATATGTAAAGAGTAAACCTGTCACCATGTAAAAATTTTTACATGCAGGTTGCATTGTAACAAGTTAAACTTTTTTGATACGTAAATATCTTGGCAGTCGGTCTACAGAAAGGCCTAAATGAGAATCACAATCATCAGATTTGCATAACTCGTAACTCTTACAATTATAACTATTATTTGTGTGTTATATAACATGTAGGTGTGTGTTTGTGAGTGTGTGCAATGCGTACACTCACGACCACACTATTGTGTTTACACATCAATCCTTCATGAGTATAGCCCAAGTAGAACCCGCGCCTTTTTTCTCCAATGGAACATTAATTTATGAGGGTGCAATAGAAACTGGAAGCTTTTATTTTTATTTTAATAATTATTGTAATATTATACCCTTCGTTTTACCATTGAAAATGCTTCTGGAGTCAGTTTGTACAAAAGTGCCTGGTAACTGATTTTTACCTATGTTTTATATGTGAAGAGTAAGGGAAGGGGTAGGTAATGACAATAAATAAAGTGTAGGTGGTAAAGGTGTTTCAGTGTTTCGTTGTTTAAGGAGTAAATACAAAACTGAAAGAAAGCAAAAAAATGAGCAAAACTATTTTTTTTATTAATTTTCAATGTTTTCTTTTCATTCTTACAAAGTGTGAAATCCATAAATTTTTTCTATTTGTACATTAAAAAAGGCACCTAACCTACAACCCTATCAAAATTATTAATGAAAATAATATTAAGAAAAAAAACAACGTAATTATATCCTGAGTGGGATTCGAACACTTAATTTCCTGCATGCCAGACCCATACACTACATATAGCGCCAAAGTTGCTGAAATTGGATGTGGTGTATTCACCATATTCTATCATTTTGAAATTACTTCACCCATCAATAGGAATAGTTATGAGCCATTTAATTAACATTTTGTCACTTTCTGGACTCTGGTATTGCTCACTCACTATGCTTGTTCTGCAAACTTCCCTCCCCTGTAAACACTTACTTTTAAACCTTGGTGTGCAGCTAATATACTATTATTTACTTTAATTTTTTGGGAGACAATAGAGGGGAGATTAAGACCGGGTTTCGTAATTTTTTATTAAAACAAAGTGGAATTATTAATTAGATACTATTTTTATTCTAAAAATGTGTTTTTAATGATTTTGTTTTTTGGGAGGAAGGGGTGTTACAAAAAAATTATGTGACACGTACAAAGTAGGTGATTGCTACCTTTGGATTTACCTATGTCCTCTAAATAAAATTTCCAAATAATTTTTTTACCACACAAAATTCAATTATTAAAAATTTTTACTAATTTCTGAAGAAATTATAGGGGAATGGAAATGGTTAGAAGCAATCAAATTCCAGAAGCTTCTAGGACTAGATAGGTAATTTAAAAAAAAAACTGAAGTACTGTAGGTAGCTCTACCTACACTCGGTTCATGGAACCAATTAAATGGTTTTTGTGTAGGGCAACCTAATTGTTTCTCTGTACCAGTAGCCAGCCAGTTTAATGCCTAACCATACAAAAAGCATACTGGGGTACTGGGGCAACTATCCATAGGCACTGCAGTACCATATACAGACCGCAACATGCACTGTATCAGTGAGTATGTATACTAACTACGTACTCACTTTCCCATTTATCATCTACAGGCAAATGTAGATGCGTGTCGTCTGTATGAGTACATACAGATGATGTATTTTTGTTTAAAGTACTATGTACAAATAATTTGGGTGGCGGACTTTGGTCCACAACTAGTCTATTGACGCTGGGCAGAGACCTGAATGAAGGAAATGAGGGAAACATCCCCACAAGTAGATCTGCTCGTGATGGAATCATGACTTTAAAAATTCTTCTTGATGAATAATCAAATAGAGCTAATCTTTAAAATTACGTTTTCAAAGTGTTTCTTAATTCATTATCTTTCTGTGAAAGTAAAACATTCATACTTAGTTTTTTATTTCCACCTGCCTTTAACAAATAATTATGCCAAATTCGCTCTTGAGTAGATACAATCTGCTCCAAAGCCTAAACAAAAGTTTAAGATTATAACTGTTCACCGAATTTATGAGGTAAGAGGGACATAGGTAGTTCAAAAAACGGTAATTATGGAAGCTCCAATACCTTTTTGCCAACGTACTTTACATGGAATCAATAATGTACTTATATTATGCACATATCAAATGTACGAGCATAGGCGCCGAATTGGATTTTTTTGGGATGCTGGGCTCCCACATAATTTTGTAAATTGTAGTACTATTACGTACGTTTTTTCGTGTTAAATAATTACCTAACAGTTTACCGTCTTCGTTTATTGTGAACCAAAAGATTTTCGCATTTTGTCTTCAGTCCTTTCCCCCTCAATAATTTCACCAAGTCGGTGTCACTGAATAAGTACTTTTTCCAATAGATACAAGTAAGTTAATTTGCTGCATTAGCTAAGAATATTGCACCAAAAACTTCAATGATACCATTTTCTCAGATACTTTATACGTTTATTTGAGCTGCTCCCCTCTAGATATAACAAAAGTATTTTTTTGTTCGATTCAAAATCTTGACACACAGCCAATCAGGTATACCAATAAGTAAAGCTTATTTAATGTATATACCTACGTGTTGCATACAAACAATGTTTGAAGACATTTTTTCGAATAACGTATGTATATTCACCGAATAGATTTTGCTGTAGCAAAAATGGGTAGCATACCAATTAGGAAATCGTGCCCAAAACAAAAAATTATTTTTCCAATGGTTCGTTATGTAATCTGTTCAGCATAATTTTATATTTTACAATTTATGAGAAACGTATTTATGAAAATTTATGCAATAGGCTATTGAGATTTTGGAAACATTATAGGCCTATACCTTCGCAGGGTAGGTACTATTTTATACGAATTTATTAATTAGATTTGTGTCGATTTTGAAAATACGATAAAAACTCACGAGTTACATCGCAGTTTGCCATACGTGCCCGAGGCTTTCTGCAAATTCGTCTCCACTGTGATTGCAATATTTCAAGGACCTGCGAATTTTCCGTTGAAGCTCAATTAGTGCCAAAAATAAAAATAAAATTCATAAATATTATCGATCACGATTCTATATGAAACACGGTTTAGCCTACCCGTGTACTACAGAATTATAAAACATCGTAATTATTAATATTTTTACGAACTAAATCATGTTTATCGACGTTTCATAATCTTGCTAAAATAAACCATGTAAATCTCTGTCGAATCGTAATTCGACGAAGTAAAGTCATTTCGTTGTTCCGCGTCATCGAACAAAACCACGTCCTCTTATGCAAGCAGTAAAATCGTCAAAATACGAAATTGACCCCTTAAAAGTGTCGCTCCAGCGACGAACGTTGTTAAACAAATTTTGGTCGGACGAAAGAATAATATCGATGATAAAATACGACAGTTTGTTTTTATTAGTTTCCACACGGTCAATTTTTTAAAATTTAGTTCGACGTTATTCTAAAATCACTAGCTGTCCTCTGTATAAAATGTAACAATAGGTCCATAAAGAAATTTGGGTTAGATCTCGAAAAAATTTGGGTTGGATTTTGGATGCTGTGCAGGGTGTTCGAAAGATAAACTGCGTTAACTTTTAGGATAGATTTTTATAGGGGTTGAAAAAAAAAAAAAAAATTCCGCACTGGCAATGCTTCGAAATGCTTCTTCTTTTTCGCACACCTTTGCAGTCAGTATAGGGAAAACATGATAGCGTAAACAATGACTTGTGCTTTTGGCAGGCGTCTCGCCGAGGGCTTAAGACGTAATTGTGATTCGATATGGCTCAAATTAGATAAGATAGTTGCTCGTGAACCTAATAAAGATGAATCGGTCAAGTGGTCCAGTCATGGTGGCTGACGAAACGTCCACTAATGGGGGACTAAGACGTAATTATCATTCTACATGCTACATTACCGGCCCTTCTGCTAGGTATAAGATGCTATATCGTTCAACAGAACTGGTCCAGAATTATATCTCTTAATGAAAACTTTCCAATTTAATTAAATCATCCAGTGTTTTCAGTTTTTACTTCTCTTTCAACGGAATAGGTTCAAAACTATAACTATTAATGAAAAAGTTTGAACTTATATACAGCCCTTTGAATGGAACTTTTCAAACAAAACTTCGCAGAAACCATAAAGTAACAGGCTATGTGAAACAAAAATGTATGCCATTGAAAAAATCCACTTCAGTTTATATTAAGCAGATAAGGGTAGAAGACTATATAATGGTGAATGGGTTTGTTCGACTCGGCAAAAAAATGCAGCAGTTTTTACGTATTCCTTCCTTTTTTCGTTTTTTTTTCTCTTTCAAACTGGCAATTCAATTTGGTAGAACGTGATATTTTAACTTTGGAGTTTTCAGTATTTACTTCTCAGAATTGACCCTTAAATTATGAAGTAGAGCTGTGAACTAACGTTCAAGTAGAACAAATCCCAAATTATAACTCTTGATAAAAATATCTGAACTCGATTATAACTAGCAATTGTTTTAGTTTTCATTTCTCAAAACTGACATTGACGCAAAAATCATTGGGTAGAACTAGGAATTATTTTTGTAAAGAACAGGTTTAGAACTGAAATTTTTATTTTAATTACAGCTCTCAGAACTGACCTTTTGAAATGAAATTTCGCATAAACTATCCGAAGATCAAAAATACCTACCTATATAGAGACAAAATTTCATGAAAATTTGTCAAGCGGGATAGACGTGACGCTGTGACAAAAAAAGGAACTTCAGTTTATAATAACTTATAGAAAAAATGAGAAAATTTGGTGTAAATTTGTGACAGGACTAGCTCTAAAGATACCTACTGAATCCCAACACAGAAATAAGTGTTTTTATGAAAATCGATTTTGAAGAAAAATAAAAGAAAAAAGAAAATTAATAGCAAAAACTTTTGATCAAAAATCAAAAACCATCTAAGGAGATGTGAAAAGTGATATAAACTGCGATGTAATAACGAAGTGAAAGGAGATAAATGGATTTTGATGATTTTGGAAAACCTACTTTTCGAAAGCATCTACTTACCATGCTGGACTGGAGTTTTTTTACTCATAATTTTTTTTTCTAATAAATGAGG
Organism: Ericerus pela; assembly: GCA_011428145.1. Taxonomy (NCBI): domain Eukaryota; kingdom Metazoa; phylum Arthropoda; class Insecta; order Hemiptera; family Coccidae; genus Ericerus; species Ericerus pela. The sequence goes on from WOFM01001009.1 coordinate 79,059, forward strand.
TTTTTTAGTAAATAGCCTACCTAATTTACGATTTTCCATTAAAAAATTTAAAACTCAATGTTCAAAGAAATATAATATATAACAATTGTGGGGTACGGTGCAGTATTTTAATTGAACCAAATTATGAAACCATTCGTAGCGTTCAAGTCTATATAATATTTCACTGGTGAGAGTACCTGATATCGGATCTGTATTTTCAAAAATTACGTTCCACATTATTTCTCAGTGGTCTTCAACGCTTTTAATATTCTAATCATTTAGGCTGCTCATTGATTTTGGTTTCATTGAGGTAATTACAATTTACTTCAGATGCGTTGAAATCATTTTTAACAATTTTTTATTAATGTCATTCTGGACTTAATGGGTGAAGCCTAGATGACGAAGCCCTCTTTTGCAACTTTTTTAGCAAATATTAGAAATACTACTTCTTCAAAACTGTTTAACCGATTTGAATAAAATTTTGTATGCACATTTTACATCCTTTGAAGGGGTGAAACAGAAAATTTTAGGCCAAACCAATTGAAAATAAAAATAAATTTAAAAAAAAAGGGAAAATTTAAAAACAATTAAAAAAGAAGAAATTAAAAAAAAAGAAATTTATGAAAAATTAATTTTAAAAAATTTTAAGAAAAATTCCAGGGCAGCCATACTTTGCTAGAAACCCTATTCGTTAGTTTTTATCTACAATTCAAAACCAGCACCTATAACCTAAATTAATGTGATGAAGGTAACCTCTCTTGCACCATAAATATAAATAAGTTATTTTAAAATTAATTTTTTTCAAATACGCTTTCATAAAACAAGTAAAACTCCAATTACTATAGTCTCATATCTGAAATACCGAAATAAACACAAAAATTTTTCTAAATAGAGTTTTGATCTAGCACCTGGGAGAGAAAGAAAGAAGCAAATGGCAAATGAATCGACTGGTGTTTTAAATTGACTGATTTAGATAATACTCCAACAGCCATTTCTTCGTCACTGACTGATTTTGATGTTAAACTAATCAAAAATTCAAGAAATCAAGAAATTTTCTTTAATTTTAAAATCTAAAGAGAAAAATGAGGGTCCTCATTTGAAAAAATGAAGAACCAGTTTTTGGTATTTGTAGCGGTATTTCCAAAGATAAATTCAAAATATACGTTAAAGTCAAGTGCAATCACATTGAACGACTTTTTTCTATTTTCAAAAACAAATGTAAAAAAGTAGGTGTATGTAATAGAAGGATCACCCTGAACATTTAGCATTTTGAGTTCTATTTGTCTTAATTTCCATTACACAATATCTATTTCTAGCCTTCAAACCTCCATATTATTTTACCTTTTCTTGCCAGTATGTTTTTACCATTTCTTTGGCATAAAAAATTGACCGTAACCCACCCAGATAAGGGCCACCACCATCATTTTGAATACCAACAATATTCTTTACAAAAATACAAAAAATTAATTCTAATAAAATTTTTTCAAATTATTCAATGTAAGTTTTGAGTACTCTCTGCCAAAATGTGATGGCTATAGGGTAAGGTTGCCAAAATTGTACCATTTCCTAAATCGTATTACTGCTGGTATTTGAAAAATAGGAGAGTCAATTACTGATCCATGTGATAATTACTAATAACCACTAGAGAACCAAAACTTTTCTCAATATTCTCATTTTCCCTCTCTTCATAAGATTAAGAAAAAAATCATACCTAAGGACAAATAATTTATACATGTTGTTTTAATAAGTTTAGACTTGAAAAAAATGTTACAGCTCTCAAAATTGTTAATGTAGTTGAATTTAAAACCTTTTTAATCATATTTTCAGAAAATTTTATTTAAAACTATAGTTTGAAGATGGAAAATTTAAGTTTTATCGGAAGTAAACACTGTTTCCTAAATTGTACCACTGTTAAGGGTGATGAGTTTCCTAAACCGTACCATTTATTGTTGTTATCTATCTCAAGACAGTGTGACTAGTCTATTGCAACATATTTATTGAAAATATCTTTCAAAATATGGCAAAAAAATAAAAATAAAATAAAACCAATACCAAAACCGATAAAATAAGATATAAAAATGAAAACATGATTTAGGTAACTATAGTTACCTAAATTGTATCATTTGGAATTTGTTGATAAAATTAGCTGTAATTTTGACAGTACATGAGTGACGCTGGTGTGAATAAAAATGTAATAGAAGTAAGCATATAAAAATCAGAAAATATATCGTTAGGGATTCTAAAAATATTATTTTTTGTTACTATCGGCAGCTAAACAGAAAAGTGGTATTATTTTGGCAACCTTACCCTGATGCGTAGACTTTGAACTTTTTTTAAATGCGATACACATTTTCACTTTCACTATGAGGTAAAAACTGAAAGGTAAACGTGGCTGGCACAAATCTGAGTACAAGTTTTGGTACAAGTTTCAGAAATGGAAAGAGAGAAGTAAGAAGAATTTGTCAGTGTGTGTGTGCATATTTGATTGTATTCAACACACGCACACTAACACAAAAAAACTAACTTTGGTTCGTTCTACCAAAATAACGAATTATACAATGTTACCAGCCACAAAAATAGGAATGTGTACCACATTAAATGATTCAGTCCACTTGCTTATAGGCACGGAAGTTTAAAATTTTTTTGGAAGGAGGACAATAATTTTGTAAATTTAAATACATGGCTTTTGTTTTTATGTACTAAGTAACTAACAGTGAATTGTATAATATGTTTATAGGTTGACTGTATGAATAAAAAAATTTTCACATTTTGTCTTCGGCCCTTCTCCTCTATAATTTTACCAAGTCAGCGGTACTGATACCAGGAAACATTAATTAATTATTTAAAAAATTTTTAATATCGGGTTCAATTAATATACAAGGTCGACCTGAAAAAATTTAGGTCGATGGTACTCTTTAGTTTATTTTCAATTTGGGACGATAGGCGCACAATACCACGCTTATTTTGAACACATTTCCCTATATACAGTAGTATAATACAGACTGAAAACTTCCAATTTTTTATCATTCAAAAAGTATGTACCAAATTACATAATCAAACAATACATCCGATGAGCAAGAAAAATGAAAAGATGCCGCGTAAGCGATATGACACACATAAAAAAAAGTAGGTCCAATTCAATTTATAAACTTACGCACAGATACTAAATTTATTTAGGCCTACGGTACAATAGTTATTATTATCATTATTATTTCGATTTTTCTTTTTTTTTTTCCTTTTACTTTCTTTTTGTATCATAGCTGCTTATACGTATAATATGTTACCATACGATCGTATTGTTATTTATGGTCAGTAAAGCCGCCTCAATGATAAATTATTCTTTAATCTGTTTCACGACAACACCACCGTTGTCATCTTATCGGTCAATTAAAAACTCATCAAAAACGATAGATCTGTACTCTTGTGTGCGAAAGGAAAGTGATCGAGAAACGATGAAAAATAAATTATATAATAAGTTAGGTAGCCTACTGGATTTCAATATTGCAAACGCCTAATGAAAGATTTTCTTCTATGGACATTACGAACGGGGGTTCTGGATTTCTACGTTATTTTTTGATAAAATATTATATTATGTTTCACCAATAGAATCTCACCTGGCGACTGTAAACGTATTTAATAGAAATGGAGTTTTTTTTTTTTTTTTTTTCGTTGTGTCTACGGTTTTTATGGTTTATTGATATTATATGGGACACCACGTATGCACCGGAATAAAATATTATATTATACAGACTACATGATAATAGATTGATGGGAAATCTCAGCATGCTGATTTCTTTGAGCATTTTTGTGCTTATGTTTATGGTATGCTTTTATTCTACTCACTACTGTGATTTTAAAATATACCAATACTGCAGCCAATTTTCCGCAACAAAGTGATATTTATTTTGCATGAAGCTAAAGCCACACAAAAAATAGAAGTTTATCTTTTAAAAACGCGTTTTTAATTATAATAAGGTTTTATTCTACCCACTACTGCGATTTTAAATAAAATACACCAATACAGCAGCCAACCTTCGGCAACGAAATATTTGTTTCGCATGAAGCTAAATCCAAAAAAAAATAAAAATAAAAGCTTATCTAAACTTATTTTTGGTTTCCTAATAATTAAAAAATAATAGCGTAGGTACAGATTATTATGATTTTTAGAATGTACACTTCATTACCACCCTATTCAACTCCTATGATAGTTATAAAAAATATGATCTTATCCCGTACTTGTTAGTTCTAAATTTTATATTAAAGTTTTTGTTGGACAATAATTTTTTTTACTGTATTTTATCGCTCAGTTAAGTATATTGAGAAAAATTAAAAAATAAAATAAAATAAAAGTAGTCATAAATTATGTTTGAACTCTTCTGGGTAGAAATACAGAGTATGGGTGTAGGTACAAAATTTTATAGCTGATTTAACTGTCCATCTCAACATATTTCAAGATTGAAACTTTTTGTACTACTTAATTCTATTTCAATCTAATTAAACATATTACTTTAAGCTTCTATGACTATCAATCAGGGCCAGATCTACACAGTGTAAGGATTTTATGGTGGAGTAGAGCGGAAAATTTTTGAAACAGAAAGTTTTTAGACGCGAAAATTTATTTGCTTTGTTCTTTTCAAAAAATATGGAAGTGAATAATATTGTATTAAACATACTTAATATCGTACGGGCCAATGGCTGTGGGTAGTAATTAAAAATTTGAACAGCTTGGTGAAAGGAGAAGATTTTTGTGTAGAAAAAATATTCTGTTCCATGATCACCCTCCCAACAGTGTCTGGGAAGACTAACAAAAAATAATTTCTTCATCTCCCTTGCTCCCTCTACAACTCACATCATCTTGTAGATATATATGAAAACTTTTTTTAGGAGTGGGGGTAATTGATTTTCCTACACACTGGGATGTGTAACGCCAGTTTTGTCATTAGCTCTCTGAATGTTTTACTGTTCAACATTTCTTGTAATTGTTCTGTAATATTTTTCTGGTTGCTATGATTATTACTGATTTTGAGATTTGTTTTTTTTTTTTTCTTTTTACCACTTGTTACAGATTATTGAATGACAAATTATTTTTCTTGAAGAAAAAAAAAGTAGTTTAGGGAGTCAAAAACACATAATAATGTATAGCATTGTATTTCACTATTTTGATCATTTACTATCTTGACTTGGCACAGTTCTCATCTCTCTGTCTTGCTCTGTAATATTGTTCTGGTTGCTTTTTGTTATTATTGATTTTGTAATTCGTTCTCTGAAAAAGTGTGATTTCATCATAAACTGAAATTTTAAAAAAGTTTGTTCTTATCACAAACTGAAAAAATCTGATAAATTGGCACTTTATCAGAGTTATTCTGTGATTAAGTCTTTTTTTTTCGGAGTTTTTCAGTATATGAGATAAAGTCTCACTTTTTAAGAGTTTTTTAGTTTGTGATAAAGTCATACTTTTTCAGAGTTTATCATTTTGTAAAAAATTTAAGCTGACACTACTGAATTAGCAGATAAATTTTTGCAGTGGCACTGCAATATAACGAATCCTCATGGAACCAGAAAAATAGTTTGTTATATCAATAATTCATTATATCCAAGGACCTATGTAAACATATGAATATCCATGGACCAGACTAATCGCTGTATTGAGGCTGTTTGTTATATTAAGGTTTCACTGAATAGTTATGATTTCACTCATTCAATTTGTGTCATAAAATTATACTAATATGGCAAAATTAGTTTCGAAGTGTACTCTACTAATTTGTACCCTTAATTTTTTTTTGATTAACACAATTTTTGCCTATAGAGTTGTTATCTTGGAAGATTTTTTGTAGTTTATTGAAAATTTCAACAACAGTAACTAATTACACTCTAAAAACTAATAGATTAGCAATGGGTATGCTACAGAATTAATATTTAAACCCTTTTTTGAATAGTAAAAAAAATCTAGTTAAAGTCGTCTGTTAGGATCGAGTGCATTGTACGACAATTAAAGTTAAAAACAACGCACCAAACATTATGAATTTGAACGAAGTTTGAATTAACAGAAAAAGTTTGTGTATTGCCAATAACCAAAGCTGGAAGACTTATTCTGAATATTAAAAGAAAATCCTGGAAAAGTTTTAGTTCATGAATAAACTTACAAACAACATTGACCCATGTTTAGTATAATGTTAACAACTCTGCATTCTATAGTGTGCGAAAGTCAATGTGAGAAAAGTAGACACAGTGGTAGAAATTGTCAAAAGTAAGAATCAGAAGAATGTAAGTTAGATATGGCCGTATATATTTTAGGCCCAGAGAAATAAAACCGAATGAGCATCTAGTGGACACAGTTTCATCTCATACATATTACATATACATGATGAAGAGCTCAAAATGAAGAATTAATACGTTTTATTGAACAAAATATCTGTGGCATTGAATAATTACATTCGGACAATACAATGAGAGAATGATGATGTAAACGTACAGTAATTGGCTGAAACCATAAACTAGGACCACGATGATTTCAAATAACTTCAAGAAAAGACAAAATCTAGAAAGCAAAAGTTTAAATTGAAAAATTAAATAAAACCCAATGTGCAAGATATGGCATCTAAAACACGAAGTGCCAAAAGACCAATGAGCCTAAAAACGATGGTGGTCTGAGTTTGTGGTAGCCAGGAGTTGGTAGCTCCATTCTTTAATGAGAGCCCAAGAACGAAAATAAATTTACAAATAATAATAATAAAAAAAGGTCAAATTAGCCCCCACAGACCACAATACCTACCAAAAGAATCTTCACCTATCGAAATAAGTACCTTCATAAAATATGTAAGTACAGTGAACTTGAAACACACGCAAAAAAGATTTAGTACCGTTCGGAATTCATGACAGACTATCTCATACGGGTAGTGTATAACTTGACCTCTGAAAATGGACTAACACGCTCTATAAGGTTAACTTCAGAAAATTTCTGCAGATTATGATAAATCTGTGAAACATGGAGAACGAAAATGGTCAACGTGCGTACAAAAAACTGGTTTGCTCGTTCATTAGAGTCTGTCGCATCTATACTGTAAAAATATAAACAGTACCTAGGTACCCCTTCGAAAAGTTATAACTATATCTAACTGAAGTTTCTATGAGATTGATTTCCCTGCAAAGTGGAAAGCAAAATCATATCACGGCTGAAAATTGTCGAACATTTTCGTTAGTCTGTAATTTAAATGTCAAGCGGTTCGAATTGCCTTACCTTCGGTAGTTCTTGATAAAAATATTACCATCCAGAAAAATTATTCGTCATTTTTTTCCCATTCTTACTCAATACCGGATATTATTTAATCGATATAATGTCAATGACGAAGTCTCCGCCTTCACGAGAAGAAATAAGTTTTGAATTACATGTTTTTCAATCGTTCATTTTTGATTAAGATACGTCGAATCGGAAGATTTACCTTTACAGACGTTTTCCATTATTTTTATTTTCATTTCTGCTCGCCCCTCGGATTTTTTTGTTCAAGCTATTTAGTGGCATCGTGCCATTAATTTGAGTGAGATAGCTAATAAAGTAAATTTATAAATAATTGTTTGGCATTTTATTTTCCAGTTTCGACAACATACTATTAAAAACTTGTTTTTGTTTCCTTCTTTTAATTTTCTTGACGCGTTTTATGCAAGCTCGGTCGATTGTGTTCCAGCAACAGATTCCTTATAATTCACAATATTATGTTTACTTTTTAAAGTTTTAAGCACCAAATAGTTTACCTACTACATAGCTCAACATACATCTCTGAAGTGCAAAAACTGTCAATAGATATCGAATGCTGGTTACCTGATAAATATACATAAAGAAAATTAGTGTCAATTAACTTGTCCGGATCAATGTCCAGCGTTTATTGAATTCACCTACATTTGGTATTAATGTTGAATAATGTAGGTTATCGTAATAATATTTTAGAAATGAATGTCAACCATTAATGCAGATAAAAAATTCGCAGGTTTCACACTTTGTAACAACGAGGGGACGGCATTGAAAATGAATAAATATTTTTAGAAAATTCTAGCGCAGCAAGACTCGCTGGAAAAAGTAGGTTATTGAGAAAAAGAATTATGAATTTTTATGGTCACATTAATTGTCTGTAAGTTAATATGCGTTAATGGTATGTTAGGACTGTATGAAATGTGTTAGCTGTTGACAAAATATTAGACAATGTGAAATTTAAAAGCATTATTTCTTGAAAAAATGAAAAATTAATTAAGATGGTAAAGTACGGTACATCACTGTACCAATGAAATATAGAATAAGGTTATGAAATAAAAAAAAAAGAAAACATGAGCATGTGGTTAATTTTTGTAAAAAAAAAAAAATAGTTCAAGCAAATTAGAAAAAATGAGAAAGAAAGAGGTTTACCCGAAGTACTGTCTGATCAATCCGCATCAAAATTGGTAGTATGTTACAATAAATTATAATGAATATTTGTTTCAAATTTCGTACATATTGGCCCATATTCACAAACATCACTTAACCTCCATTCACTTAAACGTCACTTGAAAATGACTTTTGAAAGAATTTTGTAATTAAGAGTGTGGTAACATTTTATTTTTACATTGGAACTCTCACAAGAGATACAATGTTTCCACATATTTAAATGAAAATTGTGCAAAAATATTTTTTAAAGTGAAATTTAAGTGAAGGTAGGTTAAAGTGACGTTTATGAATATGGGCCATTGTTTCAAAATTCCGCATTTTATGATGAATATAAAAACAAAAATTGTGATACTTGAAGCACCATCCGGCCAATCTGTACCAATTTTAATAGGTTTGATCCTTAGCTTAGTATGAATATTTGTATCAATTTTCGTAATTATCGGACAAAAATTCCAATTTGTGTGTTTATATATATATATATATTTGTATATATGTAAGTTCGTTTCCGGGTATTCCACTCGATCTAATTTGCACATAAATAAGGTTTCGTGAACTCATAATCAAAAGCAGAGTTTATTGACACGATTAAAATACGGTAGTGAAATTAGAAAATTCAAGATTATTATACATAAAGAAACGAACGAAGATACGACTACGTTTAATCTGTCTTTCTGAAACAGCGATTAACGGATGAATGAATGAATGAATGAATTCGATAAATGAAATCGACGTTCGTTACAAAGGAAAAATAGTCATGTTGAGTATGGTCAAAAATGATGTCATTTAACAAAGGATGGTCGAGTTGATAATACATGAAATGACGTAACTTAAAGATAACAAGATCGGAATGGTAAATATTAGATAGTCGAATTGTGTCGATTTCTTAATGTGGGTCAAACAAAAATAAACATTACGAATTCATGAAAGAACGAGAGTAACAAACAAAATTGTTGTCATTTGAAAAAGAAGAGTGTTCTTTTTACATATATATAAATGTGAGTTATTGGTGCCAAAATTTTCCTGAGGTCATGAAATGAAAAAGCTAATACCGGACCAAGTGTAACGGGTAGATTTTTTAAAGGAAACCTTAATTTTTCAATTTCTTTCATTTTTGTGTTTGTTCCATAAACAACGAAACAATGTTACCGTCCCCATTTTATTTTTCATTACAATTTTCTCCTTCCACTTTTTTCACTGTCATCTACTCCTTCTCATAAAATTCACGCATAAAACATTGGTAAAAATTAGGTGGCGGACACTTTTTCACAACTTGAATCTAGAAGCATTTTCAATACCAAAATAACTGGAACTGTTTAGTCACTGAATGTGGGGTAGGGGATAGAGAAGTATTGGATTTTAACAATGCCTATAACACATCATCAAATGCGTACATTTTGATGAAACCTCTTATAGCTCATCGTGAAAAACAAAAAACTTTTGCAAGGATCATACTAGTGTGAGGTATTTAAGCGATTGAACCCCTCAACAACAGTCACCGCCAAATGGCTGTCTAATTTAGTGCACTGCACATTGAACACATATTTTATGCATGAATTACTTGTTACATTCTGTACGTAATTCGTAATTGTCAGACGGTGACAAATCAGTCTATCACCAGTTACATTATGTTGACAAGATTGTTTGTTGTACTATAGCTTTAAATTGTTGATTCAATTTGAAGCACATCAGTACTGAAATACCACAGCGATTAAATGCCGACAATTTCACATAAGCTGATTATGCTATAGGCTACCAAGATATATAAAAATTAAAATTGACCTTATATATCGCCTTCATATAAATATAGGCTACAACTCCTTCATCGATCTCAGTCGAAGTTTGGTACCCAATTTATCAAACAATAGAATCGTTATAGTTTACAGAAATCTTAAAACAAAGACTTTCAAACATAAAAGTCTATAAGTAGATATATTTATTTTAAAAAAACAAACATAAAAAAAACACAATACCATTACATAACTACCTATTGGATACGAATTTGCATGTTCTAGCGTGGGCAATAAAATGAACGAATCGTGATTATTTTGAACTTTGAAAGACATAATCGATCTTTATTTTTGTGTCTATAGGTTTATATTTTTTTCGATCAGATTATTCAGCCTCATTGTCTACTCACCTTCTATAAATTTTACCTATTATACGTTTAACCTATTTTTAAAAAGTATATACTGGTCAAACAATCATTTTACACTCCTATTTTTTATTTATTTTTTTTCTATTATAATATCTTTCCATGTAATCTTCAAAATTTAGAACATATGAATTCCAAAAGTGTACAAGCAGGTCGGCGAACCTACATCAGTACAGTTTAGCCAACTACTGAAATTTGGTAGAAGACTTCATCGCGTTAAAAAACGAACCTTTTTCGTGACGTGATATCATGTCGTAAATTAAAATGCAGATATGGTCCTATGCACTTTTGATCTAGTTTTTTTTTTTTTTTTTTCTCTTCGTGGAAGAATTCACTACAAAATTTCAAAACTTTGCTCTCCGTTCGGTTTGAATATGAACAAATTGCTTGTACGTCCGTATCGTATATGGAAAATAAAAAATAAACGATTGACCGTTAATATGAAATTTACGTTCGCGGAAATTAGAGTAATGAGCGCGTTAATTACACACATAGTGCGACGAAATAAGAAGTTAGCTGTGCAGAAAGCAGGAAGACACGATTTGGGTAGGTGCGAAGTTTGTCGAGCGTGTAGTATTTAAGGAATTTGCCTTCAATATCTGGCCTATGCAATAAGAATTACAAAACTTTTCGGTCGATATGGTAATTTCGTTGATGTTAATTGAATTAATTGCGAAAAGAGCTTATATCTGCTGATTAACGTATACAGAGCAATGGCTATATTGTAGTATAATTATGCTCTGATAGTTATGTCGGAACGCATATTGACTGGATGGTCTTATGTAAAGTTTTAATAAAAAAGTGCTGCTATAAGGCTTCGTTTGCCATTATATCATCCTGCTACAATATTACTCTCTCACTCTCCTTTTCTCTCTCACTCTCCCTCTCTCTCTCTCTCTCTCTCTCTCTCTTTCTCTCAACACAGAAAAATTTAGCATCATTAACAAAATTACTATAATAGCTGTTACAAATTGTAACTGCAGCCAGATAGTTTTTCCTACCATAATGATGGTTTCCACAGCCAGAGACACTCATAATGTAAACTAAATTTTAGTAACTACATATTAGTTTCGAGAAAATGTGTTAATTTGTGACATCCGAAAAAGTCACATAACCAAACAAAAAGGAGCCAACAGTTAGGCAAGTAAAAGGTAAAAACACCGGCATGGCCAAGTGTAGGAAAAATACGTTTTTGGGAGGGAAAAGGAAAACCACCACAACCAACAAGACACCAAGTCACCAGAAAAGCCAATCACACCCTCCCACCACATGCCTATTAAATTAGGCTATCATAATAGTGATTTTGATTCCCGGAGTAAGAAACAAGATAGAAAACAATTAAATGAAAAACCGTATAATACTGAACCAATAATCCACAGCTTCGCAGCAGCCTGGAAATGATGCGATGTTTGGCAGGATATGATTCTGGAGTTGCCCCTCGTTGATCCGGCTGAAAAAGCCCCACTGACAAGCCATTGGCAGGCAGGAAATAGCAAAAGTTGGATAACTCACAACTGACGGCAAATTCAAGCACTTGCTCCTTCTGCCCAAATTGGTTCTTAATGTAAAATCCCGAGGGAAACGCGGTTTCTGCGGCCCTCGGTGATTAATTTCAAATTTTGATTTTGCCAAAATTTGTAATTGGTCAAGGTGACCAACTTGTATTACTGAATTTACAAAATAATACACGTGGCCTTACGAATCGGATGCCCTAATGGATGAAACAATATGAAATGTATTAAGAATCAAATTTTTCGTATATTCCAAAAATAAGCTTGAAACCTTGAGAGCAAGGGTAATTTTATACACACGATTCGCGATGTTTTTGGATTACATTAAACAAAGTGGACATGCAGAGTAAGTATTAACTTTGAGCAAAAATTAGTAGAAGAGAAAGAACACTTTCGAGGCAAAAACCCTTACACAGTGTGATCCGACTGCTAAAAACCAACTAACTTGTAGCCTAACCAACAAATCGCGCCTAGGAATCAAACGAGAACCCCCAGAATCACTCCACCATTCGCACTGTCTCTTACAGAATCATGCTACACATTTGACAGCCAATCATCTGCGGGAAAAAAAGATTAAATGTTTCAGCCGCTGCAATATTTGAAATTAATGTATTTTTCAACCCGGCAGACAAGCAACTGCATGGCCCACAAAGTATAGGCAAGCGCTAACAAGAGATACATGTACAGGTAAGAGTTTGTTAGGCTCGCAGCGATCAAGATGCGAGAGAAAATATGTGAATAAAATGTAATAAAATATACAGTAAAACACAAAAATACGAATATACAAATTCAACAGGAAAGTTTTGGCGATCAAGGGGCTGTGAATAGAAATAATAATAAAAAAAAAGGTGATGAATAAAGAGAGATTGAATTTTAAATATAGGAAAAAAACTGGATCAGACATCTCAAATTTTAATCATTTTTATATGATATTAAATCAGTCAAAAAGTGTCCTATTATATTTGATCTTTAGGTAAGTCGTTAAGAAACTCAGAGACTATACTGGTATTTTCTTTAAACATCAACTTGAACCAATAAATAGGTTGATTTGGACTTCATTAAAATTGAAATAATTTCAGAAGGTTTTCGTCAATGAACTTAGTTTCAGTTTTGGGGGACCGAAACAACAACTTTTCCAGCCGACCATAACACCAAGGATGTTAGAAGATGGAACAAGGCATAATACATCCCCACAACCACTCCCATAAGTGCTGCTATACATATACAAGCCAACAAGCATGACAACAGAGGGTGAAGCTAGGAGGCTGTGTAGTGATGAAGAAGCCACAACTACACAGACTTACGCTATTATTGTTCAATACCACTCTATTGTGATTAGAGGAACGTTGATGGGTATTCATTTCACATAGGTACACGTTCATTTCATGTCGGTCAACTTTCATTTCACATTGGTGTCACCATTTCCTGTAGATTGTTAGCTCTGCAATTCAAACGTGTGACCTTCTGGTTAGTAGAAATGACAACGTTTCAAGACAGCCACGACACCACCTGTGGCAGAAGGTGAGATGAAAACATAGGTATTACATCCCCATCCAAATAAAAAAAATTTAATGAACCAGCGTCCTGATCTCAATGATTAAAGATCAGGCTATTTGAAAAGCTTAACCTTGACAAATTTCTTTTAAATAATTGTAATTAATCACTATGAATAACAAAAAAGTTCATTTTCATTTTTGACCTATCTTGCATAGCAAAGATGCTAGAAGTTTCTTCTGCTAGTAGTGTAATTTAGTTTAGATTTTGCCTTTGCCTTGGACTGAAGGGGGCACTTGCGAAAAAGTTTTCTTGCTGCTCTGCTCGCAACACTCAGGATATTCAAAACCTTTTTCACACTCCTTAATATACCTGCACTCGTATACCATCGAATAATTTTTTTCTCTCATTTTCACGTGTATTTTTTTTCTTTGTATCCAAAGGACCTCCTTCCTATCCGAGGTCACATCACTGTTTTCTTCCATAAATAATATTGAAAAAGTCGCAATTAAGATAAATGGTCTATGAAATCAAAATAGTACCAGCCATTACACAGCTAACAAAGACTAACAATTTTTGGCCTATTTGATGGAAGCCTACCTCCGTATCATATTTTTCAGCCAAATGAAAAGCAAACAAATTCATTATATAGTATTCACTTTTTCTCTCTAATAGACATCGGGGGTTGTGGATCACGCTTGAGTATTGAGAAATGGTTGATGAAGTAGTAAGCAAATAATATGAATTAGGAGATGAAATAATAACAATTATATACTTCACCAATGAAGTATTTTATTAAGTAAAATACATTTAAGTTTTCGCTTCACCAAAAATGAACAGAGAGAGACGCGCAATTATGTAATAACTGATAAAAACAAACTAACTATATTATTAACCAAAAACGCAGTAGCTGACTGATTGACTAATCAGTGTTGCCAATGAGTTCCCAAACAATATATATGTTTCAACACTCTCCGAATACACATTTGCATAGTTACCCGCTTTAAAACTGTGCGATTTTTGAAAAATGACGTCGCGAGTGAATACTCTATAAGCTTTTATTCTACTCACTACTACAATTTTCAAATATACCAATACTGCAGCCAACCTTCCGAAACAAAATAATGTTTATTTCCCACAAAGCTAAAACTGAAAAAAAAAAAATAATAAATGCTTATCTTTTGAAAATTCGTTTTTAACCTAAACTTATTTTATTTTAAAGAGAGTAATTCGTGCTTTTATAAACCGTACTACTCTAAAAAAGAAGGTACCTTACAACAAATTCCAGTACGCCCAGAACCGTTTACTTGCAATACCAACCTGGTTCTTCTAATTATGGTCGATGAAATTATATTATTAATTCTCCATATTATTTATCGTGTCTTGTTTCACGGCATGTTATCCTTGCGGTTGAGCAGACATCAGTCGATATTAATATCGAGGTGTACCATCCGAACTGTAGTTTTAAAAAATAATTTACTGCGTGTTTGCATAAAAATTGCTTAAATTATATTTGTTATACTGAAGGTATATGCTGTATCGATTTTTATATTTCATTCGTTTTTTCAATTAACCTGCATCGTAGATTTGCACCTGTAAGCAAAAGATGAGATGATTTGGAGAAAAAAAAAAAAAAAACAACACCATAACTACACCAGGTTGCATTAGAAATGCATGAGGTGACCTATTTTTTTTTTTTTTTTGATTCTGTAAAACCGATGTAAACCAGAATTAAATAATACTTTTAAATGAATCATTAGATACGTTACTCATCTCTGCATAAAAATAATTCCATCGAGAGGATTCTTTCAAAATATTGGACATAGGCTATGATACAAAAATATCGGAATTATAAAATCTTTTTTTTTTTATCTCTTTCACATAGTTCCACATAATCAGTCAAAAAACGAAAAATCTATTCAGAAACTTATGGTTGGTATTGTCGCATATTAATGCTGAAATCGGTTAGCTTCGACTACTTTTCGTCACCCAGCATAACATTCAAAGATGTTTAGTAATTTTCCCAAATTTTTTTTATACCAGAATATAGGTACAAGTACTGGACGAAGAAACAAAATTATGAACCATGGCTGCGGAGAAATATTGTTTTCGTCTACGTTTTGGCCATCGTAAACGAACTTCGGAAGATTTTAATCAAACCGTTGCATAGAAATGGAAAAGGTTACTGGAATTTTTATATTTATTTGCGCTTACAGCCATGGATATTTGCGTTAAATTAAGAAAATTCATGACAATAAAAGTGGATCGTAAAAGTTTTCAAGATGGCTGATGTACGCCTACGACTTAATGACTAGTAGGTGTACGAGTGAAAAAGGTGAAGAGGATGGATAATGTTGCGTCATTGTTTTTTTACGATGAAAATTTGGAAAAGTATTTAGTGGAAAAAAAAAAATTTTTTATTCACTTTATCGTTGTGATAAAAGTAAAAGTTATTTATATGAGACTGAATTTTACCTAAATTGGAAACAACATAATGGTGAAATATTTATGAGCGAGTATAATTATTGTAGAATTTGTTTTCGTCGGTCATATTTCTATCAGTGTATTTGTTGGAGCCGCATTGTGCTTCTGTGAGTTCATCAAATAAATTCAATGTTTCACGCCGTCTGTGAAGGCTAATCTGGGGGAAAGTGATAAAGGTGTTAATTTTCCAAATTTGGTGAATTTCGCTGACAAATTTTACCAATGATTCAAGGCAAAACTTTGCTCTTGTTCCTCGCTGTCAACAACCACTATCCAAAATGACTCGTTAATCAAGGATTTTTTGTTAAGGGTGAAGTACCTCGATGATTTCGGGGTAAATGGCAATGTACGCACGCTAAATCAACCCCCCAGACACAACCTTTGGATCATTTTTCCAGGTCTGTGTCGGGGTAGGAAGGACCGCTTTAGGGTCGGCAACGCCATGCCTCCATTTCTCCTTCTTATTAATGACACCTATGCAAATCGAGCAGCTTTTGGGTCATTTGAGATGGCAAGTTTCACCGGTCCTACTTTCTGTTTCTTGCCTCTCACTGAACACTTATCTTCTTCAGGATCGTAGAAGTAAAGTGGAACACATGGCCAAATGGTCTCGTGTACAGCATAAGTCATTATTCGAAGAAGCAGAAATATACAGTGCCAGTAAAAACTCACTAAGTACAAACATTTTCTCTATCTGATTGGTAGCAAAAAGCACTTCAAGAAGTTTACTGAATGTTTTGACTCTAGTCCTTAGAATATCATAGCGCCAGTGGCGATTCTAACTTTCTTTGGTGGTAAGGATAAGTGGATAATAATAAAATTAAAAAAAAAATAAGGCGTGAATTCCACTGGGGAATACTCGTGAAGGATTGATGTGTAAACATAATAATAGGTTATGTGCGTGCAAAATGCATCACGCATGCACACAACCTTACAACTACATGCCATGTAACACGTACAAATGAGAGTTATGATTGTAATCTAGTTACATTTATGCGAATCCGACAATTGTAATTCTCATTTAGCCCTTACTGTAGACTGAGCTCTAAGATTTTTATACATCAGAAATTAACAGCTCTTGTAACCAGTACTAGTAAGTTACAACATGGCAGTGTTCAACAAATGACATAACTGAACTGTATGAGTCAACGAATAAAACAAATTAAAGTAATATTGGTAAAAAGTTACAAAATGCATAACCACCATAAATTATTAGCCCCTCACCCATCCCCTAAGCATTAACAGGATGTCCTTTTAAACCTCCAACAATATCCCTAAAATTTCAAAGTCCAAAATTATTACCTACGTCATCATCCCATCCTGATACCTCTGAGATAATGCCCGTCATCATCCATTTTAACAGAATTATTCATATCAATCCGCACTAAATAGATAAATTGTCTGCCTTGCATATTTTGTGATAATTTTTTGCAATAATTTTATAAATTTTACCCACATCATCATTTTTAATGTCAACATTAGCCACGTTGCATATTTTGTGATACTTTTTCATAACGATTTTATAAATTTTGTTCTCTGAACCTTTTTTAAAGTCTACATTCGCTGACAAAAAAACAGCTCTTAAATGTGGCATTTGCTTCATTGTTCAACCTGTCCTACTTTTAATTCCTTTTTAAACATATTCAATTTCCACATAGGTATGTGACAATTATTTTTATGTGGGCCAGTGCGTTTTTTAGTTGGACCAGGTCCACCCTGACCCACATGTATAACCCCCACTGCATTGGGCCTACTTTCATCGGTAATAACTTTTAACAGAAAAATAATATTTGGAACATTTGATGGAAAAAAAGTGCACTGGGCTGCAGAATAAGGGCGTGGAATTTAGTATCAACATGATTGATATCCTGCCCATAATTATCAGCTTGTAATGGAGGATTTGGGAAATTATAATTTCCTGGAAAAGTAATTTCTGTGTGGGAAAATAGGCTACATGGACATTTCACCTATGAAATTCACCTAGCAGACAATTCACCAACATACTTTTTCACCTACTTGCTAATTCACTTATTGGAAATTATTTATTTTGATTGTAAACAGTTAACCAGGTCACTAGTAAGTTGAACAAAAGCGTATGGTAATTGTGGTGACTACTGCCACACTGCGTAGGCTGGCTACTACTACTCCCTCGAATACCGTCACCACGCACCGTGGCCGAATGTATATGGTGCTGAATTTTGTGGCGGTAAACGAGGGAGGTTTTAGGTGTTTGGTCGGTACGGGTTTGAATCCTTATGCTGCCTGAGCACCTAAAGTGGTGACACCAACGTGATTGCGAGGGATGGTCATGCACGCCATCTCTCGGACACGTACAAAACTATTAGCCGTGGTGGTACGTCACACCACCGATGCCAGTATGTGATGGCACTGTAGGGTGTGTGCCATGGTGCAGTGATAAGAGTGTCATCACCACGCGCCGACGTACATCCCTACCTGCAAGGCGCCTCCGTACTGGGTGTCGTATTACGCTCTGGTATACTGAGGGGGGTGGTGTGGCAACTACTGCCACACTACGTAGGCTGGCTATTACTACTCCCTCAAATACCGTCACCCGGCACCGTGGTCAAATGTATACGGTGTTGACTTTTGTGGCTGTAAACAAGGGAGGTTTTAGGTGTTCGGCCAATACGGGTTCGAATCCCCGTGCCACCTGAACACGTAAAGTAATTATATTTAATTAATAAAAATAATATGAAAACATTGAAATGAAAAAGTAAAAATTTTGATTTTGAAAATAGGTCTTAAAAACTTAAATATCAATTTGGTATCTTTTTGTAAAATTTTATTTTTTAGGACATTAATATAAATTATATGAATGAGGAAAAAAGGAAGATAAAAAAAAAGGAAGACAAAAAAAATACAAACATTTTAAAGAAATGATAATAATTACTGGAAAGTGTATGTACTTTTTTTTTTTAAATTTAATTAATGAAATTTTATATTAAATGTAATTAAATAATAAATAAAAAGTAATTAAAGTTTAAAAACTTTGAGTGAATGTAGGTTTTGTTACATATACAGTGGATCATATCATACAAGAGATAAGGCAATCAGTGGAAAAACCTGTCGATGAATTTATGGTCCATGAAATAGTCATTAGGTGAAAATACTAATAGGTGAATTGTCCGCTAGGTAAATTCCCTTTGGTAAAGTGTCCATCGGTGAAAAGACAATTAGTGAAATGACCAACACCCATTTTTTCTATGATGCGTTGAAAACTGACTCATTCTGGGCTGCATAACATTAGCTCTATCAAATTATTCCAGGGGAAGGTCTTTTCATCCACATGCTCCACATCTCATCCCCCAGGCTCAACATTCAAGCAGAGAGTACTGGTCGTTGTCATCTTATTTCCCACGACAGTGCAGACATATATGACCTTTTTTGACACTTGTTCAGCTAAGAAGCATTCCAGATACCACATGACTGATGACTACTTGCATCAGCAGATGAGAGGTCTGTTCACCCACTATTCAAGACAGTGTATTAGCATGCAGGTACATTCTTCTATATTTTACGGGGGAATTGGTCCTGCCAGTTACAATGCATGGATTGCTTTATGTCTCGTTTGGCAAACTATTAGTCTTTTCTTTATTTTTGAAATATCTATTACAGTAGAAATCTCAATGGCTGAAATGTTATTTCATGTTTACGCAGAGTTAGTATATAATATATCAGTTAAAATGAGCTTCATCTCAGAAAGCATCGTCGTTAAGTAATAATGTTTCTACATTTTTCCATGTTTGAGTCCATAATACCTCGAAGAGTCACCCAAACATTGGAGACATTTCTTTCTAAAAATACACCACACCTCATATCATTCAAAACTTAAACGATGACATTAAAATAACTTTCAACAGACCTCAGCGTTGAAGAAAAAAAAAAATGTCTATTCCGCCGTTAATTTGAAAATTTTTCAATTTCAGATCTATCCAGCAAAACCCATAAAATCAGAAGATAATACAGCGAGCGCGTAAAAATAGGCTGTGCATCTACTCGAGGGTGGTAATAAAATGTAATTTTAAACCACAAATTTATGTCCATAAATGAGAAAATTTAAAACCATACCTACATCCTACCTGTAACGTACCTACTTATCGCCATAGGTCATTAATTCCAATTAGAATGTTTAGCAATACGTATATAGATTTTTTTTTTTACTCTGAAAAATAATATATGGGAACAAATGTGTTCTCAAATTGTTATCGTGGCAGACAATAATTAAATATTAAGTGGTCAGCGTAATTTATTTAAGTAACAAATTTATTTATTTATTTTTCGACAAAAATAATTTTTGATTATGCCTACTGCTAAAAGAGCACAAATAAATTATTAAAAATATTACGAAACGATGATATATCTAAATTTAAAATATTGAGAATACATATCGTTAGCCTATTTCATTCGATTTGTCACTCGATTAACAAGAAAATATCACAAGTTCGCCGATAGTGAATTATGATAAATTAGGTAGGCTACATATATTTATTTATTTTTTTTAAGTTGGCATATATCTACCTACTTAAATTACCTTTTTTTTTTCTGCTCGGAAATACACATATGTATAAAATGCCGTACCATGGTACAAAATGTTTATGTCGTAAATTTATAAAAATTAATTACTTTCACTTTCATCCACTTTTTCAGATGCCTATAATCGAACCAAGATTTTGTTGTGGGTATGTGTATCAAGAAGGTTGATTACGCATCGAGTTACCAATATAATATACATAATATATATTATATATATTTTTTTTGTTTGTGACCTGTTCTTTTCGAATTTATCAAAATAATGTTTGGTTACTTCCTACTTGAAGAACGTATCGTGTATCCGCTGTAATATCTTTTCTTATATTTAGGTACCCATGAAATCTAATAAGTACCTACTTGTGCCGAAGAATTGATTAATGGATAAACGTCACCTTACAAAGAAACTAGCTTAAGTCCAAAAATGCTATTTTTGAGTTATGCATATCAAAATTCTTCATATGCTGCTCTCTATCATTTAGTAAAGCTATCTGAAGTCCATACTGCTCAGAAATTGAAATAAACACCAAATGGATACTATCTTATGTCAGCGTGTGGAAGATTTTGTTCGTGCAGTAGTAACTTAACTCCACTTTTTTCTAATTTATTAGTGCAGAACTATCTCAAATCCAAATTATGTTACTTTATATTCTGGATTGAAAGAATTAGTTCGTGCAGAAGTAACTTAACTCCACTTTTTTTCATAAATTTATTAATGTAAAACTATCTTAAGTTCAAGATAAGCTACTTTTTCCCTAAAATTTTTATTCAGTGCTCAGTGCAAAAGTAGCGTATGTGAGACATAAGATATACCTGGAAGATAATTTTGTTTAAAAAGTCCCTTAATTTGGAGGAAAATAATAGAATTTTAATTTTTTGTGAAGAATATCTTTACTTGGTTCTCTTATTAATATACTACAATTGGTTCTACATCCCATTGCAATAACTGAAAAATATCAAAATTCTGAACTTTTTTTTCACTCTCCTGAAAAATAGCATTTTTAAGTAGGTTTTCTTTAGAAAATCTGCTTATTACGCTTGGTGCTGTATTAGCTCCTAGGGTCGGGGGTGGGTACATTCTTCGTTTCATGGTCTCAGGAAAATTTTGGCTTCAATAACTCAAATTCATATATATAGATATAAGTCCATTTCTTGTCCCCCTGGAACAAGTCACAATTTTCTTCAAATAATCACGAAATTTAGTACGTACATTTATACTAAGCCAAGGACCATATCTATTGATTTTGGTGCAGATCAGCTGGATGGTACTTCCAGTACCACCTAAAACGGCCAAAATATGTCATTTAGTACTTGAAACTGACCTCTTTTGATATGGTTACATTTCCTTCGATGTTTATAATATTCACTGGAATATTGTAATACTCGAGAACTATTTTAAATTAGTGAAGTTTATTATCCACAACTATTGTGGACCGTAACTGAAGTAGAGACTTTAGTAGAATTAAAAACACACAACAATTTTATCACTATAATGAGAATATTTTAAAACACAATATTTAATATACAATTTTTCATTCACAGTATAAGACTGGAAGAATGTTAAAGTTACAGTACTAGACTGAATGAATATTAATTTTACAATACAATTATTTTAATGGAGACAAGAGTTTATATACCTATCAAGATATACGTTTTTCCATAGTATTGTGTATAAAGTAGGGATTTGCTGATTGGATATTTTATTATTTTGAGAATATTTCTGGACCAGTATGTTCAGGTAACCGAATATTCCATTAGAAAACGTATTACAGTTGCTGACAGGAAGTAATGATACTTTTGCCAGTTAACTGTACATGTTAGGGGAAAGAATTGCTGAGTAAGATACGTTTTTTTCTGTGAATGAATATGTACGTCTATATTAAAAATATGACGAACATATCCGTTACACCACCATTTTTATTTTTATTTTTGCTATAAAACGCTCAATTTTGCACCAATAGAATCGAAATTCAGATTAAATATTTACTTTGATTTTTTGTTGTATGCTTCCAATTTTAGTGCGGATAGGCTGGGCGACTATTTTTGTTTTTATAATGGTCATAAAATGTGGAATTTTGGAATCATATGCACGAAATTTGAAATAAATATTCATTAAAATTTGTTGTAGCGTGCTACCAATTTTGGTGCGGGTTGACCGACGGTGCTTCCCTTAAAGCTTTTTTCTATATTTTTTCTAATTTCAATGAACTTTTATTTTTACAAAAACTAACCACATGCTCATGTTTTCTTTTTTTTTACTTCATAACTTTATTATATTTCATTGATTTTATTTTATATTATATGATGATATACCATACTTTATCATCTTAATTTATTTTTCATTTTTTCCAGAAAAAATTCTTTTATATTTCACATTGTCTAATATTTTGTCAGTAGCTAACTCATTTCATACAATCTTAACATATACCATTAACGCATATAAACCTGCAGACAATTAATGTGACAATCAAAATTCGAAATTCTTTCTCTCGAAAACCTGCTTTTTCAGACAAGGCTTGCTGCGCTGGGGTTTTTAAACTTGGACTAGTTTCATTTTAGAGTGACCAATATACCTAATTCTATACTGTTTGTAATTCTGTCCATGTTTTTATTCTTTGATAATGAGTAGACTATAGCACCAATGCTGCAGTTTTCACGTTAATGGAACTACGATGAAACTTTGGTTCTAGGTGAGTTGTGGCCGAAGATCTGTTTCCTGATAAGCAGACAGGTCAATTGCCGCCCAACATTGTGTGAGCCGGGTGTGAATTGCGACCCACGGTAATACCAACTATAATATTATCACCCATTAGCAAATTTACATTTGCGATTCAAAAAGTCCACCTGAATTCCAAATGTGGGAAAAATTTTCAAAAATTTATCAATAGTTATCGATGTCTATAACCAACATATCAATCTGTCGATATTTCACTGCCACAATTTCAAGAAAACAACCTCTTGAGCCGGAAAATGTGCAAAAGTTACTTCAACCAACATTGGGAACTCGCTTTCCCTCTGTAATTTTTTTAGGTTTGATATCTTAGAAACTACTGAATGAATTAATAAGCACCGAAATCCCCACACTCTTTGCTACGTTATGATGATTAGCACTCTTAAAAATTTCTGCCTCATTCTTTTGGTAGTTTTCTACCAATCCTGGAAAAATTATTTTTCCAACAAATATTTGTTTCACATTTTTCTCGGAGATTACTAAAGTAATAGGCACCAAACATTCATCTAATATACGAATATATGAGGACTAACTTTCGTAAAAATTTCGGCTCCATCCCTTTTGTAATTTTTTCAGAACCCTAGAAGAACTATTTTCAGGGATTTTTTGTTTTCTAGATTTCTCAAAAACTACTGAATCAGTGAAAACCAAACTTTTATCAAATTTGGTTTAATAATATTAAGACTAACTTTTGTAAAAATTGCACCCTCATCCCTTCTGTAGTTTTTTCAGAATCATGGAAAAATCTCTTTCCAGCAATTTTTTCTTTTTTACTGCGGCAAAATTACAATAATAAGAACTAATATACCATGAAATCAAGCCCTCATTACTAATTGAATTAATCATTTTGTTAATGAGCTTCGACTTCGTGCCTATTTTATCCAGCGTCTAAAAAATATTCTTGGAGTGGGGTAGGGAATAGTCGACATCCGATATCCAGTGGTCTACCAGCACAAATTTTTCAATCACTTAGTAGAGCACCAATTGAATCAAACCGAATAAGACGCCATTTTGGGTCAGTGATATGTTGGCTGTCGTTCTCAAACTCACAACCTTTCGATCGCAAAGCCAAGCACCTAACTAATATGTCATCTTGACCACAGTAATTAGATATCTTGATCTGTGACTAATGTCAACTATTATTATTCTGTCAAGAAAAACCAGCATCAAGACCAAGAAAAGTTTTTCTAAATAATAAATTGTAAATATCTGATTCTTTATAAAAAGTGACTTTTTGGTTCTTTTCAAACAAATATCTAACACAGTACCTACCTAACTTATTATCAGATTCTCTCCAAATAAGCCTAATAATCAAAAAAATTATGTCAGTTCATTTTTTTTATATTTCTGCACTCACTCTCTGGTATTTTTAGTTCATTTATTGGTGCCTGTAACCAACTTCATTACCCAACACACCAATTATCACAGTTATCAACCGACTAATGTTTTCCACTGTTCAGTACAACCAAATCACACTCTCATGCCTAAATATGTGACCATTGGCTTGCATTAGTGAATGAATAGCCTCGTATTAAGTCTAACCAATGGCACACTCATTACTCAAAAATATATGTATAGTTATATATGCGATATGAATCAGAAGCGGTTCGCACAATTGAAGGAATATTGCTGTTAGTACATGTTGATAATA
Source organism: Ericerus pela (assembly GCA_011428145.1). Taxonomy (NCBI): domain Eukaryota; kingdom Metazoa; phylum Arthropoda; class Insecta; order Hemiptera; family Coccidae; genus Ericerus; species Ericerus pela. The sequence goes on from WOFM01001009.1 coordinate 104,022, forward strand.
AGATATGTGTATAAGTTTACGACCTCATAATCGCCTTAGGTATTTACATTAAAATCGACTATATAAGCCAGCATTATTAATATAATATATCAGACAAGAGGACAAAAAAAAAATGTTACATGGCGAAAAAATATAGTTAAACTTTTTTTTTTTCATTCTGCTCATCCAACTAGGCTTATGTTAACATACTTTTGGTGCAGCTTTTAAATATGTCGGTATTTTGTAAATACGACAAATTCGTTTATACGTTTTAAGCGAAGAACGATTTGCCATTCAATTTTTTTTTTTTTAATGCAATTATACTTAATAAGTTTTGACGTTGATAAATTTTGTTGCGAGTCTAAATTCCTTTAGGCTGGTTAAGCGTTAATCCATGCTCAAGTGTGACGTAGAAAAAAAAAAAAAAAAATTTCGTTGTTATTATTATTATGCTTTCATTGTCTTCTTTTTTATTTTTAGTTTTTGGTAAAATTTGAAATTGCAGGATGCAGAATACTTTGTCCGTCGATTCAAATAATGTTTTCCTGAAAACTGAAATTAGTACCTTTAGATTTAGTGTGGGCCTTATGAAATACCAGCTGCTCCCTCTAAGTGATGCAGGCAATTCCACAATTGATTCTTCCACTTGCTAAGAGTAGTTAGCTTCTCTATAAGTATAAAATGAATCCGTATTAGAATACATATCTCTCTGTCACTCATGCTTATAAATGTACACTTGCACATGGTGGAAATATTTTTGGTAAATGTTTTCGGGCGAATTCCTCCAACATCTTATAGGAGATTGGTGTGTGTGTTTTCACAATTTTTCAATTTTTATTTAGTGAGGGGTGAGCCCCAGCAAACTCCTTTCTTTCTTTTTTTTCTATTTTTTCTTTTACTTTACTTCACTTGATCACCCACAATACAAAAAAAATGTATAAAAACTGAAAAAATCGCAATTTTTCTTGAAATCAAACTCAACACCTTCCATATGGCAAGCATACGCTGAGACTACAAGCCGCAGTAGCTAATGCAAGATAAAAAATCATTTTATGATATACTATTTTAGCTGATCTCTCTCCCGTTTTTGCTCTCGCTCTCTTTTCTCCTTCTTCTCTTCATCATACTCTTTTACGCTATATTTCCCTTTGTCCCTCTGAAACTGAATAATTATTTTTCCAACTATAATATATATTGAAAGAATATTCGCATAAGAAGGTAGTCAATAGATTATTTGCGTGTTCTGCCACCTCACATGCACACACATATGGGTAAGCCAAAACCTGGGCAAACACTGGCGATTTTAGAGCCAGTCCGGATGGTTTATATAGGGGCTTAGTTATACGCACACATACCCACATATGTAATCAATATGTACATCTATGTATAAGGGTGGTTTGTGTACCAAATTGTGACATCATCATAATTGTTTGATTAGTCATAGTTTAGTTTTCATATATAAAGTACTTGCAAGTAATTGAAGGTAATAATGTTTGAACATTTTTGTGCAAGTATTTTAACATCATAGAGACAAATATTAATCAGCCTTTCACTGGCGACTTTCATTGAAGGGTGGGAGCCTCTAATACCTCATACGAGTGTCAAGTCCTCACATATATATATATATATGTGGAATACCTTGTCGTGAGAGATATTCTCACCAGAAGGAAATTCTACAGAATTTAAGCGTGTTCAGCCATTTCATACATAAGTATGGGTAAGCCAAAACCCAGGCAAACACTGGCGATTTTAGAGCCAGTTTGGGTGGTTTATATACGGCTTATTTACACGCACACAAACACACGTATGTAAGATAATACGTACGTTGGTGAGAGCAGCCAGGTCACATCATCCTCTATCGAGATAAGAGATAGTTGGCCGGTTCATGTACAAATTGTGACATCATCTTATTGTGTCACAATTTGGTACTTGTACATTACCTGCATGTATGTACAGGTAATTACAATCAAACGTAATTTGTGTGTTTTACGTCACACGGACAATTATTTGCCTGCCCTTTTGGGGCGGCGACTGTCATTGAGGGGTTTGAGCCCCTATACCTCATACGGGAGAGTCCCCACAATATATATATATATCATTTTCCTCACAATACAATAGGTATTAGATAGGTATAAGAACTGATTTTGAACTTTGTAACTTTTTGTAGCTCTGTATCTCAAGAAGAGGGTGATATGGAGCCATGAAATTTTTAGGACATACTTACATCATCCAGCACAATACGTTTTTGTGAAAAAGAAATGATTAAAAACTTTTTTGGCAATGATGGAGGTCAAAATCCACAACTTTGTTTTCAGGGAAGATGTGGACCTTCGACTTGACTTAAAATCTTTCTTGGAACAACACAAATATGTCCTGAAAATTTCAGCTTATTCAGTTGAGCGGTTCTGAAGTGATAAGATACAGGAAGACAAATAGACAGACAAACCGACAGATTAACATTCACATTTATATAAACTGTATATAGATTTAACTTTAAAATTGAAAACATAAGGGCACTTCATTTACGGAAAACACCAGAAAAAAAGACATTATTCCAGGGAGAAAAAATAAAACTACTTATACTTGAAAAGAATATGAACCTACATAAAAAAAAAAGAAAAAATTATTTCCTAGGATGATGCAGCACCATCTCTTTTTGATGGAGGATGTTAAAACATAATCTTCTTTTTTGAATAAAGGTTTTAAAATCAGCATCAATTTTAAGCAATAAATCATCTTTCTATAATGGTGCGGTACTATACCTATAGTTGAAGATTTTGTCAAATAATTTTCTACCCTGTTATGAAAGCTTTCAACTTAATTACCGCAAGCTTTTTAGTTATAGAAATTAGCATCAGGTCTCATAAGTAAAAGATAGAAGTCCTGCAAGTTATTATAAATATGTCAAGTTTTGATGAGGTCACTTAACAGAGTCAAAATATTACTTGGAAAATTGTCATTTATGATTTGTAAGGTTTGTTTTCCAGAACATTTGAGAAGTTTGTTTTGGAAGATCATTTGATTTTGAAAGCTATAGTTTTAATGAGATCTCATATGAAAGTATCAAAATTTAACCTCAAAAAGTTTTATTTTTTAGGGAATTTAAAAAACATTTGATTTTAAAAGCTCCCCTCTGAAAGATGAAATTATTAATTAAGCTTAAAAGTTTCAATGCTGTCACGTATGGAAAAACCAAAATTTCACTTTGAAAAGTTTCATTTCAGAAAATAAAATTGTTCTCATACCAACTTCAGGCGGTGAAAAAAGTAATTTTGTGAGTGTATTTCATGGTTACATGTTGCATTATGCTCCAAAAACGAAAGTACACAATGTTTCCAGATATTTAAGCATTTGATGATAGTGGGGAATAAGACAATGTATTCATATCACAAGTAGTATTTACAGGTTGATGTAATAGTGATATAAGTTTTGAATAAAAATTTTTTCAAGACCTATTTCAGGAGCTGAAAAACATGATTTGACGAATGTATATTGCATCTTTTCATATACCTAACCCTGAAATGAAGGCAGGATTCTATTGATTTTTTTAGTTGAGTCAGTTTTATCAAATTATCTATAATATGTAAAAAGATGAAAATGAAAATCGGACCAATTTAATATTTTTGAACTTAATTTAATGATAATTCTCTCCAATTTTAGGGGTGATCTGTATGGTTTTAGCTATGAAAATTCTGAACAAAGTTGTTGCATGGGTATATGGCGTTATCTATTTTAAATAGGTACATAAATGATTATTGAAAAACTGCTTTTTTCAGGTAAATGTTATTGTTGAATACCTTTAGCTGTGAGAAGGATTCACACCAAAGATACTCTACAGCTTCTTTGAATATTGAACCACTTCATACAGTCAAGTATGGGAAGTTAAAATATCAGAAAACAAGTGATTTGCTACTGTACATCAAGAGCGTATGTATTGGCTTGGTACACGCACACAAGCTCAAATACTATGTAGAAAATACATATTATGTATGTACGCTAATTAATTGCGTCGTACTTTATGGTTGCTATGACAACTGATATAGTATGGCATGTGTACTGATAACTGGTTTGGGATGTCATCCCGTGAAATGAACAAACGTATATGTTTTAACATGTAGTGCAGAATATTATCCAACCATTCTGCGGCGACTGTCATCATGGAGGTCAAGACCCTAATAACTTAAACTGGTATGGTCCATATAGTTGTTAATCAGAATATTTTTTATATCTACACATATCAAACAATATTGAGATTAATTTACCTATATTTTATGGGCATATTAGATGAAGGATATTTGGCAGAATAATAGTATTTTAGCAACTTCTCATCCTCGTTAATATTAATATTAATTTTGACCTTTTTTAGTGAGAATTTAGCCTCCATTCATAGGCTAACTTCAGTTCATAATTTTTTTTGAAAACCTCTTTTTCTCAAGCTTGATGGAAATTCGATTTGAGGCCGCGTGATTTTTCACTGTAGGTACATTAAAAACTTAAACTTTGAACCACTTAATTTTTTGTTTCATATCAAAAGTTATGAGGGGGTGTCAAAGAAAAAAATGAAATAACTTTGCATCCGCACTCAGTCTTGCATGCATAGTTTGGTATTGATCTTGAATCAATAATTTCAGAAATATTGGTCTTGGTTTTACATAGTTAGCCTATCTTTAAAAAATGGCTATCTTTTTTCAAGCATTATACTTACTTATTCATAGTCATAAAAATGAATATTTCTAAAAAGATAACAAAATATCAAACTGCATTTATATAGGACAAAGCGAGGAAGTGTCTCGGATAGTCGCAGATTTAAGACTTGTAGTCTATAAGAAGTTTTTTTTCACCTTATAGCTAAATTTCTGTATCATATTTTTCAAACTGGTGGTAGGGTGAGAGATTAACTGGGGTTATTCAACGTATTTGCGTGTGCGTGAGTGAAAGTGATATTTTTTCTTAATCAGAAAGATTTTTGAATCAGTATTCAACGAAAATTTAGAGGAATTCCCCACATCACTCGTTCCTATTATTTAAATCTGATCTAGTATAAGTTTTTATGCATAAATTTTTAAAATTCAAGTGTGGGTTAGTTTCTAACAATCATAAATATGGTCAAGTCCATCAGCCAACAACAATTTTTCATTTAGAAACAGACGAATGAAAGTCAATTAAATTTCCTTGCTGACAATAGAACTTTAATCATTTAAAAATTATCAATTATATTGGACTGAATTCAACAGAAAGTTGATGAAATTTATTGAAGATAAAAAAATTTTCAGATATCGGAATAGACCTATTTAGATCGTATCTTAATAATTCGTTGATAAAAAAAAAAAAAACAGGTTTTTCTGCACCTATCCTAAGGAACATTATTTGATTGAGCCATAGATTGTTACCTTCGCTCAAGAATTAATTAATTTAAAAATCATACTCGTTCTTTATTACTACGGCTTATATTTACACAAATGTTTTTTATTATGAAAATTTCAGGCTCACCTTTTACGGTTGCGTCTTCATTTATTTCTATTAGAATATATAAAAAAAAAAAAAATTAAAGAATACAACTTTATTTCACTTTCGATCATTTCTACAATAATGATAGATGAACGAATGAACAATTTATACCTACTCGTGCCACAATTTATTTTTCAAGTTCACTTACACCTGTATTTTGTTTAATGGGTTATTTACACCCTGTTTTCTGGGAATAATTTATGCAGACGTTGAAGCAAATATTTCGTGTTCACGTAATACTTTCGGTATTCGCATAATCGAATTTTTGCCATTGAACCTATTTTTAGCGATGCAAAAAGAAAGGAAAAAAAATGATTAATAGATAAAAACAAGATTCGAAGAGAAAAAAATGAATTTAAAAATACTTGCGTTCAAAAAAATGCATGTTTATCTAACCTAAAAATGATACCGGTATTTTAAACCACGAATTCCGACGATAAATCTTTATTAAAATTAACTCGTCTTTCATTTGTTGTGCGAAAATATTTGGATGGATTTTAGAGGCATTCATATATATTATTATGCTTCCTGTCAAATTTCAGTATTTTCAGATAGGTACCTATATCGAAGTCATTGTCCCTTCTTAAAAGCCAGAATAATAGTATTGATCGCCTTGGTTTAAAAACCTCGTATAAGTCAAAATTTTCTTAAAATGTGATTTAAGTGGTTTCTATAGGTAAAAAAACGAGAAATCCAAAAATAAATGCCTCAGAAGTCCAAAAGTGTTTCTAGTTCTTCTACAGGCGAATATAAAAGGCTTTTATATAGACTGATAAAAAATCGTAATTTAAAAACCTCGTATACACAACTTATACGAGGTATTTATCTAAAAAATCATAATTTAAAAACCTCGTATGAACGACATATGAGGTATTTATCCTTTCGGCTTTCTAGACATAGCCTACGAGTTTTTTAAATTAAATTTTCACTTTTTTGCCAGAGCATACTATTTTTTATATTAAATTTTCTTCCTTTTTCAAGACATACGAGGTTTGTATTTCAATGTTCAAATATTTTTAAATACTTAATGATTTGTTTATTTTAAAATATTAAGTTTGTTATACTAATTTTATAATCTGTTCATTTTAACATAATTTTCCTTATTCTCAACGCATTTAAAAATAACATTGAATTACAAACCTCGTATGTCTTGAAAAATGGAGAAAATTTAATTTAATAAACTCACATGTCCAGAAAAATGGCGTTTTACCGCTTGTTCATATAACAGAAAAAATGATTTTTTTTTTTTTGTTTTAGAGGTCATGCCATATTTGATGCAATATTCGACTAATTTCACTCTGTAAATAATACTGAATTTTTAATAACGTATTTTGTGTCTCCTGCTCACTACCTTAAGGGTGGAAGATCAATCATGATCATGTACCCATACCCAAAAAGGAAATGATACACACCATTATTGCCATAAGAATGTGAAAGGGAAGGTATTGACCGGTAAAAAATTCAATGTTTTATCTCTCAACATTGGCTTGTGTTTTGACAGTGGTGTCGGGATATTCTCAGCTCTAAAACTAGCCCTTTCTATTACCAACCAACGAACATACAGCTAGCCTCAGGTGGTTGATATCGAAGAACACACAGATAACATGACATTTCACTTTTGACAATGGTTTTAATTCATACAAGAAAGTTTTACTTCAGTTGTTTACCAATAGCATATTTGCCATGGGGCCTGAGTGATTGTCTTAATCCAGCCCTAATCACAACACTGAATGTGTTATGGGGGACTTGAGAAGGTCTTAGCTACCTTCTAAATCCCATAAACAACGTCGAAGTGGACATTGTTGATCCGCTGCTGACAACTGTTATTTTACAAGATCGTTCCAAATTTTTTTGACACAAATGATCTAAAATCGAGTTGGTATTTCTTTGGTTTTTATAATTTAAAATGAAATTTATGATAAGAAATACCAATAAAATGTATGATTTGCACATATAAAATTTACAAAAAATTTAGTCATCAAAGATTTTTCACCAGACTTAATAAAATAAAGTGAAAACTGCTTATTTGGCACAAATCAAGGAAGTCCCGAAACAAATATACTAAAACTGAAGGAAATCAGACCGCTTATTAGGGATAGCACATCGGTTTATAGGGCAAATCAGTCAATAAATATGGGAAAATTTGTGTTGAACTCTCTGATTTAAGAGAGATAATAACCCCGGTTCAGATGGTTTTTGTTGTTCTTTGTCATTATTTTGCCTGTCTTTTATGTTTTTTTACCCAAGTTAACTGGACAAACACCATCAGAAAGTTGCTCCAGAATACACTCAGTAACCTTTTTTTTGTTTTGTCATAAATATTGGACAGTTTGACCAAAACAATGATGTTTCCCCAAATTTTCCATTAAAAATTTTAAATCTTTTTTTTTTTTTGTTTCTACACATGTACACTCAGTATTTGTCAAATGTGACACCCCTTATTTGGGACAAAACGGGTACCGCCCAGTTTGTCCTTATGAAGAGGTTTAAACTATATTTTCAAAAATTAACCTACGAAAATGAATCTTAGCAATGCCTATGAAAGCGATTGCTCTTCTTTGTCAGTGTCACTCAAACAAAAGTAAAAACACTCCATTGTCAATAGAACTAGGTAAAAAGCCACATAATTATTTATAACTAATGAACCAACTGGTTTCCTTTGAGGAGTGGTTTAGTACCAGCAAACTCCACTTCAGAATCTAAAAATTCCATACTACACAATATTATTATCCTTCTACCCTGAACTCGATGTAATCCGATACATCACTAAAAACGATCTCTGTATTCTCAATATCCAATTTCGCTCATCACAGTGTACAGACCTGTTTTAATGATGCATTTCGTATTTAATAAACCACATAAAGCGCGGGAGTATCTACCAAACGTTAGTCAGATCAAAAATTCTGCCTGCAAGAAACATTTTGTTCCTCCCTTTTTGATGCTTTCCTTCATGCCAAGTCAGTTAAACTTCTAATTACTTGGTTTTGCAACCTTCCTACACCCTGTAATAATAACAACCGTCGCCATAGATTCTTAACCGAGGCTAAAAGATTATACCTGCATGTAAATACTAATGAAAAAAATAAAAAATGTAATAGATAGGTAACTAAAAAATAAAAAATGAAGAGGTTCATATCTGACCCTCGGAAGCAAAAAACTACCTATATGTCAAGGAAACATGAATCTTCCCACTAGCCATTTTGATGGGATGGGTGATTTTATTTTTTATTTTTTATTGCTTTTATAAGCATATACGGCGTGTCATGTCTCGTTGTATTTATCTCCAGGTATATGGTTCTTATGTCAAAGAATTCACGCTATGAAAAGCTAACCGAATATTGAACATGACAAGACGTGCAAAAAAGGTATGCCAATGAAAACATCTGAAGTACGTTTCGTTCATTCTGTCTGTTGTGAAATGAATGAATTGTAAGGTGTAGTAAATACAGTAAAATAAAATTAAAAATACATATCGCAAAACTACAGTAGTGTAATTTTGAAGAAAAAGCTAAAAAATAAAGTCCCTATTTATGCGGTGAAGTGATTCGATAGCGTAAATACCTAATTCTACCTGAAAAATCTTTGCATTTATTTTTTTAGTAAATAAGTAATGATTCTAATTTGAATAATTTTGAAAACAAAAGAAAAATTTCCAAAAACAAGATATTTACTTATATCGAATCCAAATGAAGTAGTCTTAAAATATTACCAAAATTCCTATCGGGAAGTGTAATTAAAAATTTTAGTGATAATAACCATAAATTTTGAGCGAATTCAAGTGATTCTTCGACATCCATCTGTTATTCGTATGTATAAATTTTATATCAAAGTGACTCGACTATAGTTTTTAATATTTTCAATAAAAATGTAATAATTTATGATAGTAATTTCATCTGAAATTCCACAAAATCTGAGTAAAAACAGTCGAAAATTGTGCAATCCATAAATTCAATGTAAATCACATCGGAATTAAATCAAATTGAGAATAACTACACTAATGGATCCGAATCACTTGCCAAGACAAAATGTGCTTTTTCAAATCGATGATCAGCTTCACACATTTAAAACAAACCTAATTGCCACAATGTTCACGGCAAAACCTACTGCCATTTTTCTGTCTTCAAAAACTCCCATGTTGACCACGAAAGTCTGCTTTTACCATTCTTTGAAATTCTCAGAGTGTACTGTCCTCCCATTGTAACCTCTACTTTCCAAATTCCATCTCCCGAGAAATCCTTCTTCTTATCAAGTATATGAAATCCGAGTCTTTATCTATTTTCTTTGTTCGGGTGTCAAATCATTCTGGAATTACTCAAATTAAAAGGGTGTACTTGGAAATTAAACAGCCTTTCTCAAAGTCTCCCACGGGGCTGGCCACAAGGGAGGTTTTAGGGGTTCAACCCCCCATAACCCACCCCCCAAAAAAGCTAAATTAGTACCATGTAATCTCACGTATTATTTTTAATTATGAATAATGCAACCACATCAAGTCTGCCACTGCAGTTCAACCATCATTGCATTTATTTTTAGAAAAACTTTGTCTGACTATTTAAAAAAAAAAAAATGTATAAAACTTTTAATTTTAAATTAAATTGTTCAATTTTCATTTTTAAAGTTTTTTAAATAATTTTTCTTACGTGAAGGGGGTCCATATCTAAGAAGGAAATCTTTTAAAAAAATCCCAAGGTGTGACTTTCAGGGAGCCCATAAAATAAAATAAAAATTTGAATTTACACTTAAGTAGCAAAAAACTAAAATCCCACTTGAGAAAATCTTTTGGCCGGCCCTGGTTTCCCATAGTTAAGAAGCTCCACAAATTAACAGATAGAAAAACTGTGAAATGGTAAAAGTTATGGAATAATGATATAGTAACTTCTATAAATCTCTATAAATCTTTACTATTAAAGCACTTATTTCTCGTGGTCTTCATCCAGTAGACAGAATAACGTAACATCAGCATCGTACTAACCTATCATTTTAATAACACTATCTTTAATCTTCAATTATATGATTTAACTGAACTTACTTCGTTGGGGTAACTAAGGGTGGGCCGGGGTAATTATTGGCTCATGTGCCTACCCAATCTGAATTCCAACCATAAAAAATTAGTCATTTTTTATAATTTTGTATTCCTGTAACGCTAAAAAAAAGTAATAGTTTACTCAGTTGTTTGTCTTTTTAACGTGTACACTGAGACATCGGAAAACTCAAAGTCTTTCAAGGATATTTATACTATACCACTTTTTAATTTTTGACAATTGTATACAATTGTATACATGGTAAGTGGGGAATCAGCTCACAAATTATAAGATTGTTCTCTTTCACCTATTCCACGGAGATGAGAATTTCCAATCAACAAACATAAAAAACGATTAATATTATACAGAAATAAAATTTTCCCTGTCAAAACATTATAAGAAACTGTTTGTGGAATACTTTGTCATGAGAGATATTCACACATAGAAGGCAATTCTACAGCTTTGCGTGTTCTGCCACTTCATACATTGTAAGTATGGGAGAGCCAAATCCAAGGCAAACACTGGCAATTTTGTAGCCTGTTTCGAGAGTTTATATTGTGGATTTGGCACGTGCACACAGACACACAAATGTACATATATGTGTGGTATCACGTCATATGTTATGTCCTTTCTTGTCTCTGTTGAGGTGTTAAGAAACAATGCAACGTGTTTGCTGCCAGTCTGTGACATCACTGAGATTGTTATCGGGTAATTGATCATGGCCTATACAATCTATCTTACCTGTATGTACATACAGATACGAACATACAAACATTTGAGTGTGTATTTGTTTAACGTCTTAGAGACAAATATATGCCAGCCTTTGGGCAGCGACTGTTGTCAAGGGGTGCAAGCCTCTAATACCTATGAATGTAGTCCCCACACCAATTTCAATTAAATAAACTTCAGTAACGTGTTAAGTTTAATTTTGTCAATAGTGAAATCAACGTTGTTCTTCCCCTACACTAGGGATGGGCTGTTCCAGAGCAGTCTGGTTTGAAGAAGTAGGTTTTTTAAAAGAGCTGGTTCCTAAAACTGCTCCAGTGTGATAAAGTCTTCTCCTTGCTCCTTTCTACTTCGATGCTCCAACGACCAAAACGAATTTTTCTCAGTTTTTTCTGATGCTGGTTTTTGTTATCAGCAGCTATAAATTGAGTTCAGTTCATATCATTTGCCACTGACAAAAGATAAAGAGAGGAATCACGAGAGAAACGTTGAATTTGGAGAGCTGAAATTTTGATGAATTTTTTTAGTACGTTAGTTTAAAAATTTGTGAAAATCTCAGCTCAATCGCGCATTTTATTTTCGAAATATTGCTAAAATTCCGCCAACCTCTCAATTAGATTGAATCCTTATCATTTTAATCACTCAATCTGGACAGAATTTCAATGATATCTCTGCAATCGAAGCTAAGATTGAGCTGAAATTTTTTAGACATATTGAAATTATGTTAATTAAGTATCCGGTGAAAATTTGGCTTAAATCATACCCCTGGTTTTCAAAATATAGCTGAAATTCTGCAACTAAATTCAGGTCATATTATTTAGATATATATTCCATATAATGAAAAATATCGAAAGAAATTATGAGAAAACTGTTAGTTGTAGAAAGCTGAAATTTTCATAAAATTTTTAGCTAACATTGTTCGTCGGCTGTCTTCACGGGTTTCCCATTGTACAAGAAGTAGTCACATGGTTGAGAAGAAAACAAATAAATATTGTCACCAACAGCACAAATCAAGTCGACTACTCAAACTGTAAGTTATTATATTATAAATTATACGATATAACAATGAGTCAGCCAGCCTACTTTCTCATTTTATGCCAAAAGAATTAGACTGATAGACTAGGCTACATAGGGTATTCTGGTAGGCTGGCAACTCGTGTCGTTTTCTGTTAACTTGTTTTCTCAACTCAACTTAGTCTTCGGTTTGTGGTTTCCCATTCTGACCTTAAGTTTTGGGTATATTTTATAACCCGCCAATCGAGATGCTAGTTTCCATTTTTGGACACCACAACGCTTCCTCTAAGAATTTCATGATTAAAATTCCTTAGATACTATCGACACCCATAATTTTGGTGGTTTGGTAAGATTTATTAGGTATTTGAACAATCGATAAATTTTTTGCATATTATGTGGATTTTGGTCATAAATTTTACGGAGACTAAGGGCGGAGTCAAGTTTTATCTGTACCCCAACTCTGTCTTCCAAAGATGGGTGCGAAGAATTCAAGAAAAAAGTCCTGTCAGCAAATCACCAAATAGGTTTTATACGAATTAAGTGAAAATTGTATTGGGACTTTCAGGAGGTTAAAGTTTCCAAAATAGTGTTGAAATAAATGCCCATTCCACGAAAAATGATGCTTTTGTTGGGTTTTCTTGCCAAGTACAGCCAAGTATTATTTACCTCTGCCGCTTATGTACAATTTTGTTTTTGTTGGTAAAATCTGAGGGGGCTAAATGTCTGTTTTGGGAGGTTGCCTCCAGCAACCCCTTAAATTCGCTTATGATTTTTTAGGAGTTAAACTCGCATAATCCTGTGTGTGTGTGTGTGTGTGTGTGTATAGCTAAGATTTTATAGAAGGTAAATCTAGAATAGATGCTGTGCAGGGGAATTACACTTTGTTTTCTGCAGCTGTATTTTTGTCAGTCAGTTGTTTTACAAAATGTACACGGAATGGGTTGGTTACTTTTGATCTTTGATTTCAATTGGATTCTACAATTTTCGGAGCACAATATATCCTTCTCGTGGCCCCGACGTACTGACCAATAAACAATCATATAATTAGCCTATGTGATTGTGCTTATTAATATATGAATTTTAATGAAGTGACTGCGCTTCGAAGATGTGACATCCCAACAACAAATTATCCAAATAAATAATAATGTTTAACTTACGACTGAAAGAATATTATGAAAAAGTGGCAAAATATTCGAAAACTTTAGAAATGGTAGTAAAAAAAAAAAAAAAAAAAAAAAAAAAGAAGACACAGTCGAAATATTATCAACCAGTTCGTATACAAAAGATCAACATGACGTAATAGAATGACATGCATAATTATTTGTACCAACTGACCTTACATGAGTAGCTTACTACTTGGGGACAAAGTGTCTGCAATTCAAACAAGAATAAGAAGTAAAAATAATTAATACTTAAATTCTAACCACTTTACCGGCCATCGCCTATACTGCTGAGACGATGTAACGTATCTAAACTGTGGAATGAATTTGAATCAGTCTTTTATTAAAATTTCGACAATTTGAAATTTTATTATAACTTTTTTTTTTCTCACCCAGCTCCACTCAAATAACCTCCAGGATATAAATATTATAATAATCGAAGTCTTCTACTGAAAATGAAATGGAAGCGGTTCCCATGCTTTCATTCGATTACTTCATATTTTATAATAAATCGTAGATGCGTGGTTTTTTCGCCTTTTTTTTTTTTTTTAATTCATTTTTAGTTTATAATATAGGTAGGTACCTACATCGAAACTGGTTCTACAGAAATTGGTGCAATATCGTTTGTGGTCATTCGCCACGAATATAAATCGGCTGAGGTGAATCTCATCAATCGAGGTGAACCTCAGCCCTGCGGATGTCATGAAAAATTATTTTGCTGACATTATACTCATCAATCGCAATCAAGCAAGCCCGACCTTCGTCATATATCGTTAGAACTTTTAGCAGACGAACTGCTAATTTCATGTCCACACCTTCCACATGCTAATAAATTAAAAAATTATATCCACCCATAGGTGTATACGTTATAAAATATTATATCGAACGTTTGTTTTATAATTGAATAATTATTATTTTTGTTTGGAAGTTATTGAAAGAAGAAATTAAAAACAGAAAAAAAAAACATCAACAGCAACGAAAATCAAATGGGCATTTCTTACTCACATATTGTGAGAAATGAAACATAAACGTCCTTTTTTAAACATTCAAATCTCATATTTATAATTTTTTATGATCTTGTTGTAGGTCAAGTATTGAAATCGATGAGCCTCATCGAAATGATACTTCGAGAGAGAATAATAATTTTTGAACCGTAAAAAAAAAGTAGCCTAATACCTACTTAAAAAACGTGTTTTTTTTTTTTTTTGTTTTCTACTATACCTATATGTAATTATAGGTGCCAACGTTGATGTAGCCTAGGTATGTCTTAATTTGAACATTTAATTTTTCGAGGGATTAATAGTTTGATTCTTTTTATGGAAGTAGTATTGGATTTTACGACATGTTGAGATGTTTATCGTGCAGCCATCAAGAAAAGCAGAGAGTGTTTCATGAAATTCGCAACGTTTTTCGTGGTAGAGTGGTATAGCGTGCGATAAAATTTCAAACTGTGGGTGAGTATACATGACGAATAAATGTTAGTATCTTTGCAAGACAGTACGTCAAAATATATTTACTTTTCATAAAATGATGAAAAAATCATGATAATGAGGTGATGAAAGTTGTGAAAGTTCTGTGGCTAGCTCAACTACACAGGTAAATTGAGAACTGTTGGTGAAGATTCAATTTTTGCTTGAATTGTACCAAGGCAAAGCCAGTTCTGAAAAAAATAAAAAATAAAATGAAAATTTAGTGGAGCAAGTTCATTAGAAATTTTAAAATCATAGCGCAGGATGGTTCACCAGGAAAGTAAATTTTTCAAAAAATTAAAAAAATTAAAATAAAAAAACAGAAAATCTTATGGGAAACACAAATTAACAACAAAAACAACAACTTATCGTTAGCCTACTAAGACAGTACGCTTATATTAACTTGGCAGCTTTCATAAACAGTCTTAAAATGAAAACCAAATTGACCGACTCATCATTACAAAAAGAGTAACATAAAATAGTTGACTGAATATAAAACAAGGTGACAAACCATCGTTACATTTTCGTACCCAAACTTGGGTCCGAAAAATGAATTCGACCAGCAGGTTTCACTGCTATTGATGGAACCGAGACTGGATCTGAATTAAATAAAGAACAAAGCAATACACGTTTGCGAGGGAAAAGTAAAAAGTTACCTGACCCTTTTGTCTGTTGATGTCCTGTATATTGACAGTTACCTAATATTTTTTTCCATTCAAACTCACGCCGATCTTCTTGAAAGAAAAATGCTGGTAGAAGAACAACTGAGAGTAACATTTTAGAAAAAATATAAGAGTAGAGACGATACATACAACCAGTTTACCCCTGTGTTTCATAAAGAAACTATATTTTCTAGGAACATATCTCTCCATAAAGTTTGTCAGTCTATTATATGTTCACTCCATGCATAATACAAACATTTACAAATATAAAAAAAAAAATTATATGAGAGTCTCATAATTTTAGCTGAGCAATTTTGTCTGAAATGTCAAAATCCAAAGGCACCGAGCTTTACTAAAAAAGCATAGGTTTTCAAAACCTATGAAAATTTAAAAAATTCTGATACAACAAGTTCAACTAGAAGAACAAGTTCTAAAGCATAAAAATTTCAAAATTCTAAAGCAGCTGAGTTCAGTCAATAAATACTTTAACCTCTTTTTTTTTTATAGAAAATGGAATAGTATATTACACCCACCCTAAAGAATAAAAATACAAGATTTTCACCCGTTTAAGCAATTTTTTTAATATAATGCTAATCCACTTTGAAAGATAAAAGGGAAAAGCAAAACAAAAAAAATAATAATGATAAAATAAAATTACAAAAAAATTTTTCATTAACATAGTAATTCGAACACAGGTTATCGGGATGACAATCCAAGACATTAGCAAGGAGCCGCGGAGTCGCTTGCAAATTTGTCAATTTAAATATCAATTACAATACCACTGTAAAAACAGCTATAATAAACTATGATAACACAAATGAAAATATCCTCCTTGACTAAACATAGACGCTTATGTGGATCTGAATATGTGGTATAATATATTTTTATGATAATCTAACAAAAATTTCTACCAGAAGTCGATTCAACAGAAAAGGGTAGATCGATTTCTAATATAAGTAGATTTTATTTAAACACCTACTTAAAAAAAAAAAAAAGTTCTTAAAATTAACTTATGATGTCGAAATTTGGCTGGGAATAAAAATACCTATTTTGGTAGATTTTCAGAAAAAAAAAAAAAACGCAAAATTTTTTCTGACAGATTTTGCTGCGCTAGAATTCAGGAATATTCATGACTTGAGACTGAGAACTTATTTTTCGAGTAGAATTTGTTCGCAAGAATTTTAGAATTCTATCGAAGCTTTCTTCTTTAGAATTTTGAAATCGGAAAAATATTTCAAAAATCTGATTTTCTAGCAAAGCCTGCTGCCCTATGATTTTTAAATTCCAGGCAAACTTGCTGCCCTAGAACTCTCACAACAAAATATTTGTCTAACAAAATTTGTTTAGATGAAATCAAAAAAAATAAAAAATACTACCTCAGTGGTACTTTGCTAGAAAACCCAGTTTGCCAATTTTCGCTAAATTGCAATAATAAACAAAATAATAATAAGAAAACAAAAAAAAATTAATGTAATGCATAAAAGACATTCGTAACCCATTGCGTTGTAAATAAGAAAAAGATACTTCAAGAAACACAGTCGACTTGCTTTTCTCAAGCAATTAGACTGTTTATTTTTATTTTCCATTTTTTTCGGAAAGTATTTGACCAATAGGCAGCAAACTTCTTTCATGAAGACTATACCTTTCATGGAAGTTTCAGCCTCATCACTTTTGAAATTTTCTCAAAACCGTGAAACCGTAATTTAGATGATACTTATATCCGTACCAATGACGCATGAGACTACCACCCCTATTTTTCAATTTTTTTATAATAATGAAAATTTTTTTTTTCTTTTGGCTGGTTTTAAATAATAATAATATTCGTATATAATAATAGTTTATCGTGGTTTTTTCATGTTCACTCTCTTTCATTTTATATTCATTCTTCTCACTACCTTCCTTATCTCATCTTCTGTTTTTCTCTCACATATTTTTTTCTCTCTCTTACAGTTATAATCACAGTCATTCACCTTCTAATCCATCGATCTTTTCAACTTACATTCACAAATTTTCTAAATTTTACATGTCTCTTGCATTTTTCATGTTTCATCTTTTGGTTTTCATTTCATCTCATTCACTTCTCTTATCATAAAACCTAGTATATATATATTTTTTTTTGCCGAATTTTCTACATTCTATGTCCAAATTTTTTTATATTATATTTTATTAAAAATCTCGGAGAGAGAATCTGGCTTACAAGCCAGTCGTTTTTCAAAAACTCATTGAGCAATATGTTTTGCATTTTCTATCATTTTCCTCCTGGTTTAATGCATTCATTTATTTTTTGAAAATGTGTTAACTTATTAAAAGGCAATGGGCAATAATTCGGTGGTGTGGTTTCTGATATTCAACTAAAGCAGAATGGCAGTATGTAAGTACATTTTTATAGAGTTCCGAGGCACACAGACATTAAAAATATAGTTGTTCCGCGCTGACATTGGTTCCACAAATTCTGGTAGGCTGAGTCAGTTGGGGGCAACATTTTGGGGTTGCCTCCCTTTGCAAATGAGATATAATTCGTGTGTCTTTTAGCCGTGGCCGTGGGTTTTACAAAAAATAATGTGAAATCTGTCGGGTAGTGAGTTCTTAGTAGGCCCCCCTGGCATACCACACCAATATAATTATTATATGATATATTATACATTAAAAAGGTTAGATCAAAATGGAAAAATTGTGTCATTAGTTTTCTTTTGTAGTAAAACGGAAAATTTTTAATCACTTCCACCCTAACCCATTCATGAAATCAATTTTAATACACCGCTTGCAACCAAACTGGGTAAAACCTGATGAAATCTGCACGGACTGGAAGACTTCAAATAGCACAGCTTTAGTGACAGTTTGCTCGTAGGTACGTATAATTAATTACTTACCTAGGTACTTGACAACCGCAACCAGAAATATGTTTCAAAAATATAAAAAGTGTCTGCTGCAATTTGAACATGTAGTAAAAATGTTAAACTCCACAATGACCTTTCATCGTTACTGCAGTCAAAAAGTAACTTTACTACAGAAATTATAGTTAAGAACCCAAAGACATATGTCATAACTGCGCACATAAGTTAATTTTTTCTTTTTCATTTTATCGATTACGAAGTAATTTGATGGGAGAAAAAAAAAAGTTAAATCTTCAAAAGTGTAAATAATGCATTCTTGTGTACACCACCAGTCCACCATTGATGATCATTACCTACCCAGTTTACTCGATTTAATTTGTTTTTAATTTTTGTTTCAAATTTTATGACAACATGTCGTAAATTTAAAAACAAATTCAAAAGTAAGATGGGTCTGAATAGACGTGGACTCTTGCTTACGCATCGAATTCTGAAATATGAAAATTAGACATAAATTATTTAATCGTAGACTATGCACAAAGATTCGTAAATTGTACGTTTTACGCAAATCCCGTCAGATTCAGGCATAAAAATAATTATCAACGTGCAGTTACATCCAGTCGCCTAAAACTACAAAGGTACCATCACAGACCATAAAGTTGTACTTAAAGCACCCAAACATTTACTGTCGTAGTATAGGTAAGTTACTCCAATTGAACTTCTTCTTACCGTTAAAAAAACTACGGTATAAATTTATTTGTCAAAATTTTGTCTCTTTCTCAATAGGCGGTACCAAATCCACCAAAATTATTTATACGTAATTTTACGACGTTCGATAAATTGCCGTCGATAATTAACCGAATGCCACTGTAATTCATATAACATAAAATACCTATCTAGCTTATAAAACGAAAAATATGAGGCGAGATACTAATTAAAAACGTACGTACACAGAAATGCTACATCCAAGAATATAAAAAAGTTCGCTTTCATTTCAGCGTGTAATTTTCTGAGTGGTTATCCTCGTGAAACGGCGAATTTAAATGAAATTTTTTATAATAAATAATTTTTATGAGCCGATCACAAAGAGATTAGAGCGGTCCGAGAAACTATTATCGGACAGCCTCTCTCTTGGATACGTACATATTATGTATAGGTAAATAACTACATACCGATCAGATCATTGATGACCTGTTTTTTTTTTTTTTTTTTGTGTGTGTCTTCATACAGCGGAGGAGTATAGGCTACACCTCACAGGAAACCGAACCATGAACTTTTAATTTCGAATTTGATCGTCAAAAAAAAAAAAGTTTATTATTTAAACTTGGGGCAAATAACTTTATTAACATAAATTATGATCTCCTTGTAGGTAATTAATAATAATAATAATAATTGTGATGCGTTGTGTTCAACTGTAAAAACTAAAATGAGTAATTTACCATAAGTACCTAAATTGGAATCAGAATCTTCAAGAAGGCTATACAATGTTGACTAAGCTATAATTTTGCATTTGAATTCTAGTTTTGTCGATTGTAATGATTGTGTTGGAATTCATAAAAAAGTATGGAGTTGAATCGAGGAGGTATGGATAACCTGCAAGCCCCAGGAGAGTTCCATATTTTTCTAAACTTAGCCTGCGTAACATTGATGAGACAATTATATACCGACTATACTGTGTGGGTATGAAATGATCATTAATAGTTGAAACTCATAATTCTGTGCCTTGGAATTAGAACAACCAATGTCACATTTTCACTGTTTTGAATTAGTAGAATCAGAGAGTAACTAAATGTAGATGATGTAAAATTGTAAAAACAATCAACGTCTCAACTCCTTTAAACCATTCTAATTCGAATCTTTAGATAATGTAACCAATGTCAAATACTGGTGAATACAATGCAAACTAAAATGACCAACGTTTACGTTGTAATATTGAGAAGATGGCGATGAACTTCACGCGAAATAAAACACATAATTTTAGGAACTGATAAATAAATATAATTTCATCTCCAAGTTGGGGTAAACCCAAAGGCATAAAACCCCAATTTGCATGCAAATACTTTACAATTACTTCACGTACGAACAATTACAATCATAAGATAAACACAATTAATTAATTAACAATTGCTCTCGCTCTACTCTCGTTGACATACACACGTATGACTGACTGAACCATGATTGCATCATCCTAACGTGGATGGACGAATCACAGTGTTGCCAATGGAAGAATCAAACATGAACGAATCCATTGTTCAACAGTTTACATTGGTTGTTTGTTTGCTTTAGTTTGGAAACGAAAAAATACTGTTTACCATCATGGAATGACAACCAATGTCAAAATGCATAAGAAACTTGAACCTTTAGATGCAACCAATGTCCAAAATGAATGAAATAATTATAAACAGTAAGGAAAAAACCACTGTCCATAGACATTATGGTTGTTTTAGTTCTTCAAATGAAAAATATTTGGATAAAATCCTGAAATGCATTTTTCTCAAAACTTAAAATTATAACTTTGGTTGTTCTAATTTTCCAAGGCATAGAATATTTATTTTAATATTCCTTTAACTTATTAAGAAGTTTTTTCAAGACCAAAACAGATGCAGTTATTTACATTAAGTTGTATTTAAAATGATTTTTCGAAGAGGATGTAAAGTAAAAAATTACCAAAAAGCCATTTATAAAGAATAAAATAAAAAAAACTGCAGTCGAGTTAAGTGTAGGTAGTTACCTTTTTGATCTATATTATCTCCACAATTCATTATTCACATCAGCCATTTCTTGAACTTCTTGATGATCTGCAAAGTGCAATGCAGCATTCCTGTGATAGAGTAAATCTAACTACGTTTTATAATAGATTGAGCTATTGTGTTCAAACCAATGAGGGGGCATTTTGAACATTTAATTCAACTCATAGAGAAAAAAAATTGGTTATTTGCTATTGGGAATCAGTTCGATTCTATTCCCTGGGTCTCATTGAAAATTGATGCATATTGAAGAAGAAAATTAAAAATTCGAGAATTTTTAGCTTCTCTTTACCCTGGGATATGGTGGATCAACTTCTGTTTATTGTAGGACCATATCCTACAGCACATATAACATTTATCTGTTTAGTTTGTCCGGAAGATTGCCAAGTAGTGGTAAAACTTTGCTGAAACACCGCGTAGGTATTCAACTATAGCCTAAAACCTAGATTCTTTAATAAAAATCAGGGATGTAGCTGAGAGGGAGATGGAGAAGTTGGCAAAATTAACTAGCTGTATTTTAGAGCAGTCAAATCGTGCCAGCTGATGAAATTTCGGTGACCTTTTCAAAAATTTCAGTCGGCAATTTTCGTTTTTCTCACCACCAAGGGAAGAAAATTCTTTCTCTACGTCCCCGTTAAAAATATGGACTAATCTCAACAGTTATACTGGAACATGAATCATTATGTTCGAAATTAAATGGTGTAAGATAGAACCTCGTCGAAAAACAAAAAACTCGTTACACTATTTCTACACAATTTTCGAAATAGCATCGTTCCATCTTTAGTTATAATTACTCATTCGGTGCTATTAAATAATCTTGTCAATAAATTTGATGCCTTATTTTATTCGTCTTTCGGTGTCCAGCTTTCCACTAACGCACAGTTCAACTACCTGCTCGGTTTCTCGCATTATCAAAGTCTTCTAGGTCGGTGTACACTGTGCAGGTATGATACACCTACAACATTCCACAATGATCGACTGACATGCAAGCAGAAAAAAAAAAAAAATCTGACATTTACCCATTCCATCTTAATCCAATGACACACTACACTCGTATGTAGGTATACACGAAATACATTCGTTGATACATTTTTGCTCCCTTTAATGGGAGACGTTCACCAAAATAATTACACGTGTGTCGATATTATATCGTGACTAATTGCGCACCAAAACGAAAACAAAATTACCTAAATTTTGCAGCAGAATGTTGTTACAAAATTTCAAAAAAAAAAACAAAAAAAAACATGAGGTGAACAAATTTTTCATCGTCTGTAATGGCGTCTACGTGTATGCGTATACATATAATCCACTGTGTATTTAACATAGTTTGATTTTTTTTTTCTCCATCTTTTTTTGATGTGTAGTCTCGTTTACAAATACCCAACAAATCTCGTTCACAATTAACGTGTTACATAACAATTATGCATTGTAGACAGGGTTCACCTAAAGAAGAGCAAAAAAAAAAAACTCGAACGCAGCAGTATCTCCGTTGGAAAATGTAGGTTTTTCAAAAAACAGAAAATTAGTTGCCAAAATCTTAGTGATTGGTATTTAGATCATAACTGATATTACTGTGTTAAATTTTGTCAAATACTGTTGACCTCAAATTATACACAGTGTTTAAAACTATTACCTCATTCAAAATCGAAACAAAAATGGATATTATGGAAGTGCCGCCCGGTTGATCCGCACCAAAATTGGTAACATGATAACATATAACATTAAATACTGTATAGTTAGCAAATATTTTTGGCAAATTTTGTACCTAGCTTTTTATAGCCAAAATTATATAAAAAATAGCTGTACCAGAAGTACCGTTCGGCCGATCTACACCAAAATTAGTTACATGTTAGAATGAATCAGCAAATATTTGTTCTGAATTTTGTAGCTATTGGTCCAAAATTAAGCTTTTATAGCCAAAATAAGAACCAAAATAGAGGTATCGGAAGTACAGTCTTTAATATTAATTTTTGTCGACGTAGAACGAAACTAGCTCAAGTCCAAAAATGCCATTTTTGCCTTATGCATATCTAAATTCTCCTTGTGCTGCCCTCTATCATTTAGTATCGCTATCTCAAGACCAAACTTTTATAAATAATTGAAATAAACACTAAATGCATACTACTTTATGGAATTTGTTCAGGTAAAAGTAACTTAACTCCACTATTTTTGATTGATTTATTAATAAACTACTTTTGAACCAACGTTTTCATTCATTGCTCAATGCAAAAGTAACTTATGTGGAACTTAAAATACCTCCGGAAAATAATTCTTTTCAATACTATATTTTAAGTACCTTTATTTGGAGGAAAATAACAGAATTTCAATTATTTTGGGAAGAATGTCTTTACTTGATTCCTCATATTACTATACTATAATTGATTCCACATCCCATTGCAATAACGGAAAAATATTAACATTTTGAACATTCTTTTCTCCTGAAAAATATCATTTTTGACTTGGACTAGTTTCGTTCTAGGGTGACGTTTTGTTTCATCATCATAACTCATCAGTCAACATTTAATATGAACTTAACACCTCACTTGGGATTTAAAAACTTCATCTAAACATGCTCACTCCTGGTCTTTGGAAGAGGCCTAATATGTTCTATTAGCTGCTTTCTAGATGACATTAAGGGCTAAATTCAAATCATTTCGAAATATACTTTTGTAACAAATGTTTATGCACCAATACATCAAGAAACATTGAACCCCTGGCTACGCATTAAAAATTTTTCATATGAAACTTGAACATGTATGCATACTGAGGCATCCGAACTGGGGAAAGATCGAATTAATATTTATTCATGTATTTCTTTTTTCCTTTTTACCATGTTCTTTCTTCACGTTTTTTCCCCGATACCTAACTTACATTTTAGCTGTTCCCGTTCATTCTATACTTATCATAAATTCGCCGTCTCTCTTTCCATATCTCTAAACTTTGTACTGTCCACTCTTTCAGATAAAACGGCGTCTACTTTTTTTATATTTGCCGTTCCACGTTCTTACCTATTTAATATAATATAATAATGTAACTACACACGAATGATAGCAGCCTGGTTCCAATTTGGTATTCCCCAAAGTCCGCTCCTTTTCTTTCTCGATTCGTCTTCATTCTTGATTTTTAGAAGACAAATCAGTCTGTTAAAGACCATGAATTAAGTTACTTGTTTCTCCTCTCGCAAAATGAGAGGGAACACGTTTTTCTTTTTTCGCTGTTAATTATTGCAATCAGAACCCTCGCTGGCAAATAATCCTATTAGATGCAGTCGTCAACCTGAAAAACGTCTACTGGAGTTTGGTTTCCGCCATTCATAATTAGTTTGTCGGATATGGAATTGGTTGCTATCATTTGTCTGGAGATGTGCCACTTTTGTAATGTCAGAGTCAACTTGTAATAAACGAAGTTTTGCGACAACAATACTTTTATTTCCCTGTTGGCCAACAGGTAAAATATTACAATTTTCTCAATGTAATGTGGAGTAGGGGTTTCGGCGAGCATCGGGCAACGGGCCTATTGTAGGGTATTTCTCATTGGGTGAAGTATTACGTACACTAGGGAGTCTGTGGGGTTGAACCATGACCATATATATTTATCCTCCTTACATGTGGGATGTATTCTTCGTTTGTTTTAGGGATTCTTCTTACTGATTTTGCTTTTTTTTATATTTTTCTTCCAACTTTTTGTTCTCTTTCTGTCCTACTATTTGTTCAGGTCCTAGTATACCTAGCCCCGCCCGGTAATTGTGATGTTCTCGGACGTCACAATACTTAAACATAAAACATAACTAAAGTCAACTATCATGTGAAATTCTGAAAAATATTGTTTCCATTTATATTCAGTTTTCAAAATTATCAGACACTGATACACAACGTCTGTTTAAAATCATTGAATTTCATCATTTATGTATAAGTTATATTAACTGCACAGTTTTTCTTTACTTTGTAAAATATTCTTTTTAACGAATGCATAATAATCTAAAGATGCCAATATTCGCAAACATAGTACACCTACTATATGCTTATAGATAGGTATCTAAGTACATTGTGTGAATGTGAGCTTTAGGTGCCAAACTTTTCTTTGGGTTACGAAAAGACGAATGTACCTACCCCCGCCATGAAGTCGTTTCAAGAAATCAAGATTAATAAGTAGATTTTCAAAGAAAACCTACTTAAAAATGAAAGAAAGCATAAATTGAGCCTTCCTTTCTTCAGCCTCGAACCATTCATTGTTTTGTTTTTGTGTGCGGTGTGAAAGAAAAAGACCTCGAAATCAAAGACTTTATTTTCATTTCCGATAACTATAATTTAACTTATGCGATATATCACGGTGTAATATGCTATAGCTGTTTGAACTCTTGTACATGAAAGCATATAAATTAGTATCCTATACATATTATCTATACACATGTACCTATATTTTTACGGAACATACATTTTGTTGAAATGAATTCGAGTCGAGAAGAGACACGAACAATGAGTGCGAAGATGTCTTCATTATAAATACCTACCTAAACATTTTTTTTTTTTTTTAAGGACCTTGAAACCTGCACGCGCGAACGCTCTGCAATTCCAATTCTTTCCAGCGGGTACCCACATTCTTTTTATTTTATTTGTTTATTTTTTCTTCGGTTTTCGGGCAGTTGTATTTCCACAATTTGAACATTTTGGTTTCCCTCCTGTTGCACGTACTCAAGATGGATGGAGTTAAGATACCTACCTTTGATAATGTCAGCATTTATGAGCGCTTACGAATTATTGCGATGTAATTTACGAGCGCAGTGTATAAGATGAACCAAAACTGCGAGTACAATGATGCGGAAAGACGAAGCTACAAAAGTAGGTACTTCTACCTATAAGAACGCCATTTGTGTGCCAGAAATATTTTGAATGGAACCTGTAATATGTACTTTACACTTTACACTTGAATGCCATTCAAACTGGTCGACTCGTATAGGCTGACACAAATGAAATATAATGGCAAATTAATAGGTAGTCTAAATTTGGTAGCGATAATGGCCCGTTTCAGTTATTGTTAGATTTTTACATAGTAATGAGCGTATTTGGACTTTGTCTTGATGAAAGTGCTAGACCAAGACCAGGCTGACGAACAAGATAACAATATACTAAGACCTAGGTCAAGACCAGAATCAAAATCAACACCAGGATTCGATTGAGCCAGACCAGGAACCAACACCAAACATGAGAATAAATATAAAGAATTTGTAAGATTTTTACAATATTTAGAATTAGGTAAATAATTATTTTTATTGTTAAAATAAACAAAAAATCTAACCATCTTCAAAAAACGAATAAAAATTCTCTGAAAAAAGGGAAAATAATTTTTTGTTAAATTTATCCAGCAAAATTTACTGGAATTAAAATAAAACAAAAAAGCATTGTGGTAAATTAATAATTTTGTTTAAAAAATAGAACCGACTTCAAAAAAACAATAAAAATTGCCAGATAATCCTTCTAAAATTTCTCCAGCAAGATGTAGGTCTATGGACCAGAAATATTGAAGTCGGCGCTAATTAAAAAGTTTTATCCTAAAATTTGACGGAATTAATACATTGTAAGAAGAAAAACAAAAAAAGTTTATTAAAATAGGTACTCAGGTTGAGAAGTTAAGCGGGAAAAATCATAAAAAAAATGTACAGGGTGATGCACAACATCACACAACATTGAAAAATCCTATTTGGTGCGTGATGTGCATCAATGTGAAAATTAGCCCACTGTAGGCATGTAATGATGCAGTAACCATGAAAAAACATGTTAAAATACTATTAGAATTGGATAGGAACAGAGCAACTCACTTTTAGAGCCAAAAAAAACAACTAGTAACTACTTCCCTCAGTAATGGCTAATGAACTGATATTCAAAAATATTGACAATGAAAACCCTTCCTAAAATCATTAATTCACTACATATTGATATGCAACAGCAAGACTTGACAATGTATGGGCAAGACTATGATAAAAACCTACATTTAACTGTGACCAAAACCATCATAGTAATGGACTTACTTCTTCTCACCAAGTCTAGTCGTCGTTAACTGCAAGTGGCATAGTTAGATATGGGGCAAGTAAGTTCTTTGGGGGTCAGGAGTCCAGAACAAAATGAGATAAAGATTTTTGTTTGGCTTATGGTGGAAACTGATAATCTAATATACGTAGTTTAAATGTCTATTTCCAATTTGTAGGAACCAGAAAGGGAGCCAAAAATTATTTAGACTTCACCGCTGGGTGCTAAAAATGTTCATTTTTTCCACTGTTATCATGTATGGCAATCAACGAAAGTTGTATCGAGCTGTCAAACCACTCGAGTTAAAGAGAGTCTGATAAAAACTGCTACAAATATGACTCCAAAATTTTCTGTTTAGAATCACTTATAACCTCTGATTATAGCATTTTCAGAAGAACTTACTTTGCAATACTGAAAAGTATAGCGATATATTTGGTTTACTATCACGAAGAATTGCACACTTTTCAAGACTAATTCATCATGCAGTCCTCACACACAATTTTCAAGTTGATTTCTGTTTGATATGAAAAAGGATAAATCTGCAAAAAACATGTAGCTACTCTTTAAAGCAGACTTTTGAAAAAGTTATATTTGAGAATTCTTAAACTATCATATATCTACTGCATGGTCTGAATTGATAATTTTGTGGATTTATACGCAGTTTCTGAAAGCTGACATAGGATGTGAGCAGTGATGTAGCCAGAACAAATTTTTCTAAGCAATAGCTTTGTTGAACTGCTAGCTTGGGAATTTGAACCAGTATCCTACATGTTATTTTCCAGCTAAAAGCAGTGAACTTAACCACATGGCCATTCCATTGACAGCTGTGACTAGCGAATATATTTTATCCATGAACAATGTGCGGTTGTTCCTGCACACTCCCCCCTTGAGAGACTCAAAGGAGTCAAACGATATATAGTGTTTCATTAGATGCAGTGGAAGGTTGGACATGAACAGCATGTCATCTAAACCTTATACACACCAACTTACACTACCTGTATGGCCATGACTGCACATATATAGGGCGCCATTTATCAGAGACTTAAAAGGAAGAAGAAATGAATTTCACGATACATCACTAGGGTGTGTGTGTGTCCAGAACCCATCAAGGATCACCAGATGTTGGACTACCAGCTTGTGAACTGGCATCTTACATATTATTCTTTAGCTAAATATGATAAACTTAACCACAGGACAATTCCACCACCAGCTGTAACTGGAAAATATATTTTATCTGTGGACACGGTGCGGTGGTTCCCACAAACCTAATTGACGATTGTTTTTTGAAGGCATGTGAGATAATAAAAAATTTCGAAGAACTTGACCACAAAACCTCCATTCCTACATCACTAGATGTTCACATCTAGCCATATATCATTGATACTATAGTATGGATGAAAATGACAAAAATAATTCTCCTAGAAAATTGAACACAAAATTTAAGTTCTTTTTACAAAAGTAAACGATAGTACCTAAGACTGATTTTAATTTGTCACTTTATAAACGCAAAAATGTATCTAAAATGTACACACTCCTTTGTTCTCAAGCACTCAGATGCTTCATTCAACATGGTATTCACTCACCAACCTATAGTTTTGTCTATCTCTCAGCTCCAAGTTCCACATTCCAATTTTTTTTCAAATAGAGATTATAGGTATAACTAGTTTGAATAGACAGATTTTCGATGCGAATAAAATGATTCGATCCTAATCAAGAAAATTCAAAATTCAAGAGTTTCCGAAAAATTGACGTTTCTACTATTTTATGACCTCGCTTGAATGAAATATTATGCTGATTTGCAATAGGTATTTCGAGTCAGATTGTTCCGAATATCATTTCACTACCTTTGGCATTAAACATGACGTGTTAAATGTTCGTAAAAAGTTGCAAAGTATAATTTTTTTTTTTTTACCATTTATATCCGTATTTTTATGATAATGACAGCGGTATGATTTCATGCAAAAATTGCAATGTTGTGCTTCAGGGGTTCGAGCACTCACGACTCGATATTCGATGTAAAAGACGAAAAAGAGGGTACGAAACTAATAATAGAAAATGTCCTTCGACGATGATTTGAAATTACACGTATAGTGGTGTACATTAGTTTCCAAGATATTATCTAGTATCTTTTTCGTTATGAAAGATACCTACGTATAACCATCTATTAGTCATTGTAAGTGAGAAAACTTAATTCCCTAATAAATTTGGTATACCTACGTATGCGATAAAAAAATGTCTCAAATCCTGTTACCACCAAGAGATTGTTCGTCCAGGATAATATGTTTATCTTACAATAACGCTAATTTACTGCACATATTATAGGTAATTACACGGATGAAAAAATTCAGCAATAAGTCAAACTGTATATTAATATAATCTTCGAGTTTTCACTCTTGATTCAAACTGGGGACACGATTAAAAAGAAAAACTTTGAAGAAATTCTCCGAACTGATACGTGTAAGCGTTTGTATTCGATTCAGAAAATAAATAAATAAATAAGTAAATAAATAAAAAAAAAACATTCAAAGAAAATAAAAG
Source organism: Ericerus pela (assembly GCA_011428145.1). Lineage (NCBI taxonomy): Eukaryota > Metazoa > Arthropoda > Insecta > Hemiptera > Coccidae > Ericerus > Ericerus pela. The sequence goes on from WOFM01001009.1 coordinate 133,697, forward strand.
TACTCCTAATATTATTTTAATTATCAACGAATAATTTCCTTAAATTCCAGTTACACCACTATAGGAACCAACAAACGTCCATTATACAATTTGTAAAAAAAATATCTCACCGAAGAGCGAGTAATTTACACTGACAAAAATTGCAACAATATTACTCGAGAATACCTGAAACGTCTCTACCATGAAATTATGTGTACATATAAAAATTTTTTCTTGTCAGCATAAACATTAAAAGCGGACGTTATGAAGACAGTGAATGTCTGTATCGTACGCTGACGTTTTGCTCCAGACACTGCAACCGCGAATCTGGGTAAAGTGCAACGAGGTACAAAAAAAAAAAAAAAGTGAAAAAAGTTCCTTTGAATCGATTACCTACATATTACGTTAGCCTATAATCTACTGTAAAACTTGTTTCTGTCGATGAAAAGAAAGAAGAAGGAAAAAAAAACCTGCTGTCATAGGGAGTTATTCAAAAATCACATATAAATTTATTGTGGAAGGGTGGAGTTGGTAAAATGATCGAATAAATCCAAAATATGATATTTGCAGCCTCTTTAATGGGTTGCTGCGTATGGTCGAAGGTGAACCAATAACGATTTTTTTTTTTTTTTTGCAATTTTAGTGGGGTTTGTTTGGGGGGTTGATGACGCGGTTCCACCACAATGCGTCTTAGGCGCATATTTTCTTACCTGACGAAATATTTAATACGGTTGCGGTCTTTATGTAATGCATACGCTATAAATAACGAGCATCTTCTTACAATTATTTCATACATCATCTTCTCTTTCCAGCCGACAAGTACCCTAAGCAGCGCAAGACGCGTGTTCCTTTCGAATATTAACAACATATTAATTTTTTCACCAATTTTTTTAAACAGTTTATTGTTTACATATTTTTTTGAAAAAATGTATCGTTCATCGTCTGTGTTCTTGGTAAGAAGTGTTCGATATTTTTGTGATTTTTTTTTTTTTCTAATTAGTGTAGTTTACAATAGTGGATTGTGCTTTAAAAACTAATTTTTTGGCTTGTGCTTTTTTTAATTGATATTTTGCTCTTTTTTTTCAACTGTGTGCAAAAATTTTATACTATTTATAGCAGTGGTTTGCTTTTTAATTTCTAGCATTTAATTAGTGCATGGCTTTTTTGGTATAGAGTTTGAAGCATAAATTTTGAACGTGTAATCGTCTACTCACATTAAATGCTTAAATTTTGGTAGTCCTTTTTTTGGTTTTTTTCAATAGCAAACCTGAGTTTTCGAACCCGTTAGCATGCATTTAACGACAACAATATTTATTTACATTGAATTATTATTTTTTTTTTTAGTTTTTTTTACTAATCTCAGTGAGCAAAATATGAAAAAAAAAAGTATTCTTTTAATCTCAATATACTCAGATTTATGGGTAATCAGACAGGAATTAAAGAAACAATGCCAATAAACGCAAAATAAGCCAACTTTATTTAAAAATCTGATCGTTTATTACTAAAAATATTGTTTTTTTCGAACAATTAGAGAATTTTTGTTCCTTTTTATTAGTTGCTTTTCACATCAATCGAATTCGAATTAGAGGAAATAAAAATATGATCCATTAAAAATAAAATAAGTAAATCCGAAAGATAGAAAACCTAAAGTCAGATTGTGAATTATCGCAATAGCACCTCAATACAAAAAAATTAGTAAAATAATCAGAAAAATAAATAAGCTTAATTAATGAAAATATGACCATGAATTTATAATATAAAAATTTTTCTTTGCTGCATTATTGTTAATTAAGACTTGAGCAAGAATTTTGGGTTATTTAGCTACATTTTTCAATATAAACAACTCGCTAATTTAAAATTGGACATTTCCATTACGACTTATAATTCAGATGCTGAGCAAAAACAAAATCACTTAACTTTGCTTGTGCTTTGTATCTTATTAACTGTAATTTATAACAAAACTTAAAAACTGATTGGTGGTTTTCAGTCAAGCTGAAATAATGCTTTGAAGTTTTAATTATTTTGTTTTGCAACCAAACAACTTTTCTCGTTTAAAAATTTTTTTCTGCATAGCTTTGAAGTAAGCACTTGGCATGACTTAACAAAGTTTTTAATTTAGTTAGGTAATTAAAACATAAAAATTATGGATGTGTTTTCTAAAATGGTCTGTACGTAAGCCTCATACAAGTGGAACATAAAAAAACAGATGTACATAATTATTTTATTTGAGTAAAATTCGATTTAAAATTTTTTTTTCTTTTTCTTTCTTCAAAGGCTGAACTGGGTAATTCACTGTTGATAATTTTAACGGGTAATTTTGTTTAACCATTGAGGTTGATGTTTGATTTTGATTTTTTTGTGAGTTCTATCATTATATAGCAGAACGAAAACTTGAACTATTTTACATTGAATTATGGTGAGACAGCCTAGAAGTGTAGAATATTTATTTGAAATATTGTAGATAATTTTTTTATATAGCTCAAGTAGACAAAATTGTATTCTATAAAGGACTGCTAATTAATCCATTGAATGAGATACCATGTATCATTACATAAATTTATTGAAGAAATGATCCAATCGAAGAAGAGAAAAAAATTCATATTATGTAAAACAATTTTGTTTTGCCCACAAAAACTAGAAAAGTTTTTATAACTGCGAAAAACAAATAAACGCTGCAACAAAAAAATCAGATGAATAAATAAGTAAACTTTTTATTATACCTACCTGACATGAATTTCATTAAAATCTTCATCGTCTTTCATCTCATAGCTATGGATGAATGACCCTCATTTCACAGCAAATAATATCATAAATTTTGTTACGTGAAATTTACTACTAACATGGCAAAATTTCGAGTTGACCTGGTATTTACTTTTGTTATTCATAAATTAATTACTATCTAGATTGTCAGTCGATATAGATATTTCAGTGCGTATAAAAACCATTAGCCTACTGCCCAAACTAAAAAACAACCGTAAAGTTTTTTATTTCTTGTTTTTAGTCAAAAGATGCTATTTCCGTCAACAAAAACTATCAAAACTGTCGTTTTTGTGAAAATTACCTTAAAACGACGCCATAAAAGTAATTAGGAAAATTTCTGATAATAGGTTCTTTTCAAAATCAGGCAGCCAACCAATTTTTTGGAAAATTAGGCCTTCCATGGAATTTCATGCACGTAAAACTGGGTTTGTCCACTGTTGAAATAAAAACAGTCTTTTTCGGAAAGCTACAAAAACTAAAAACCAAGGTGGAGTGATGTTACTAATTTTTTTGATTTTTGGTAGAGTACAATGGAATTAGAAATCTTCGGAAAACCCGAAAAAAATTGTAAGAAAAATTAAAAAAAAAATAAAAGAATTAACTTCTTTACCAAGATTAATAAAATCACGAATTCATTAAATTTTACGAATATTTTTCTTCAAGATTGTTTGCATTATCCCAAATTTGAAAAACCAGGATATTTTCATCATTAAATTTCAGAGTCAACGAATTTTTCAGTCCCAATTGCAAGAACAATAGTCTCAAGTATCAACAGTGATGTAAGAATTACTTAACAAAGTCATATATATTGTGATTCAGATTAATACGCATCATAGGAAATTCTCATTTGGTGCGAGTTAATTTGAATCAAAGTGGAAAAAGGACCAACTGATTCCAGTTAACTCACACCATCTCCCCAAAGAAGAATCGAGGCAAACAATGAAAAAAATAGTAAATCTCCGATGCAAATGAACAGGTTGAAGTGCGAAAACATTCACAATATTTCAATTTATTTCAGGATTCCTCACCGCAGTCCTATTTGAACTACGAAGGAGAAGAAATCATTTAATCAAATTTTCAGCCAAAAATAATTTATTTCTCCTCATCAGTTTTTCTGAAACACCAAGTCTTATATTCACAAACGTCACTTTAGCCTCCCTTCACTTAAATTTCACTTTAAAAAAGTTTTTTGCACAATTTCGTACTTAAAAATGCAGGAACATTGTATCTTTTATGAGAGTTCCAATGTAAAAATAAAACGTAACCACACTCTTAAATACAAAATTGTGCCAAAAGTCATTTTCAAGTGAAATATAAGTGAAGGGAGATTAAAATAACGTTTGTGAATATAGACCCTAAACCATAAAAAAATTTAAAATTAATGAAAAATTTGTTCTTTTTAGACTTGTTAATTATTTCAAAAACTGATGATTGTAGAAAAAAATTTCCAGTGGTGATTCCCCCATTTTTTAAACAAAATTTATTTACACTTTTTCTTTTTTTAGGTGATGTAAGTTAACATGAATCAGCTGGTCCTTTTTCAACATTGATTCAAATTAACACCTACCAAATGGGAGTTTCTAGTGGTGCGTGTTTATCTGAATCATACTGTATTATATGTATACAATAATCATGTTTGTGTACATAAATAGATACAATATAAATTAATGATATAAAAAATGTAAGAAACACGTATAAAGTATCATTCTTGCATTCGGCCCTTGGAGAAGTGATGATGTTCAAGGATCCTTCATGGCCATATCACTTGTTGTAGATGAAATAATATTCCTGTTACATTTTTCAATACCTACTCAAGTATTCTATCAATATTTGGGAAATTTTAACATTTACCAGTCATATTTCCTACTCAGAATCAACACTGGATCATAACGGGTATATTCCTAAATATCACTGAATGTTTCCTTTCTTATATGACAATGTCCATTCACCCACAGTCTGATCAGAGCAGAATAATATTCCATATTAGTATAAAATCAAGTACCTCTCCGTCGCCTTAAAACGAAGCTGATGTAAGTCCTAAAATACCATTTTTTTATATTATTATGCGTATCAATATTCTTCTTGTACTACCCTCGATCATTTAGTAAAGTTATCCCCAAGTCCATATTGCTCAGAAATTGAAATAAACACTAAATTCATATTATCTTTTATCAGGGTGTGAAAGAATTTGTCCGTGCAGTAGTACCTTAACTTCACTTTTTTCGAATTTATTTGCGCAAATCTATCTCAATTTCAAGTTGAGCTATACTTCATTTTTTTTAGATGAAAGAATTAGTTCGTGCAGAAGTAGCCTAACTCCACTGTTTTTGATTAATTTATCAATGTAAAACTACCTTAAGTCTAAGATAGCTACTTTTGCACCAAGCGCGTTTTCATTTAGCGCTCGATGCAAAAGTAACTTATGTGAGACTGACGAAACCTGTGGAGGATAATTATTCTGTTCGATACACCATCGTAAATCCCTTAATTTGGAGAAAAATAATAGAAATACAATTTTTTTTTTTTTTGCGCAGAATCTCTTCACTCGGTTCCTCCTATTAATACGCTGCAATCGGTACCGCATTCCACTGCAATAACAGACAAATATTAACATTCTGAATTTTCTTTTCACTCTCCTGAAAAATAGCATTTTTGTACTTAGGCGAGTTTCGCTCTTGGATGACGCTATAATCAGACAACTTTCCCACTTCAACTTATAATTAGACCTCGTAGTGCAGATTTTCATTTTCATTTCAGGTACTGAGCTCCATGCTCTTCGGCTCGTGCATCGCCCAAGGCTACTACCCCACTGCACGTCCCATAATTGTGCCGCAGAAAAGTATCTACCCAAGTCCCAGTCCGTACGCGCAAATTCCAATCGTAAAATACGTAAACGAACCCGGTTTTGACGGTAACTACCGATACAGGTCAGTATGACAAGTATTTCACTCACTACCGAGGACTTCGATAATTCAGCGACTGTTAATTAAGCCAACATTCGCCTCAATCACGTAATAATAATATGTAATTATAATATATCGTTCGACGCGATCGCGAATAATAATTTAATCGCCTCATTCCGGTATAGTAGACGAATATAATATAGGTTATTGAACTTGAACTTCATGCAAAACTTTTTTTTTTTTATAAATCTTTTTATACGCGTTGCTCATTACCATAAATTTGTTTTACTGCGTGGATTGTTATTCACAAACTACTCGTCTGCAGTCAATATCAGGTTGCAGACTTTCTATGTTCTCCCAGCTGTACTCTTATGCAATAATTGGACGCGCAGTGTAAGTGAGACATTAGACCAGGTATACTAACCACGTAGATGTGTTGTTGAAAAGGTATAAAACTTCAAATTTTAAGATGTTGAACATCAATAATTGTTTGAAGAGCTGTTCGGTGAGATACTATTACGTTCGGCCAAATGGACCGCGTTCACGAATTCATTTATATTTGGGATAATATTGATTTCAATTTTCGTCCATACAGTAATATCTCACATGGGTACACACTACTATGCTCCCTCGTATTAAATTCCGAATAAAAGTTAATGGAAAGTGGACGAGGTTTTTTAATGTATTCAGAAGTAGCCAGTCTGGAGGCCTATACCGTCTTCAGCCGAATAGAAGTTCGGCATGTAAGCATAAAACAAATTTGTCTGTGGTTGTGGCGTTATTGCGAGGGAAGGAAGAACTCGGTGGAGTCAGCAGAGAAAATGTGAACCCCCTCTGTGGAATACCTTGTCGTGAGAGATATTCACAATAGAAGGTCTTCAACAGTATTTTGCGTGTTCTGCCACATCATATGATTAAGTATGGGAGAGCCAAATCCTCGGCAAACACTGGCAATTTTGTAGCCAGTTTCGAGAGTTTATATACAGAATTTGGCACACACACACACAGACACAATTGCATACGTACATATACGTAATTATGTCATACGGTACGTTGTTTCTTGCCTCCGTCAAGGTGATAAGAAATGACGCAGCGCATTCGGTACTGGGCTGTGACATCACCAAGTTTGTTATCAGGTAATTGATCTTGGCCCGTGCAATGTATCTTACCTGTATGTACATACAGGTACGAACATACAAACGCACCAGTGTGTATTTGTTTAACGTCATATAGACGATTATTGCCAGCCTTTGGGCGGCGACTGTCATCGAGGGGTGCAAACCCCTAATACCTCATACGAGTGATGTCCCCACACCCTCCATTTAGTATTAAGTTATCTACGCCTTTGTAACTGCGGTGGTATTAGAGGTTCTTCTCAGTTGACTTGTTTTATTCAGCATAAAGATGAAAAAATATTAAAAATACAAAATGTCGTGATTTAGGCATAAACAAAAAGTCATGAGATGTAAATATTTTTCGACTTCTCAACTAGGTGCTTAATTAATTCGTTTTAACCTTCGATCATACGTGGGGATGTATGGATGTCCGTGTAAACCCAAAAAACGTTACCAACATTTTAAGAACTTTGAGCGGGCATACATTTTCTGCGCATGCGTAGTAGGTCACTTTATGGGTTTTTTTCGAAGCTGTTTGCAGAATTTACTGGGTTTTCCAGGATTCACAGGAACGTCTTTAGATAGCTTTAGATTCACAGAACCAACGAACAGGAAAATGAAAAACAACCTACTGCAGATGCGTAGAAAATGTATGCCTACTTTGAGGTTTCTAATCATGGCACGCCCAAATTAACACTGGTGAGGTACAAATAATGGGTATCCGTAAACCTACATAATCGAATGTTTCAACACCTACCAGCTGTCATACCGATTAATTACCTACCTAGTTTTTCTTCTTAAATATAGAATTATGGTTGTTGCTTGTGAGAAAATGTACCGCCAACGAATAGTGAATCCCCCTCAACTGAATAAACTTTCTGTAATTTAAATTTCTGTCGAAACTTTAAAAAATAGGTTTAAATGTATTTTTGAAATTACTGGTTTTTTGCCTGCACTGACAAAACGAAAATTTATATCTTGAGTAGCAGTATCTGAGCCATTGATTCATCCGTCATTGAATTTTAATTTATTTTATTTCATTTTTATTGGGTTTTATGGTTATTATACTCAGTGTCAGGAAGATATAATTATTTTATATGGTAGGTGGTTAGTCAGAATCCAGTGGTCAACAGTCTACTAGGATGAATTTTTCAATCACGTACTGGAGCACCAATGGAACGGAACCAAAATACACTACCGTTTTGGGTCGGCAATGTGGCAGTGGCTAGTCTGGAAATTGCCACTTTTCAGTCGTGCAATTGTCTCGCTCCAGCTTTGCCAAAATATTATTACTATAGGTTATATAATATTATGCTCTTCAGTTGTGCGTTATAGGACGTTGAAAACTGAAGTTTTGGGAAGTTGCTCGGGGTGTAATAGGGTAAGGCATATTTTTCACAATTAGAGGTGCCATGTTCAAACCCCGGAACCTGCTAAAATTTTTTATGAAATTTTTTTAGGTGAAAATTATTAAATTTTGGTATGTTTACGTATACCTTTGATGATGTAAACATTCAAAACTATATTAAAAAAAAAAGCTTGTTGGATCATAAACAATGTAAGAACATGACAAATAAATAAATAACCTAATGCTATTTTTGCAAAGCTGATGTGAGACGCTTGTTTTAATCACAAAGCCAAGCACCTAACCATTATACCACACAGATTCCTATATAAAACATCACATCAGTACTTTACTCATCCTACTTTCTTGATATTTAATGAAAAACTAGGTATCCTGCTGCTCAAAGTTATATATGAATTTTTTCCAGCACTTTGAGTAAAAAAAAAGATAGCCTATTTTGTATCTGTTTCGTAATTCTTGAAAGTTGAAAATAGTTGTAAAATAAATTTTGAAAATAAAAAATCATACTTTGTATAGAATATTGCGAAGAAAATCCTTGCATAAAAACACCATACTATATAACGTACAGGACCGTAATTAGGTACGTGCGATCTGTGCATTCGAAAAGGCCGGCAGAGTACAAGGGCGCCATACTAACAAAAAAAAAAACAAAAACAAGAAAAACAAAAAAAAACCTGAATATAATACATTGTTATTGTCCGATACATCGTCTGAACAATGACAAAGAATATCATTCTGATTTAGGTAATGGGAGGCCGTCAAAAAGTTTGTTCGCAAAGGGCGGCAAAAAAAGCTAGGTACGGCCTTGATAATGTAGCCTATTTTGCATGATAAATTTATGTGACTATTAAGAAAAATATCCAGTAAACTATCGTAGATTAAAGTTTCGCTGTAAGTAATCAGGGTGGCAACTTGCATCAAAAATGACCAAGACAAATAACCATAATCAGATGAGACCATGATAATTAAACACAGTTTAATGCAAACATTAGTTTAGATCTTGCAACCCTCTGTTCCAAATAAACATATAACAGGTGTCTTGTTAGAAGTAGTGAGGATACAAGAGATTTGAGCAAAACCAGGCAGAAAAAAGTACATAATATTATAATATGAAGGTGGTATTGATATGTTGCATAATTATTTTGAAATTTTAGGGTGTGTGGGTCTGAAAAATGTGCAGGCAAATATTCTTTATAGACCTTAATGGATGTAACACTACAAGATACTTCAGCTGAAGATCACACAGAAAAAATTGCCTATTTTAAAAATTGAAGGAGCTAAGATGCTATGAAGTTCATGAAATACAGAACATTATTCAAAACTATGTTGTTTAGGCTACAAAAACAGTTTTTCAGCAAATTTTGCCGTCCTTTGCCCCTTAGAATTACAATATAGGCAATATGTTGATACTACCTACATGTTTTTTCGTACCCAGTTTTATCGAAATCTCAAATATTCTCAACCTGTTATCGAATACCTTGTGTAATCCGAAATAAGTGAAAATTGAAAGTTTTTTCAACTTCAGATTCATTAACATTGTAATTCAACTTTCATATAAAGAACAACAGAAAACAAAAAAAAAACATTTGATTCTATTTTCACGTTAAAATACCGATTTTTCCCATAAATGTGCCAATAACCTCTGATCAAACCATATTCCTTGGATCGGGTTATTAGTTTTTATGACTATTACTGACTTTCGTGCTCTTTCTAAAACCGATAAAAATAGTGAAAAATCATACAAATTCGGTATCGGACATAAAACTAAGAAATTCTTATCAATACTAACCTTTGCCCTGAACCAACTCTACCTACAGTCTACGATTAATTTTGTAAGAAAATACGTCCAACCGTAAGTTGATTTTAAAAACTTGGCCCCATCTCAACAACGCTGTCGTTATGTGATTTTTCCTGCAGCTACGAAACCGGAAATGGTATCGCCGTCCAGGAACAGGGAAGCATCAAAAACCCAGGACAACGTGACCTGGAATCGTCAGCTGTTGTCGGCTCGTATTCGTACACGTCTCCAGAAGGTATCCCAATCACCGTAACCTACTACGCTGACGACAGTGGTTTCCACGCCGAAGGAGCCCATCTACCCACTCCACCACCAGTTCCAGAAGCCATCGCCAAATCGCTTGCCTATAACGCCCAATACGAACAAAAGTCGTACCCAGTACCACTTGGACCGAACCAAGCCTACCCTCAACAGTATTACCAACAGAAACGTAAATAATTTAATTTAAATTAGAAAAAAAAACAAAAACAAAAACAAAAACAAAAAAAATCAAAATTTTTTATGTGTACCTAGCCATCATTTTTATAATTTATTTACATTGTCGCCTGTTAAAAAATGAGATAACTTATTGTTGAATGTGATTTTTTTTATTTTGTACCCTATAGTTTTTTTTTTTAATGTAAATAGAATGCAACTCTGATTTTTGTTTGAAATACATTTTTATAAAAATTGTTAAATTTTTATGCATTTTTTCGTTACTTTATTTAGAAAAATATTATGTTTAAACTTCGACTATATACCGGGTGACCCAAAAGTCACTCAACCCAAACCTTCAAATGTAAAAATGTTGAAAAAAGAGATACAAGGTTGAATCTTGGCACAGTTGCAGAAGTCAGTTACTCAATTATTCATGCAAAGTTTCAGTTCTGTATCTGTAATAATCCAACTTTGAGGAATTTTTGATTTTTGATTATAATTTTTCCATGTTTGAAAAATAAATTTAAAAAAATTTTTAATGGTAAAAGTTCTTAAAAAATTCTGAAACTTGGTACAATAATAGAGAATGATTACCTGATTAAACGGGTAAAGTTTCACTTCAGTACATTCATCCTTGTTTTTTAAGAACTTTTCTATGGTCTATATAATACCATGCTTTCAAAAGAAATAAAAAAAAATTTTAAATTTCAAAAATTTTATTTCATCCTCTCCATTGATCCGCACTTTGGTGCAGTAATTCACTTTACGGTAGAATTTTGTCATAACAGTTTCCTTAAATTTGTTCAGGTATGCAACTTTTCATATGTCAATGATTTTTTCTCGATAACACCTGTAATGAGAAGTTATGCAACTTTTTATTCAGTGCGTACAAAAAGTTGCATAATCACATAATTCAGTAACCATTTCCCTATCATTGTCCTGTTTCAAATTTTTTTGAAAATTTTTGCAGTTTAAAATTTTTTGATTCATTTTTTGGACACACAGATCACAAGGAAAATTCTTAAAAAAAAAATTGAGGTAAAAAAGTGAAACTTTACCTGCTTAATCTGGTAATCATCCTCTTTTATTGTGGCGAGTTTCAGAATTTTTGGAAAACTTTGGCCACTTAAAATTTTTTAAAGTTTGTTTTGCCACAAATATGAAAATTGATATTAAAAATCAAAAATTACTCAAAATTAGACTACTATAGATACATAGCTGAAATTTTGCATAAATAATTGAGTAACCCACTCTTACAAGAGTGCAAAATTTCAGCCCTTTATCTCTTTTTTTCTAATTTTTACAGTTGAATGTGTGGTTACATATACCAAAAAAAAGGGGAATTTAGGAGGCTTGAGACAAAGCATAAATAAAAAACTGAAAAGTTTACAAGAGTGGATTTCATCTCAAGTAAATATCAATTTCAAACATTTGACCTGTATCTAATTAGTTAATTGATCGCATTTAAAGAATGTTGCTCCGAAAATTTAGACTGGATATTGTTTTAGGCACCTTCTATGACTTCTCAAATTTATCTCATCTCACCCCATAAAAATTGTAATAAAAATTGTTCTATTTTGATCAACCTGAAAAACAAAGTGATTACAAATTCTTTTCAATTTTTTTTTGTCTCAAAATTTACTAACATAGATATAAGATGAATTGATTAATTTTTATAAAATAAACTGAGTTTTTTTGTATTGTCTGAATCCTCTTCATGAAGTGTCTCAAGCCATCCTATTTTTTTTATGGGGTAGGATGAGACAGAATTATTTGGTGATACACAAATTCATTGGTAATTAGTTCTAATCAGTGACTTGAATAATAAAAATAGTGTTTATCTAGTTTTATCAAATGACCCTAATTGGAGGTCACTATTCTAATGAAAGCTCTACAGTTGCGTGCAAACTTTCAGGATAGTGGACCAGTTCTGCGCCAAGTCTATTTTATAAATCATACAGTTTCACACATTTTGTCTCTACGGTTTAATTCATTTTAACAATACAGTTCCGAAGATTTTTTATAATCTAAAGTAACTTTAGGCACCATTTTTGAAAATTTGTACTATGTACCTATTTATGTTTATTTATATGTATATATGAACAATTCCTATTGAAATGGAACAGGATATCTTTTTTGTTTATTGGACATTGGAGGAAATATGTCCATATAAATATTTAGTTGATAAGTGATGAAGTAAATATACATTAAATAATACAAAACACTCTAGTACCTCACCAAGTAAGTATTTTATTATAGAGAATAACAAAGAATATGTTAACTCTAAAAACACCAGAAAGAGAATGAATGATGAACATACATTGAGAAAATTAGTAATTGCGATATATTGAATCAGTGTAGCCAACAAGTGCTCAAACAATCAGTGTAACTCCAACAGTGTTCCATAATCACAAAATTTGGATCAAACACTAGTGTAGAACAAGACCATTCAAATTTAGTACTGATTGATTTTACAATACATCAAGTACCTATGGGCAATTATGTTGCATTTTTGACAGTGTAATGGTTCTGAAATGAATAATTTCCAAGAAATAGTGGCAAAATTTGAAACATAAATTGATTCAAGACTATTCTAACATGTTATCAAATTTGGTTGTGATTGGCTTTAAGGTTTACGCCTTAATGCTGTTAGAAAGGCTGATTTTTTATGTTCGACTCAATAAAAGTTGTAGTTTTTGTTCAATATGCACAAAATTTAATTAAAACATTACGTTGAACAGAAGGATAAAATTTACAAATTTTGGTTTCAATTGGTCAGTTTGTTCCCAAGTTATTAGATATTTAGTGTGATTTTCTTTTTTTTCCCAATGTGGAATACCTTGTCGTGAGAGATATTTGCACTAGAAGGTCTTCAACAGTATTTTGCATGTTCTGCCACTTCATATGATTAAGTATGGGAGAGACAAATCCTCGGCGAACACTGGCAATTTTTTAGCCGGTTCTGAGAGTTTATATACAGAATTTGGCACACGCACACAGACACACATGCATACGTACATGTACGTAATTATGTCATGCGTTACGTCGTTTCTTGCCTTCGTTGAGGTGATAAGAAACGACGCAGCACATTTGGTACCGGGCTGTGACATTACCGAGATCGTTATCAGGTAATTGATCTCAGCCCCTGCAATGTATCTTACCTGTACTTCGTTTAACATCATAAAGATGATTATTGCCAGCATTTGGGCGGCAACTGTCATCGAGGGATGTGAGCCCCTAATACCTCATGCGAGTGATGTTCCCACACCCGATAATCACCATGAAAAATAAATTTTTGTCTTAACTGAGAAGATTGTACATTGTGAAAAATGGTACATTGAAATGTGCAGAACCGATATATTAAAATGCGGGTACTGCTCTATGAAATAAGGCATGTTTTGACTACTTCCGCGGAACTGTTACCAACCCATTCTAATTAAGGGATCATCTAGAGGGTCAGAAAGAAAACCTGTCTCAACCCTCTTAACTCACCCCTAAATAAACATAAAGTACGTCATGTGGTACACAATTGTTGCCTATCCAGCGCCGTCATGTCAAACCAGAAATCATCGTTCTTTACTGGTCCAGTATTTAATAGTCAGAAGTGTTCTAAGAAAAACACGAATTTCAGAAATATTTAACGATGGATTTTGGATTCAAGAGTTAATCATCCATCGTAAACATTGTTTTCGGCCAGAGTGTAATCCAAAAATAATTGATGAGAGCCATTAGTTTGCAAGAAAAATACGTTTTTTTTGTAACTTATAATAGATCTACTTACATCAACGATACTCACGTCTATATCATTAAATTACAATTAATTAGAATTGAGAGAATTTGTTAAAAATTAACACAACACATCTCGTCTCGGGCTGAAAAATAAAATGGCGATATTAGTTCGTAGGCCTACGTATAATATTTTGTAAACATTTTAAAAGTGAGAGGCAAACATTGACGCAATAGCAAAAAACAAAGATGTGCTCTTTTCTTTCTTCCTTTCTTTGCAAACCATTATTATATAAGGAGTTCCTAATTTTTGAAACACGAATTGAGGTTTCAAATAAATCGCAATGCGAATTGACGAATCCCAGGTCAACAGATGAGGAATTTACAAATATTAGGTGTGTTTGAATGTGTGGCAAAAGAATAGCAACGCTTGAAGTTTTATTGCTGGACTAATTTTGTGGAAAAGTTAATTCTCAGGTACATCTCAGGATTTTAGTTCCGAGTTGGTTCTGTAAATTCGAAAAACTCAAAACATTCATAACTTTTATCATTGATATAGAACAATTTTGAAGAACTTATTTGATAAGAAGGAAATAATGAAACGCAGGAGGCATGTCATACAAATTAATACGAACGCATTTTTAGAAAAATACTTTTCATTATAAATTATCTGCACACTGAGTTGGGTAAGGAAATTCGAAAAAAGAAAGTAATGTTGTGATTCTACCGAAGGAAATTGAACTACCTCTCCAACGAACTAATGCCACACTTTTTCAATTCGAACAGCATGTTTTTAAAAAGTGCTTATAAGTTTTATACTTTTTCTATAATAGTAAACAGATCTATTGCGATCCGTTTTCAAGATTTTCTTGTTCTTCGTGGCGTTGAATAGGCAACATATTTGACCTAACTGTACCAAATGTTTCCACCCTTTTCTAATTACACACTTGGGCGTATTAGGGAGAGGGTGATTTTCGACGTGCATAAAACATTGCTGTATGAGTAAATTTTGCTTCAATCCTATTTTGTAGAGATTGAAACAGTATATAAATATTAGCTTTATGAAACATAAATTCTCAAGAATTTTGTGCGAATATATATTAATGACATGGAAAAACAACGGATAATAATTATTTTAGGCACAAACTATTTTGACGATCAAACAAAAATTATAATATCTCATTCTTCAAAACAAAAAACACTGCCGCAGCATCACTTCGCTGCAATACTTTTCCAGTTTGCTAATTCATCCATTATTCAAAATCTTGAAATCATAAAATACTCAATGTAGACTAAATAAAAGTTCTTCAAACAATAATTGTAGTGGCAGAGACACTACAGTTGTTTGGCACTTATATTAAATGTGTGTTTAACGTCCAAGGGACATGAAAATATACGTCACACACCTACCTCACTCACTAGATCCGTAACAACTACGGCGACCTCCTCAGCCCAGTCACTCGCCTACCTACATTTCTTCAGTAGGCGAGTTCCCTTTACGCCCACCAGGCGCACAGGAGATCGTGGATGTTCCCACCCACGATACTGGGGTCGGTGTCCATCGTGAATCCTTGGGGATTCACTTGTCCCTACAAGATCTGTAAAAAAAGAGATTAGTTGGCATACACACACAAGTACACAAATAATATTTATTTACAAGAAATATATACATATATGGTACAAGTTACTACCAATTATAATCTGGGCCACAAATCTAAAATAAGTATAATAAAACGAAGTTTATTTCCTCTGAAGTTGAGATCCACATGTGGGTCCCATCTTCTGACTTGTGGTCCAACAAAATTGCCGGACAATTCATTGGAAGGGCAGTCAGGTGTCAGCGCTATAAAGGAGTGACTCTGTAAGGAAGAAAAGTAAGAATTATCAATTTTTTAAATAAATTTGTGACCCTGACAAGGTTATCACAATTTCAGTGTGTGTGGATCGCGATCCGCTATCACCTCTACCCGCTGATCTGAATAGGTAGCTGGATGGTAGAGTAAGTATTTGGCAAGGTTGACTTGTCATGACTTCAAAGATAGCACAACTCCAGTGGTGCCACTGGCCACAGAGTTGTAGGTAGTGCGTGCATGTATGCCTGCTTTTACAGATCTTAATCGGATAGATTCTAATCCAACGATGGATTAGAGTCCTCACCGTCAGTACTTATCTCTAGTGGAGCTAAGAACTTAATAGGCCTACTCACTATTTTAGATGAGGATAGCCTAACATCTGCGTGGCGTACTAGGCCATCGCGAGATGTCATCAGGTTGACTACAGTGGCTAACTTGTAAACTCCTGGTTTTGTCATTATGTCCAACATGTGGACAATGTCTCCAACTTTCAGTTTGAAGCTAACCGTTTGGTAAGCGTTGCTTACCCCTTTGGGGATTCTATCCCGCAAGTACGTGAGATAGAGTCCCTTCCACACAGTCCAGAGCTTACTAAGGTTGTCCTTGTCAGTGTTCCAGAGGCCCTGAAGGTTTCTGGACATTATGGTGGAGTGAAGTGCCAAGTTATTCCTTTTTGCATAAGCTTGTCACTTATGGAGCTGTCTGACGTGATTGCTTCCCAGAACTGGGGTAAGTTGGTTGTAACTAACCTAAACTGGGCAGCATTGTCAGACAGGATTGCCTTTGGTGTTCCACGATCAACAAAGAATGACTGGAATGCCGTCCACACTTCTTGTGTGGTTAAAGACGAGATAGAGAGAAAGTCCACTGCTCTTGTGGATAGACAGGTAAATATCAGAATCCATGTTTTATATGGAGGTGATATCGGAGTTGCCAAAGCCTTTTTCTTTTTTGGTAAATATTCATTGAAGACTGAATATGGACCGAATACATCAACACCTGTATAGGTGAAAGGATGTGTGAATGGTACCAATCTGAAATCAGGGATATCAGAATGGGTTGACTGCGTAAAAGGCTGCGTATCGAGCTTTTTACACACTAAGCAAGAGGATTTTAATACTTTAGGAAGTATCCTCATTGCTTTTGGTATGAAGTATGTCCTACGGAAGGCCGCCAGTGTAAACTTAATGCCTGTATGACTATTGAGTGTATGAACATTCAGCATTATTAACTTGGTGAGGTGAGATTTTGGATGTAACAACACCAGAGACAAGATGTCTTCGGTAAATGGTGTTACAGGCAAATAATTTCTCAGCCTCAGGAGTCATGATTTGTCAAGGGTGATATGAAACTTCTCGTATGCCACATATTCCGGTGGATTATGGGACAGAAGTGTATTACATAGGCCAGAAAAATATTTTTTCTGGTCTGCATAGATGAAGCAAAGTAATGCAAACTGATAATTGTTAGGCAGTATTGCCCAAGGAAAAACCAACCTACAACGAGTGAGTCTCTTTCTCGAGAATCTTCGTAGAGCTGTTAAGCAATTGTAGAAGATTCTCTTAAGACTGATGAGAGTGTTAAATTTGTCTATATTGATGTTGAATGGTGTATTCAACGGTTTGTATATAAAGTTCTCGTAAGATGAATTTGCCAGTGGGTCTATTTGACTTTTGTGGGATAGATTCAGCGGTTGTTGTGAGCTCACTTGTTTGTGAGGTTGTGGTAGATCAGAGTCAGATTGATTTTGGTCTATAGCCTGTTGGTCAACTTGTGTGGCAAACAGTTTGACTTCACAAACATGGTTTACGGAGTTCATAACAAACTTTGGTATAGTTACCTTACAAGATTTCAACTGTTTGTTTAATTTGGCAGTCTTGTGATTGTCAAATATTGGGTCAGTTGAAGTTGCTATAATTTCGGACAGTTTGTCAGAAATTTTGAGAGACTCCCTTAAGGTTGAGAATACAGGTATAGTGTTCTCATCCTCTGATTGGTCTGGTAGAGACTGAATTACATGTAAGTCAGTCTGTGGCCATGAGTCTGGGTGATCAGATAACCAGGATGGTTCTGACCACCACGTGGTACTGAATAAATCATTCACCATTGCTCCTCGTGATCCGACATCCGCTGGATTTTCAGTTGTCGGAACATAGCGAAATTGCAAATTGGGAACGCATTTTATTTCAGTAACCCTATTCAAGACAAATGTTAGAAAGCATTTACTATCTGACCATAAGTAGGTCAGACAGTTTTCCAACTTTAGGGGTTTTCTAATGTTTTTCATTCCTCTAGCTGCAATCAATGCCGCTAACAACTCCAACTTGGGGATTGTTACCATTTTCATTGGTGCTATTCTTGATTTCCCTATGACGAATCTGGTTATTGTTTTGTTGCTTTCTGTGTTATGGAAGCGTAAGTATGCTACCATAGCAAAGGCTACCTAGGACGCACCCACAAACACATGCAGTTGCGCCCTGTTCTGGTTATATGTACCCAGGTATATCTGGTGAGGAAGGCAATAAGTTGTGCACTGGGACAAATCCTGTATTAGCTCTGTTGCTATCTTCTGCAGTGACAGAGGTTAGGAATCATCCCACTTGTAGTTTTCATTCCAAAGCCTTTTAATAAAAGCTCGTGAAGGAATGAAAGCTGGAGCGAACCAACCGTGGGGTCAAAAAATTGTGAGATTGCTCTAAGAAACAGTCTCTTTGACCAGATAGGTTCTTGGTCTTTAAATTTTGTCAGACTCAGATAAAGTATATCTTTGTCCATGTCCCAAGAAAGTCCAAGAACCTTAATGATCGGCTTTGTTAATGCGTGGTCGGGGGCAAAGTCATCGTGTAATGGGGTGCAATTTGTGCCCCATTGTGACAACTCCATTGATATGTCCCCGATCAACTTGTTAGCTTGATTGTGCAAATCCTTAGCTTCGTTATATGTGGGCAACGACGTTACTAAGTTGTCCACATATATATTGTTGGCGTGTTTTTTGTAAAATTCCGGATTCGCCTGTTGGAAGTGATGTGACAGAACGGCTGCCAACAAAAATGGTGCTGTCACAATTCCAAAAGGAACCCGTTGGAATTGGAAGATTACTAAGTTTTCCTTAGTTAGCAGTTTCTGTGGATTCAGGACCCACAGAAACCTTGTTACATCCCAATCAAGGGGGTGTTACCCTATTTGATGGAGAGCTTTTTTGATGTCGGCTATTATGGCATATTTATCCTTACGGAAAGACAAAAGTATCTGGAGCAAGTCTGGAAGGAGATTTGCCCCTTTAAACATGCAGTCATTGATTGAGTGCTTTGATTGTTTTGTCTTTGCTGACCCGTCAAATACTACCCTGAGCGGTGTGCTTTTTGTTAGGTCCAAGATCCCTTTATGCGGCAGATAATGTACAATATCTGGCTTGGATTTTTGATCTACTTTCTCTATCATTTCCAACTCTATGAGTAAGTTGAAATATTCGTCGTAACGTTGGTAGAACTCAGGTAACTTTCGTAACTTGGGGAGCTGATGCTCAAGTCTTTTGAATGACAGGTTAAAATTATCCGCCAACGGTGGTGAATAGTTTTTATACAACCATCTGATTTGGTAACGATTGTTTAACAATTTAACATTCTTATAAAAGAGTTGAAGAGCGTCAGCTTCCGCTTGAGCTTCTACCAAATTGTGAGATTCGATACCAATGGCGTCCAACCTCCATAAATTCTCAACCTCTTGTGGGATGGTTAAGAAGATAGGTGTGAAGATATCATCCACTTGTTTTTGATTTTGGATGATACCTCCCAACATATATCCGAACTCTGTCTTTATCAGAGTTAGAGTCGGAGAGATATGTTGTACATTTGTCACGAACAACCACATGTAATCATTGCGTAACAATAAGTCAACCGTATGCTCATCGTCTATCTTGGAGAACTCAATTCCTGAGTATTCCGGGAAACTTTTATGAAATTCTGACAAATCGGGTTGTTTCAGATTCTGCGTGATACTATTAATAGTCTTCACAGTAATTGGAACCTTTAACCCACTCGGTGTCAGAATTTCGAAGTATACTAGACATGATTTAAAGACGTTGGACTTCTTATTTTGTACACCTTTAAGTCTTATAATTTCTGTTTCATACCCTTTTAGTTTTAAGGATATGAAAGCATAAGACTTAGTAATGAAGGTGTCTACACTACCACAATCAAAAAACCCTCGTAATTTGACTGCCCTCTGCAAGTGTGGTGACTGAGCATACGCCTGAAAAACAAGAAAAGTTGAACTCTTCTTGGTGCGAATAAATGATGAAAAGTACTCACTACTCAGCGGTAAGCACTCCTTCTGGGCTGCACTGAGTTGCACCATTCCAATGGCCCGCGCAATTTTAGTTTCACAGCCGCCCTGTGGAACACGTGATTTTATATTATCAAAATCAACAGTTGGTTTTGAAACTTTAGTAAAATCAACTCGGTGCTTACTGTGTGCTTCTTTCCACTGTCTCAGTGTTGCAAACCAGCATTCCCCGTGCTCACGTTGAATGGGGTACAGGGCGTTCGGACACAGGCAGCTGTTGTGAGTGGAGGCGTGGCAGTTAAACCACTGGCAGCAGAGGGCAATTTTCTTGTGACACTCCTGCGTTGCGTGGTAAGTTGCACAACGAGTGCACAACTTACGGATGTTAAATTCCCTCTGCCGCTGTTCCAACGTTTTATAACGTGGATTGGGGCAGAGGAAAGAGGGGTGTTGGTTGGTGCAGAAAAGGCATGCCTTCTGTGCCAAGTGAGCCAGGTTCTAGATGCTCTTTGGAGTGTCTTGAGCTGCTTGGTTCACCGTTTCCTGTTCTCGGCATTCTGAAACAAAACAGGGTTTGGGAGACTTAAATGAGTTTCCCAAATTGCTATGGTTCTGCCTATTGGATTTCTAGGGATTGGATTTATCCTTTCCCTTTTGTTGATCGTTACCTTTCTGGAAGGTTGCGGCCAAAAATTCTGAATTGCCTTTAGGCTTTTTCTTTTTGAATGAACCTGTGTTGCTATTAGGGTCTTTGTTGGAGGGATGTTGCTTATCAAACATCTCTTCAATCTTAATAAATTCCCTAATGGCCAAGAACGCTTTTTATATTATTCCTATAAGACCTAGGTGGAAATTTTTTCACTGTAACGTTGAACAGTTGTTCCTCGTCTACAACAGGTGATACTAGCCGATAACGATCTACGAGGACTGCCAATCCATCCATAGTATCTTGAATGGACTGCCGTGTATTGTTTGTATAATAAAAATTGGTTATCTTATACCAGATTTCTGCTCTGACCTTACTAGGATCCCTGTACCTATCATGCAAGAATTGAAGACGTTGTTTATAACCTACATTGTCAGGTGCAAAGTGTGAAAATTTTTCTACAATGTCTTTCGACATTGCTTGTTGCAATAACTTTATTTTTTGAGGAATTGCAATATCTGTTCGCAAATGCACATACATATTAAAGCCTCGAATAAAACCTGGGTAGTTCAGAATCGTGCCGTCTCATTAGTCGAGGAAGTATTTGGGAGGTTTTAGATTCAGAGCTGGTTTTTCTGCGCACGTTTCAGGGTCCAATTCCCAACAACGGGGAATTGGGTCCACTTCTCTTGCATGATTTGGTAGGTTTGCCATGTTACTAGTAACAGGTCGGGGAACCCATTCGGTTACTGAGTCGAACGGTTTTTGTAGATTCGAATGTCCAATAGGGGCGTTTGATTCTAAACCATTCGAGTCAGTTTGAACAGAGCTTTCAGAGGTGGGGTAGGGGGAACCAACGCACACACGTTTCTGTGATGGTTCCACTGACCCACTCTGATCAGTATTCAATCGACTTCGCAAATGGGAATTGCTTGAATCGGTACGTAAAGATTGACTATTACCTTGCTGGATGGCTGGGCGGACAAATTTGTTGTGGAATTGGTCCTTGCCCATTCCATAGACTTCCTGTACATGCTGGATCATCTCGAAACAATTTCGGCGGATTCTGTCTATGACTGATTCCTGGTGTTCCAGCTCGAGTTGGTCTCGCGCAGCTTGTTGCTTGAGACCACGCAGCTCCTACATCCACTTGCATTCCTGTTCCTCCAGCTGCTGTTGGAGGAGGAGCTCCTCTCGGTGTTCCACTTCCTGCTGAGGTGAACATCCTCGGCCACGCCCTGTTCCATGTCCTGCGCCTCACTGCGCTTCAGTTTCCTCCTCACTCCCTTGCAAAGAGGAAGATGGAGTGGGGAGCAGTTGAGGCTCAGGTGTTACCATTGGCACAGGGGCCAATGGAAACATCGCCTCAATTTCTCCCTGATTGGAGTGGAGGCGTAGTATGGTGGCGCATGCGAGAACAATTTTATGTTTTGCTACTCCAGGTAGTGGCTGATTCAGTGTTTTGATGACCATGGCGATCACCGGCAGCTCCTTACACCCTTGAACAATGGTGAAACCAGGTGTGCTGATGAGGTTACTAATTTCAATGACGTAGTAACCCGCAGACTCGATGGCGTCGTAGTAAAGCGCTATGTTGTCTCGTACTCGTCATCAGCTCCCATGGTCAACGAACTATATCGTGATCCTGCAATGGAGGATCGCTCAGATAGGTCCTGTGGTGAGAGATTCATCGGTTGTGAATCCCTCACCCTTTCTTCCATCTGGTGTTCCACATTCTGGTGTAGAAGGCCACCACAATGTTGCGCGATTTCCCGTGCTAATGATGCATTGGCAATGACTGGCGGAATCGGTTGCCCGGTGGGGAAGAAACGTTGATTGGACATTCCTGGGATCGGCTGGCCATCAGGTCCGAACATTCCTGCCAGTGCTATAACAATCAGTGGAGGAGGAGGGGATGCTGGCAAATCGGCTTCGAGTCCCTGTTGTTCCATTTCAAATTCTGTGAAGACAGGGATACTTGTAGTAGACAAAATATTTTCAAAGTCAGCAACGGATTTTGAAAATTTTGGCGTGACTTGTGGGCGCAAGGAAGGATATTCATCGCGGGTCACGCACTCTTTTTTCAAATCCAAAAATTGCATTTGAAAAAATAAATAATAATTATCGGTACATATTAAAATTAATTCACCGGAAATGGCGTCGAAGATTTTTGAGATTGCCTTACGTAAAGTTGCGTGATGCTAGGCTCCAAAGACATCGATGTTTTTGGGGTCTCTTTACAGATTTCTTTGATGAATTTTGTTTGTAGTCAGCATGTGTAATCGGGGGAATGCATCTGGCTTTGTAATTCCAACAAATTTTTTCAAAAATGGGTTCCAACTATTGAAATAATTGGATCCCGTAAGTAGGTCAGAACCTGTTTAAGTGTTTTGATCTACCGAAACTAATGCATTCCGCTGTTAGTGTTTTGACATACGAAGAGATCAAACATACACAAACAGTATCCCTACTAAATTCACAAAACATGTGGTGTGGAAATTACATGTAATTTTCAGACCCATAATGTCGCAAAATTATTGGATGTTAATAGGTTCAGGCTTACCGTTTCTTGCTGACAGATTTTTGTTTTAGGAAGATGGAGGACCAGTAAAACCCTTTGCGTGTTACTGGTACTGCTTCGTTTTGTTGTTGGCGGAAGAATCCTACGCTTTTTCTGGACTTCAAACTCTTGAAGTACGTAGAGAAATGCCAGCGTGGACCAGAATCTGCAGGAGGTTCTTGCCCAAACACTTTTGATTTTTTCGATAATTTGTTTGAAAAGTTTAGCAAAGCCGAAACAATTGCTCGAAAAATTACGAAACGCACTAAGAAAAACGCAAGTAAGCAGCCGAATATACTTAAAACACACAAGAACAACTTGTAGTCGAATCTGCAAAACATGGCGATGTTACTCGAATGATGGTTCAAAACGATAATGAGTATCATTTTTGCAGATTGGATTGGTTGTCTTGTCGATCACATGATCAATTCAGACGTTCTTTCACTCCTTGACTGGAATGGAAGGACTATTGTCTGAGTGTGTTTTTTCCAGAATTCAAAGGAAAAAACATCGCCGTGTGTGTGTGTGTTGACCAGCAATACACATACAACTTATCTTCACGATAAGATTGTCTTACATCCAAATGTGTGTAAGACAAAAAAGGTTACGCGAGCCGTTGCCTATTTAGATTTTTTGCTCGTCTTTCCAGACTTGCGTGTTGACAAAATACGTAATAGTTTTTTGTCGACATTTATGAAGTTTATTGAGGCAAAGCGTATTGGTATTGCTTCGTCTCTATGGGGTGCCGATCTCTGTTTTAGGGATCGACAGCCTTAATTGCATACAGCCCTACGTCAACCATTTTTTTGATGTTCTTTTTTTGAAGAATATGTAATAATGGTTGTTGACAGAGGGTAGATGATATGCAAGATGGACCTATCCAGATGTGGTGACCTTGGTTTTGTATCGAATTCTTCACAAAGATTTCAATGCCTTTTTTGCTGGGGGCGGCTAAAAATTTTTTGTGAGAATAATTTTTAGCCTTGATTGAATAAAGGGAACGTGACATGTTGCAGAGAACTTGCCGTATTCTTTTATATTTTTGTTTATTCAAGGATTATTTTAGTTTTCGATATAATAATTACGTCGAAATCTGTCGATGAATAAGCAATAATATTTTTAAAAAAAATATAATAAAAAATATTTTTTTTGGAGAGTGAGAGTCGAATGGAATCAAATCCTTTTGATTCATATACACTTTTGTTTATTATATGTGAGGCTTATCATAGATTCACATATACGTATGTTGCCGGGGAGTATTTTCCCTAGGCTTTGTCGGCCAAGATTTTATTCTCTATAGGTTTTTTCTTTCTTCATTCGAGAAAGAAAAAATACATAGGCCTGAGTTTATTGACGTGTATTTGAGGCCGGGTATAGTCTCAAATTCAACTTTTGCTGTATTCAAATTTAGCCGTAAATTCGAATTCATTTGTTTGCTAAGAGAATACGATGCATAATTATGTTTCGCATTCCTAGGTAACTTGCACAAGATTTTATATACGGATGAAGATCGTGTACTTGTGGATAGTCAAATGTTAATTTTTAGCTTTTGACTATAAACAGAAACATTTTGTTTAGAAAAAAAAATTTTTCTGGACAATGTAGATATGTGTTCGAGGCTAGTTAAAGTTTCAAACGCAAGGAAAAATTGTTTTTTACACATAATTAGTGATTACACTCATGTGCTCGAAGCCACCGTCAGTTTCGAGTACATAATTATATGTTGAATTGTGCTCGAAGCCACCATCAGTTTCGAGTGCAAATTAATTAGGCATTTGAGGCTAAGATCAACTTCAAACGCTAAGTGCCGTTAAATCAATTTCCATTACAGATATTGATTTAGTTGCCAGTGGAAGCATTTTGTAGCAATGAGAACTGATTCTATTTAGATTCAGTTTTCATTTTACATTGAAACGAAATCGAAAATACCCATATTTCCGACTTCAGAGTTTCTTTATGTGAAGCAGATGCTTGAAAAAGTATCTGTTTCTCCGAGAAAACCCCGATGCTCTCGCTACCATGTAGTGGCAGAGACACTACAGTTGTTTGGCACTTATATTTAATGTGTGTTTAACGTCCAAGGGACATGAAAATATACCTCGTCACACACCTATCTTGCTCACTAGATCCGTAACGACTATGGTGACCTCCTCAGCCCAGTCGCTCGCCTACCTACATTTCTTCAGTAGGCGAGTTCCCTTTACACCCGCCAGGCGCGCAGGAGATCGTGGATGTTCCCACCCACGATAATAATATCTATTTTTAAGTTATTCCTCTAATGATATAATTGTTTTATAGATTTTTTTATTTTCAGTTTGTTTATTTATGGTACTGGGAGGGCATAGGATGGTGCAGGGTAAACATAGAACGTGTACATTTTTCAAACTGTTATATTGTTCGCAGGGTTTCTCTGTTTCTCTTTCTAACCCGCAATGGTCTGATCGAATTCATTCAGACAAATAAAACATTTCTCTTCGCATTAGGTCATCTTCAATTTGTAAAACTGCCTTTCAACATGCGTTATGCAATTTGTTTCCCACATATATTTAGTTATTTCTGAAACTGCCTTCCAACGTGCGCTATACAACTTGTTTTATACACTTTTTTTTTTTTTCAGCCGATTGAGTGCAATTTCAAAGTTTTTTTAATTATTCAAAAATTTTCCCTTTCATCTCATTTCAAAGACCCATAACTTCGTCAATTTTGAATATAGGCTCAATGCAAAAATTGCTCAGTAAAACCACTGTGTGAATTTCGAAACATGCTATAAGGCAACATAACAATACCTATGAGAAAGTATCAAAAATTGGGATTGATCAGACGTTTATCGAAACAAAAAAATATTTTAGTCTGGGTTTTGTTGACCAACAGACGGTTTTATGGTCTTATCCCTCGTGATTTCCCTGACTGAGGCCATGCATACGAAAAGAAGCTAAGTGTCATGTAGACCTTTTTTTGTTCATTCGGTTAAACGATACTCTAATGTCTTGTTAATCAAATTAAAGAAAAAAAAAACAAAGCTATTTATGAAATTCGTTGCACTACTTCCATTTCAAGAGATTCTTTTTCAACAGTTTCAGGGGTCAGTGGTTTAATCTTTTTCTAAAAACATAGAATTTAGTTCACATGGGCTAATATTTTGAGTTTCTGAAAAAACGTTTGAAAATCCATAGTGAAGAAGAATATTTTTGAAATTCTTTTTTTGAAATTTTCAATTTTTTGAATAAATTTCGTATTAAGACGGGTCCAATGACTTTTTCTTTTTTTCAGTTTTTTTAATCTGATTGGATAAAAATACCATCCATGGAGTGAAATGAAGAGATTGGAAAACTTTTCTAGATACAAATTTTTCGTGTAAATGAAATGGGCCTAATTGCAGTCAACTATGAAAATACCTCACAAATAGGGCAAATGAGATAGAATTACCATAAAAACTGATTTGAGAACTAGGTATGTGTATATACTCCTCTTTCATACCTTTTTTACTAAAATATCGTAGCTTCTACTCGTTAAAAATGACATCGAACTGAAACTTCCAATGTATTTTTCTCAAAACTCATTTTTTTCACATACTAAGTTCTTTTCATAATTATGCACCGCCTCATTTTCTACTTTCATGTATTCATTCTCGCCATCTATTAAATTTTCCATAGCTTGACCGTCAATTTTCACGATGTTCTTATGATGGAGGGTAAAGTCCTTTATTTTAGTGAAGGTCTTATCTTTATTACATTTATCATCGAGTAAAACGAACGCTACCTAACTAAACATTACCATGCTCTGTGATTCATGTAGAATAAAAGACAGGTAAGGACACAATTTATCAAAAATTTATGTTCAATTGTGAACTTTTTCATCAATGGAGGGTATCAATACATATTGCATAAACATACTACACTTACCTCCCATAATCAACATGCTCCCATCTTTCCTAATACCTTTTAAAATACAAAAATCTGCTCAAAGAGAGTGGAAAGTCAGATATTTTTAACGTAAAACTACTCAATTTTATGTTCCTTTCCTTTTCCTTAAAAACTATCGAACATAATATATAGAATTGTGTTTGGGTACGTTTATAATATTTTTAATGAATTTTTTTTGCATATTTTCACACGAAAAATCGTACCGATTTCTCTCCTTAAAACAATATTTCAAAAATTATTTATGTTTGTTTCTTCAGAATCTTTTAATCAGTGAAATAAAATAAAAATTATGAAAATCCTTACAACCAATTACGAGGAAAAACAATAGCCTATAAAGTTATAACATTTTTCTGCGATAAATTATATCCGTAACTGTGTTTTACTTTGTTCAAGACGCTTCATGAAACGTTCCCCAAACCTGAAATAAGTGTATAACCGAGTATACGAATAAGAAAAAACTCCGCTTTCGATTCTTCTGTCTTCAATATTTATTTTCGAAATTTTGGTTTGACGGAGGGGCTGCAAAGTCTGAAAATTTTAAATCATCCAATTGTTAAATTTAGAAAACCAATCTAGGTATTTTGGAAAAGCAGGAAACGGTGTACGTTACGTGTGCGACTACAAAGTTGACGCGAAACAATTTCAAACCATTGTAGTATGAAAAGTTGCTCACACTTCAAATGAAGGCACTACCAAGAAATCAGCTTTTCTAGCTATTTCAATTTTGAGGACGGGGTAAATCGTAAAACGGAGTTTTTCTTAGTTGTACTCGGTTGTGACATATTTCAGGTTTGGGAACATTTCATGAAACACCCCATATAACTAATACAGGTATAGCTTTGTATATTTAACTTTCATTTACTCGACAGTAAATTAATGTTTCTACCAAAAACAACTGGGAGAATAAATTTGATGGAGGGTTTTATCTCCATTGATTTTTTACTCGACTATTTTTCATGCATTTATAATGAAAATTGACCCGAATATACGCGAAAAACTGATTCGCGCTAT
The DNA here is from genome assembly GCA_011428145.1 of Ericerus pela. Classification (NCBI taxonomy): domain Eukaryota; kingdom Metazoa; phylum Arthropoda; class Insecta; order Hemiptera; family Coccidae; genus Ericerus; species Ericerus pela. The sequence goes on from WOFM01001009.1 coordinate 162,038, forward strand.
TTTTGCGCCCCCTCAAGGAGGGACTCGCATTAGACACGTCCACACTCTTATTATATTTTGTTTGGGGGAGGTTAGTAAACTTGACAGGTATACAGAATTTCAGATTTTTATGAATTATTAACCTATGATTTGTTATTTGTAAACTTTCTTGAATTAGTGGGCTACCTATCTTTCATCACTTTCTGAATAAATCGAGCTTTTCGGTAAATGTCTCAGAATCAAAGGCGTACACACTTTAGTAACAGCCTACATAAAAAAGGTTTTGTGAGCCTTTCCTATCGTGCACTTTTGCAATGATGACCTTTTCTTTTTTTGAATGATTTTCAACAGAAACAAAATTTGCCATTATTATAAAATTACTCTTATGAAGGAATTTTGAGCTAAGATTTAGATAGTGTTTCATTTCAAGTCGAAAGAAACTCAAAAAACTAAACCTGTTACTAATGCAAAAACTTCAAATTCATACATACAATACCGTATTACATGCATATAATATGGAGGTATGTAACGAAATGACAGGAAAAATTAGCCAATCAATCACACATTCATTTTTATTTAATGCTGTATTTTCAGTTTATAGCACTCGACTTGGTGCTATTTTTTGGATGAATTTCTAGTCAACACGAAACTGTACCTTAATTGTTGGTGTTTTTTTTTTTTTTTTTTGTAATTTATTATGTTATTTTAACTATCAGGAAATCAGTACGTTGCTGAAACCAAAACTCAAACTTTTCTTTAGATTAGAATATGATGAATTTTCATGAAGAAAACAAAGAGAGGTATAATTATTATGGATTAGTGAGCTTATACATGTTTACTTACAGAATAATTTAAGCATCAGTTTTTAAGATAGTATAAAGTTGATAATACTCTTACCTGAAAACCCACAAAATAAAGTCTAACTTGTATAATTTCCAGACACGCGAGTAGATTAGAATAATTTTCTCTAAGAAATTGAGAAAATATTAATTATCATTCCATGGAAAAGTCATTAAAATTTATAAAAATTATTGTTTTCTGCTCTAGGTAATTCCCTAATGAAACAAATCGTATCGATAAATATAATTATGCTAATGTCATTAGCAAAATACCAAATGAATAGACGAACATATACCTACCAGTTAGATTAAGCCTCATATTGTCCTTTCTAAATACAGTTTTTACAAACAGAAACACTGTTTAAAAAAAGATAGAAAACAGTAATTTTTTCAAAAACTACCAATAATGTATCAAATTAGGAACCAACCAAAAAGACAGTCAAAAATTCTTTAAAATTTAATTTATCTGTAATTCTTAATGACTATTACAAATCAAATTCGCAATATTAATAAACCGTACCCATGCATAACAAAATAAATTGAAATCGTTTAGAATATCATTCCTATTCGATAGGTCTAACTAGAGTCATTTACAATGTAACTAATGACTTCGTATGTTTCAACTTCTTCATTGGTGGTAGTTATACCTTGAAGAAAATAGAAATTAAAATATAAACATAACAAAATCTTGAGAATTCCAATTCATTAGTAAATTTTTTTTACAATATTTATTTTTTTAATTTCGAATGAAATCGAAAAAAACATGAACCGTTTGTTCAATAGATATATACTATACCTATGTTCGAAAACATTCCTGCTGATTCTAAAAACAGGAAATCTCATTATTATTATTATTTCTTGTTTTCTATCTTCCTTCTTCAACTTTTACTTTCTAAAGTATGTTAGAAGTGGAGAAGGTTAATTAATTTATGATCTTTAGGGAATAAACTAATGGTCAACTGGTGTTTTTTTTCTTTTCATTTATGTTCGAGTATACGTTATGAGAAATGATACATCGTTCATGGAATTCCAAAATTACTGTTTTACTAGAGAGACAACTTGCGAAAATTTTGACTTGATGAGACTTTAAAATGAAATTTATAATCACCAGAAATTAACGGATTGAAAGTGAATAGTCATTCAACGTTTTTGTTTACAATTTAAAAAATAACTTTTTAATTTCATGACTGTTTTTCGTCCTCAATCGTTCAACTATCATAAGGAACTATTGTCTTTATTGTAGGTAGTTATTAACATTCATGGATTATTAAAATAAAAAATTCATTTGAGATTTAAACAGAATATTCCATTTTGAAGAATTCATCAAAAAAAAATTTTTTAATGAATTATAAAATTATTTTTATTGTTTAGTTTTATCAAAAATTTCAATTTTGACTACAGAAAAAAAAAGGAAATAAAATTCTAACCCAGCAATACTTTGCTAGAAAAGCCAGTTTGCCAAAAAAAAAAACAAAAAAAAACAAAAACAAAACTAAATTAATGCAATACAAATAAATTTAGGTTAAAAACGCAGTGTAGGTTTTGTCGGGTTGGGGAATCGAACCTGGGACCTACATATTTGCCAGCTAAAAACAGTGAACTTAACCGCATGGCTATCTCACCACCAACTATAACTGGCGAATGTATTTTATATTAGACAAAGTATGGTGGTTCCCACACACTCCCCCCCCCCTAGAGAGACTCAACACGAGTTGAACGATATTTGATGCTGAAGGAGGTTGGGCGAAGTTAGAAATGCCTCTTATACTTATACACACAGGCTTAAACTACCTATACGGGTTCTATTTCCACTATATAGGGCGCCATCTATCGGCGACTCAAATTAGGAAGGAGAGTTGTGAGTTCTGCCATGCACCACTAGGGTGCGTGCGTGTCCAGCACACGTCAAGGGTCACCATATGTAGGTTTTGTCAGCTCGTGGAATCGAAATGGGACCTACATATTTGTCAGCTAAAAACGGTGAATTTAACCACACGGCTATCTCACCACCAACTATATCTGGCAAATGTATTTTATATTAGACAAAGTATTGCAGTTCCCACGCGCGGTTTTAAAAGATAACCTTTTTTTATATTTTTTTAGGTTTTACCTTCATGTGAAATAAATATTATTTCTTTCGGAAAGGTTGGCTGCAGTATTCGTATACTTATTTTGAAATTGCAGTAATGAGTATAATAAAAGCTTATGAAAAGTTGCACTTAACTCCTTATAACATGAAAAAGATACTTCAAATAACAATTTATTTTTTTCCAACAATTTTCTTCTGTTTTACATTTTCCTCAAAAACTCCTGAATTAATAGGCACCAAATTCCTATTGTAAAAAAATGAAACATAAAAAACGATGATTATTTGTGATACAAGTGTATAAAGTAGGTGATTTTGATCCAAGAGTGATTTTTGTATCATTCACCTTTGGCTCATGCTGCAAATTACATGAGTATCTATCACCTATTATATACTCGGGTGCCACACATTATTTTTTACAATGTCCCACCTAAAACATCAAAAACAAAAGTTGAACTAAGAAAAAATTAGAATACTCTTTTAATGATTTTTTTCAACAAATGTCAAAGCGGCCTCTCCAGTAATCTACAAAATAATCCATACCCTATAAACCCCGTGTTCGAATCCTACCCGTGATACAATTTTTTTTTTAAAGAAGTCCAATAAAGTAACGCATGCGCACAAGACAGTATATAATGTAAAAAAAGATGCATAAATAATTCACATTATGCATTGTTCTTAAATCCTCCACTATAAATACCATCAAGCAACACATATTCGTCTACTTTATCCTCACGTGTTGCAAATAGTAGATTATACACTTAGGTTTGAAAGTAAGAGTTTACATGCGAGGGCAAGTTTGCAAAATGAGCGTAGCGAGTGAGCAATTCCTGAGTCAAGTAAATTCACTTTCAAAACTTGTTGAGGAAGAAATTTTTTTATACTTTTATTAATGATCAGAAAACAATTAAATCATTAACTAGAAATTTTGAAGAAAAAATAATCAAAATAAACAAATATACCCATTGTGACTACCATCCATTAACCAGTGTTTATAGCATTGCTGTTATAGTGTTGGCTGGATAATGCAGTGGTTTAAGACTCAAATCACAGTGAAGCCAATGAATTTTTCCATAAAACTGAAAATTCTAAGTTAATGAAAAATCACTTTACAATGAGGTTAAAATTATTCATTAATGATAAACACTACTTGTCATTCGCAAAATATGATCGTAAACATTGCTTTTCTGATCATGTATTATAAAAAAATGTTTTACATGATTCTTTCATTTACCAATTGTTTGGAAACGAAATTGAAGAAACACCGAACTGTGGCACCTATTTTTTGTATTTCTTTTTCACTACGATACCTACTACCAAGAATAGCCAAGTGAAACTTTTCATTCATCCAACCCAAAAATTAAGATAATAGAAAAAAGCAAAATTTTCATTGTTTTATCATACACCCTTTTATGTTCTCAATACCTACTATAAGTTCTCATACCGTGTCGCTGAAACTTTCATAAGATTCCAAAAAAACATACATATCATACCATATAATCATAATAAAACAAATATCACTTCATAATCACGAATTTCAGGAACTTCTAATTTAGAATAAAAATCTAAATTCAAAAAACAAACTTCCTCTTCTCAATAGTACATTTTCTTCTTATGTGCGTAATTTGACCATAAAATGAACCAAAAAAAAAAAAAAAAAAAGATTTCAATGTATAGGTTAGGTACGTTGAGTGAAGGCACTCCACCCTTATTATTGTTTACTCGGTCGGTAATTAATTTACGTGTCGAGGATAACAATCAACTGCACGTATAGTCATTAGAAGGGCAACCGTAATTAAGTGCCTAGCTATACACATTTTGAGACAAGAAAAGGCGATATTTTCGACATGTGATTTACGCAACATTCACGCAGGTGCATCACAATTACTAGATCCTTCCAGAGGCAATGTCACCATCCCCTATTTGTGGTCGAATTTTTTTGTATAAAAGTACGCAGTTCGGTATGATGAAAATACATAAAGTTGATGTTTGTTCAGATAAGGTGGCATTGGACAAGAATCACGAAAAATGGTAAGTAAAACCTAATCGAATAATAATACGTCCGTAGTACTTAGGTTAACAAAATAAGACTTGGTTGGAAATTCGAAAGTGAGTTTATAAAGCACTGAAATCCAGCGCAGAGCACACGAGTTTATCGATTTGAGAACACAGTGGTGGCTCATATTTTCAAAATTTGGAAACGAAAATTATGATGAACCTCTGTGCTAATTAATATCAACAAACAGTCTGACTGAATCGTGATTCATTCGAACACAAATGTCCAATCATTTGTTTTGCATTGCAGATTGACTGATTTCGTTTCTTTTAGTTCTTTTTTTTTTTTTTACATTTCAGCATTATTTCGAAAATTATCTATCAAAAATGCACTCGAAATGTCGCTGGTGCCTGTATGAAAATAAGAAATTTTGAAAAAAATAACTTAGGCCCGAGTCAAAAGTTTTTGTTAGTCATGCTGCATTTTCTTTCTGTCCAAAATAAAACAAAAATAAAAATAAAAAATTTAAATAAAACGAAAAGTGATTGATAATCTTCCTAATATTATGAATTTTTCATCTCACCAATTCGTTCTCCTATAAAATTTACAATCATAAATATGATATCGGTTTATAGAAAATGGACTAATGTATGTTGCATTATGAGAACAGACAAGCTTTCTGGCGAGAAACTGGTCGAAATGTAACTATGCTTCACAGAATTACACTATTCTAAGATCAAAAATTTCAGTAAAATGTCTAGCCTAAATAAAATTAAAATAACCTACCTTTACTTATTTCTAATGATGGAAGATAGAGGAACTTAAAATTGTTAACCGTGCACAAAACATATTAACCAAATAGGCCTATTTTACTATGAGCTTCAAAAATACTAAGATAGTAAATTTTGAAAATAAAGGATTACAATTACGAAATATGTAACTATAATTTTCTTCCAATTTCAAAATTGTATTTTTTACTAGAATTTCATTTCTCACATACGTTTAAGGTCGAAGACTAATATTGTTAATAATTTCCTCACTCATACGTCTTCATAAGGGAAGAGCTAAAACATGCCTTACTACCTATATATTGGAATATGGAATACATCAGATAATGTTGATATATTATAAGTTACCAGCAATTTAGCATACTAATGACGTGTAAATTCAATAAAATTTAAGGTATTTAGCTAAAATTTTAACAATAATACCTATTTCAAGGTATCGAAATTAAGTGAAGTTTTAGGCTTAACAATCAAAAATTACTAATAACTCTTGATAGTATTTTAAATGTTAAACTCATCCCTATTGAAATAATATTTCAAATTTTCAAATTTAGGGTATGGTCCCTTTCAGTCGACTTTTAAAATTCAAATAATAATACATTAAAATATCAAACTCCAAACTTTCACAGCGTCATAATCAGGGCCCTAGCAAGTCAAAAGTTTAATGTGGTTAAAGTTCAAAATTTCCCAACTGACTACAAAAATTTCAAACTCGATAATAAATAAAAATCTTATAGTGTAGGTACCACATACTGGTTCTTCGGTAGCCTATTTCTATTTTATTCGATATTTGTTTCGTTTCAAAAAACTCCAAATATCATAAATTTTTCAAGTAACTTTAAATTTTCTAACTTTTTAGCCAATTCAATATTATTGAAGGAAATCTGCTTCCTCTACGTCCCGTTTAGCTCCGGCCCTGATTATAAGCTACTTAGGCAGGTAGTGTAGAACATTTTTTCCGAATTTCTGTGAAAAATAATTGGTTTTTAACCTTCGCATGCACTATTCTTGCATTTTCAATGCATATATTAAAGCCTACATTATTTTTGAAAATGGGAGTGAAGTAAATTTAGTATACGTTATCTTATGTTATAGAATATTTTTATTTTGGTATTTTTTTCTACTTCGTAATAGACTATTTATTGTTTTCCTGTAATTTGCGAATATATGTATAATAAATGGTTTCGGTCAAATTAATGATGAAGTCGTTAAAATGTTGGATACATGCGCAACACCTTCTAATTATCTATCTATGCAACTTCATTAACATCAACGTACACTAGTTAAAGGGAAGATTACAATTATTAGGATTCGCATCATAATACCTAGAATGAAGGTGACATTAAATGATAATTTAATTTGGTTCAAATTTCCTTTCCACTTTACACGAAGTATCGATTCATAATTTTAATTTTAATTTAATTTTGTTTTCAGATCGCACCTCAAGTGATCGGTTTATCTTATTTCGTACTTTATTTAAGCACAGTAGCAGGTAATCCGCTGCCTCTTCATAATGAAAACGAAATCACTCCAGCAGATACAACTCTATTTAAAATCGCCGTTCCACCTTGCGACGAAGGCCACCACGAAAAAATTGTTCCAGCACCTCTCCATCCAGTGCCTGCGTTCCCGCATTTTGCCCCATCTCCATACGTACCACCACCACCACCACCACCTCCACCAGTATTAGCTCCACCGCCAGATTTTCCCATTGCTCTTCCTCGTCTTCCTATACCCGCTCCTGAACCATGTGTTGTAGCTCCACCGAGTCCAGTTACCATACCATTACCGCCAGCACCACTCCCAATTCCCTATCAACCAGCTCCAGCCACCTTACGAACTCCACTTCCAGTATTACCAGCTCCTCTGCCCGCACCACCTGCTCCCCCAGCCCTTGTTTTTCACACACACTCGTACGAAATCCTTCCCGTTATACGACCGACGCAAATTTTTCCAACCTTCAAAGCAGAAGATTGTGACTCGAAAGCAGTGAACCCTCCAGTGCCAGCTCCTGCCATCGAAACCACTACTGCCAAGTATGTCGAGCCAGAAACGGAACCACCAACTACTCCAGCCTATGTACAACCGCCGCCACCAGCGCCACCAGCATTACCATATCCAGAATTACATTCACCTCCACCAGCACCACTGACCCCTAAAGTTACTGTGCAACCAGCTCCTGAACCAGCTCCATGCCCACCAGCTTCATTTTTAGCTGCTCCACCGTACTCATATCCTGCGTTTGTGTCAGCTCCAGCTCCAGTTCCAGTTCCAGTTCCTGCCCCAGTTCCATTTCCAGATTATGTGCCACTGCCACCAGCACCTGCACCCATTCCATACTTTGAACCATCGTTTGTTCCACCACCACCTCCACCACCACCAGTGTTGGCACCACCACCACCAGCATCAGTTGTCGTGCCAGAACCAGTACCAGTTTCAGCTCAGCTAGTTTCAGTCGAGGACTGCAAAGTCGAAGAACCGGTTGTAGTTGCGCAGCATAAGCTAGTATACCCTTCGTTGGTGCCAGCACCAGCGTATTATCAATTCAAGAAAAAATAAAATAAGAAAAAATGTAAATTTTAGGTACCTAATAAATTTTTTTTTTTTTTTTCCTAAACTTTTGACGATTCAGTGGAGAGCATAGTGAAATAAATCGAGGCTTTTGAGGAAGAATATTGAGATGTAAATTATTATGAAATTTCGGTGATGTTGAGTTCGAACATTTCATGCGACGAAGCAAAGTCTGAAAATTTCACGTTTGTGTTTCACGACCTAGTATGCTGCCAGTCTGAGAAAAGTATCAGTTATGGTAAATGAATCCTTCATACTCCCCCTCACTTATCGAAAATCTGTAATTTTACGGTGAAATGATGAAATCGAAAGAGTTAATAAAACCAAGCAGGTAAATTTTTCTTGATCTGACCTTAAAAAGTTAGCTAAAGGTAACTTCTTTACAGAATCAGAAAAAAAAAATTTATTATCAAAGGAATGAAACATTCGAATTAAAAATTTGAATTATTTTCGACCTAAATTAGGATCCAAGTCGGAAGTAGTGGTGGATCCAAGGAAAAAATATCAAAATTTCTCCCAAATTCCCAAAAAAAGTGAAAAAAAAAATTAAAAATGAAATATGATCGTAGGATTGAGATAGAATCTGTAAAAAAATTGGTTGAAGAGTATGAAAAAAAAACTCAACAAAACTTTTTTCATTTACCCCCCCCCAAATGACTTTCTGAATCCACCACTGGCTAGCAACCCATCAAATTGAAGAATCCGGAATTCTGTTTAGTTTTTCAAATAACTGATGAAAAATTTTATCAAATTTTTCAAATTTGAGCAATTTTGTTTATTCGTGGTTTAAAAACATTGAAATATGCTGAAAAGTAAATCCTGAAAATTGAAAATTCTAAAAATTAGGTAGTTCTCCAACTTTGAAGCTTATCAGTTACTAATCAACGAATTAAATCGTTTAAAAAAGTGTAAGTACACAGTGAATGAATCACAAAATCCTACAATAGAGGTAATAATGATACCATCTGAAAATTCTAAAAACTTTTTTGGCATTCTTTCGATACTTTTTGGGTCCAATATTCAAATGATTAGGAAGAAACCAAAATTTTTAGATATCGCTATGAATATTGCAGAAAGTATTCAATAATTTTAATAGACTATTTTTACGAGAAAATACGTGGGTTGGTACTCGTCCATTCAAGAGGCAAAAACAACGTTGAATAATATTATACTATAAGTAGATACTTAAGACCTAAGAACGATGAAAGAACAGAATTTCATCTGCACTGACAGATTCAATGAACTTCAACCTGTATTTGCAGACTGTACATATGACTTTATCTTTCAGTTTTGGAAGAACCGAAACATTCGGAAAAGTTTATCAGAAATTCAAAATCAAAATCCATGAATGGCAAATAATAAGTTATTCATAATTTATTCATCTATTTTCACAACGACCAAATGCAATACCTAAATGAAGATTTGTGTGTTTGTTCTTCATTCTAAATCGTATATATTCACCTTTAGAATGAGAAACAGAAAAAGAACATCAATTCCAATTTCCTTACCTTTTTTTAACCGATTTTAAAAAACAGGAGGCTGTTTATCAATTCGACACGTATATATATTATTACATTTTTCTTGGTTTCTTATGTTTGTTCCAGCATAACTTATCAACCAGGACACTGATTTTGATGAACTTTTTTTCAAGTGATTAAGGGTGATCCCACGATCGTCACATTCAATTGTTTTCAGAATTTATTGATGAGATAGTTTTTGAATTATCTTTAAATAAAAAACAACTGTTAATTTTGAAGTTCTATTGCCGCAAACGCCAGAAACGAAATATCATTGAAGAAAATTCTTTCATTAAAAAATCTTAACAATTTCAAAAAATAATAAAAATACTCTGAGAATAGAAAATAATTTTTTTTCCAGCAAGATTTAGATCTAAGGACTGGAGTTATCGAAGTAGACGATAATTGAGAAGTTTTTCCATAAAATTCCATGAAATTGACGAATAAAGCCTACAGTCATGGTGAAGGGAAAGAACTCCTACTTTAATAATTCCATTCCCTAGACCTAGATCCTGCTGGAGAAATTTTGAAAGAATTATTTTTATCTTCTTTGCTCACTTTTTATGATTTTTTTCTTGAATAATATACGCAATGATAATATTGCGAAATTCCGGAAAATTTTATTGAACCGAAACTGAATAAATGAGATGAAAATTTTTGAAAAAGAGTTTTCAATTCAACTTATTATTCTTGGTGTTATCAAACGACCTGGGAGTGGGGGTAAGTATGTTTTTTGTTTCATTGATGAAGGAAAATTTTGGCCCAAGAAACTCAACTATCTGTAATAAAATTATATATAGCTATATTTATTATATTATACTATGAATGTATCGCCTAAAATTTGTTCTCACGATTTCGAAAAAACTACTGGAAAAATAGAACTAAAATTTTTAACATAAATAGTCCTTATATGGAACCAGGTCTGATAGGATTTTGATGCTTATGGGTTCGATAGTTTCCGGGAAACCTGAAGAACGAAAACTTCCTGGAATAGAGGTTTTTCTTTGATTTTGAAGAAACTTCGAAAGGGATCGGAACACGAAAAGAAAAAATTACTGGAAAATATTTTGTGTTACCGGTTTTGAAAAATCAATGAAACGAATAGGGCTGAAATTTTTCACCGAAAGCACTTAGTCCTTATAAAATACCACGTCTGATTCGAGTTTGTTGTCAATTAGCTCAGAAATTTTCGAGAACACTAGAGAACGCAAAATTCCTAAGAAAGCGGTATTTCCAGAATTATGAGGAAACTACAAAAGAGGTAAAGCTGAAATTTTCACAAAATGTAGTTCTTATGTCGGAACAGTTTTGATCGCAATTTGATACCTCACAGACATGGTTTTGATAGAGTATGCAACCTATTAAACTTTCATGCATTCTATCTACATGATCATCGACTTCCGCGTTTTTGTCGTACATTCGGACAAAAAAAGTGCATATTTCTCACAATTCTAGCGAATTCGTTCAAATTTGCACCTATTTATTAACTCAAATCTAGCCTAAGGTACATTAAAACCGAAAATATCGACATAAAAATATTACATTTCTCTTTGAGTCCTATCGCGCATTCACGCACAATCATGCGTATACATTATAGTGATCAATGTGGCAACATTTTTGACCAAAAAATGAATAGGCTACTCATCAACAGTACATGTGCGTAAAATCAATGATTTCCTCCACGGTTCCTTTTCTCAATTTTTTACAAAAAAAAAAAAAAAAAAAAAAAACTCGAATTCCTGAAAAGGTCACAATTTCGATCAGATCACATTCGTAGCTCTACTCGTTAGTATTAGTAGGTATAGGTACATTCTGCGTGTCCAATTGAAATGGCATGAAAAGTCTACGTTTTTCCGCATATTTTCATCTGTTTTTTATTTATACTTATATTCCAATAATTGACGAAAAAAAAAAAAAAAAAAAAAAAAGTAAAATAAAATACAAGTGCATATCCGTACAAATTATCAGTGGTGTTTGTTTCAAAGTGTTGTTATATTCGTGTTTATTGTACCATATTATTTGATTTCGAAAAAATATTTTATACCCTATCATTGCGTAAATTAACGTATTTGACGCCAGACGCATGTTTCTCACCATTTTTTTTTTCTTTTTCTTTTTCTAATTGGTACGTTTTTGTTTTTTCTGTTTTCTTTTACTTGTATGCATAATATAATTTGTGTGCCTACTACATGGTGCTGAGGAAGATGAAGAAAACCCTTGCAATCGAATTTAATTGGTGTAAAGTGTGACTGAAGGTTACAAGGTTGGGCTGGAATCCTATTTGACGGTTGACTAGCGGCAATTAATTAAGAAAGACAAAAGAAAAAACAACAACAACATTAGAGACAGTTCATTAGAGCAATTACTGTTGTAGGTGTATATATATATACAAATACTTGTTCATCCGTGGACTTTACCTTTAAGAAAAACATTTTTTTTCAACATTTTTACTCTAAAATTCCAGTTACTGCGATTAGGTGGAGCACTTTTTAAGAGATAATGTGTGAAGCTATTCTTTATAGAATCCAATAAATCATAATGACATAAAAAAAAATGGAGAATAAAGATATTAGCTGGACTGTAGAAAAGCCATTTCCACAAACCAAACTGGTATGATAACGCATTGCACATTAAGCAAAATGCATCAGTTTAATTCCCTCATACAGATAATGCGCAGTTATACATTTACCTATTAACGATGCATAATATGATATTTTTTACTATAGATAGTGTTTTTGAAAGTGACAAAAAACTTTTAAAACTTGTAAATATTACAGAAATTATGAAATATTACTCGAATTCAATTATCATTGCAGTTTATCTGCATTGACTGATACGGCCTAAATAATAATAATAAACAATTTAAAATTTTTTTAAAATGAAAACTACCCACTAATGATAATTTTCCGTGAGTGCGCCTAGTCTAGGCTACTTGTTTAGCCTAGATTCATCTTGCTACAAAAACTCTCCCTCCATTTTCAATTTTTTTTTCTTTTTAACTTTCAAAGTAACTTTCCCCCTATACCACTGCCTCGTTACTCTCACCGGAAATGGTTGTAGCTTTGTTTAATAATTCGTACTATCCGTTATCTATCATCAAAACATGTTTCTATTTCCCTCTCTCTTAAGTTTGTTAACTGAGGATCTATTTTCATTAGGCTAACATTATGTTACATTTTTACTTTGTAATCATCTAACATTTTGCTTTTTATGTGCTAACATCAACTTTCAATTGTCTTGGGACTTTTTCTAGGTAGTCTCGATTGTCCATATTACAAAGATATTCCTGATGTATTTGATACATATTACCACCCATGAAACTGACTGAGTGTGAAGTAGTTTAATATTTTGTGTATTTGGCTTCCTATGTGTGATGTCATTTAACACACACTAACAAACTGATCGATCATGCTTACATTAATGAAGTAGTCTATATACCATTGACTGTCCCAAATAGAAAGGACGGCATATCATCGAGACATTTAAAATTCACAGCTACATAATGCGCCAAAACATTCTTATAAACAACTGTTTTGGATACAGCTTTTGTTGAATTTGGATTTAAAATCAAATTGGCTGACATCTAGCAGAACTTTATTGAAACAGCGAATGGATGATCATGTACAAAAATGCATTTGATCCAATGCTATTCAAAGTTGAAACTAAAGTATATGCAGTGCAATGATTGCAATTTTTTTTTTTTCCAGATTTATGTAGATGTCATTTGTCTTTAAATTTATGAAAAACAAACTATCCTCCGTATTTAAAATTATTTAAGCGAAAATCAAATTATGGTACCTGTTATCACCTTTTCAACTGATAAGATAGCTGAATTTTATCTCCATGATCAGCCATTCGCAGCGCCATCTAGTTCTGTCTTACATCCCGGTAGTTTCAATCTTTACTTTTTCCTTTCTCCTTTGTTCTATCTGCTCATATGACGTCACATCTTTCTTATTTGGAATAGACTATATGTGTCCACGTCTTTAGACATGATATCAGCGTTGAACCTTGCAGGCTACCAGTACCTAGAGTCTATTTCAAATAAGAAAGACATGAGCTCACAGAAACAATCACATCTCACAACTACGTCAAGCTAAAATATTGGAGTTAACAAAACCATTTTGGATGCAGCCTTCGTTAAATAGGGTGAATCTCTGTCTACTCCTTCCCTCTTCTGGTCCATTAAATTATATGACGTCATGTCGCTCTTATTTGGAATATACTACAGAGAAAATTAAATTTCTGATCAGGTGGAAGATAATTTGGCTGTTGAGACCTGCTGTAGGTGGAGACACTTACATCAAACAGATTTAGATAGTATGATTATTTTATTCATAATATATAACACATAATATTTTGTTGGTGTACCTACTTTTTAATTAATTATATGTGGTGATGATTTATCCGGACTGTACTAATGCCACATTCATCCTGAGAGGATTTAAAGAAACTCATCCAACTTTTGTTTTCTTGATTGAAAATAGTGAACTCCTTATCATTTCACTTTTGATGTATCCCGAACATTTCTTTTTCTTTTACTTTCCTATTATTCCTTACATACTAAATTCGATGAAACAATGCCGTCTAAACTGTAAATCATCTGGACCAATAAACTGCCGCAGAGAAAACTGGAAAATATTTTCTTATAACTTATAGATGTAGTAATGCTGAGCCTCGAGCCAGACCTACGACAAAATCTGAGTTTAAATCCCACCAAAAACACAACAATAACAAACAAAGGTCGTAATAATTATTGTTTGAACCAACTATTTCTTCACAAATAAAAAGATACGTATATAGTATTTCGATACAGAAGTAGGCTATGTGTATAGTAAAATTCATAGACGATAGTACAATAATGTAGGCCTATTGTGTACAATAAATAAGAGAACCTAACAAGGTTTTATATGTACGTATTAATATAGTGTCGGTTCAATGTTAAACTAATTATGCACCGCTGCTGATGGTCCTTTTCCAGCGTTAATTACATAATTTCCGACTTGTCTGCTTACAGTAACGAAGTAATTTAAGTGTAAACCTTGCCAAAAGTGGGTACCGTTCCGGTATTTTCACACTTTGGTCAATTAATTGGTGAAGCAATCGAAATTATCGACGTCTGTGTCCACGCCAGCCACCATTCAATTCGTGTTCTCGACTGCAACCCACATGAATTTTTGCACCATTGATCACCAATAGGTGTGTAATCGAAGTTCTGTTTGCAGTTTATGGCACCTACTTTATTCTTCCTGTTTTCTATTTTATTTTACTCAGGTATAGGTACTCGTTTCCTATTTTATCTATCATAAACCTATCCTATTGGCATTTAGCATTGAACTAAGAAAAGTTTGCGTTATTGGAAGACAGTAGGTATACGTTGATAATTGAATTTTCGATCAATTTTTAATCCTTCGAAGTAATTTTATTATGAACGAATATAAATTTGGAAATTTTAATGTAAATTGATACAACTTTCAGAATTTGACCAAGTACATCAAACATTGTAGAAATAACTAACGTGTATTCAATTCACGAGTACCTTTGAAATTTTGTTGAAGCAGAATTCATTTTTATTATATTTTCTTCCGTTAACTACTTACATCAGTTTTGTTGAAGAAGGATTTGTTCAACTGAGCATAATTTTTCAAGAAGAAAAATAAATTATTATGAACACAATGGGTAATGGATAAAAGAACCAATACAAATCTTCATAGCCGAACTCATTGAATTTAAGATAAACTAATACAAGTTCAAGGGACGAGAAGCTGTAAGTTTAAATTCACAAAAATTTTTAAAAATTGAAAGAAAACTAATACAGTTGTTATTGTAAATCGAATTTTTCTCATAATAATATAGGCTAGGCTAAGCTTATTGTCAAAAAATAAACACAAAATTAAACCTGCTAAAAAAACCTAATTTTTTCAAATTTTCTCGCTAAATATCACATAACATTAGCTTTCGTAGGTTTTTGGAGCGAAAATTTGTACATTAGTAATTTGATGGAAATTTTGTTCCAGTCCTCAAGAAGGGCCGAAGTCCTTACTCCTACTTTAGAAGTACCAGTATCGATCACATAAATTTTGTGGGTGAAAACCAGTATATAGAATTTAAGAGACTTTTAACAAACTCACATATTTTGAGGTGTAGTGTTGTTTAATTTGAGATTAAAAACTATTATTGATTCTGGCACGTGACTGGTGTCATGATTTCAGAAATAATATTCTGCTTGAAAATTGAATCAAGCTATAAATTTGAAAAATTCTTCTGAATACTAAGGCGAATAATTTATTAATGAGCAATAGGTATAGTTTTTAATAAATTTTTAAACCTCACACGAGTATTCTTGTATAATTTTACAAGCGACTCTATTTTGATGGTTGAAAAGTGAGAAAAAATATTAGCACATTTACATCTAACAACATTTTTTGTTTTTTTATTAATAGGTATTATTATTATTATTATTTTTTTTTTTTTACAATGACGTACACAGTTTCCTCACAGATTTATTGTTTTGTACAAGTTTTGATTTTTTATCGGAAAACTTATTTTAAAAGTAATAAATAAATAATTCAATAGTATGTAAAGTGAACAATTATTTTCTTTTTTCTCATACTTTATGTCGATACAGATAAGCGATCCATCATAAACCATGTCGATTCTGAATTTAAAATAAAAATAAAAATAAAAATAAAAAAAATAAAAAAAGAGAAAAGTGAGATTGATTCTTTTCAGGCCTGCATTCAAGAAGGGGACAGAGAGGGCATCACTTCCCAGGCGGCGCTCTTTGCCTCCTTGGCAAAATCTTCACAAATTTTTTTCTAAATTTGAAAAAAAGAAAGAAGCCCATTAAGGATGTTTTTTAATTTTTAATTAAAATTTTCAATAAAAAAATATTTTTTACAAAATTTTTAATTATAAAAAATTTTACTCTCCTTGGTTTGCAATTTGCCCCTTGGAATTTTACTTTGGCTACGGGCCCGATTCTTCTACAAATCAAAATAGATTTTAATTCAGGGAATAGAAACATGAAAATACCAAGGAAATAGCCCATGATTCTAAAGAGATAGGAGGACATTAATTTTTTTATAAAGGAGGTAGAAAATTCATAATTACCTATGAATGCAACTTACTTGTAACATAAAGTAATTTGAATCCCCTTAAAGTGATGTCAAAAATATTTATATTTCTAAATGCAATTATTTATTTACTGATAGTGTGATAACTGAATTACTGAACAAGTGAAGAAATAAAGATCTGCGGCAGGTACCTATATTAAAAATTTTTTGTCTCTTTGCATTTTATTGATTTTTGTTTATTTAAAAAATTTTTTGAATTAGATATTGAATTTTTTTTGTAATTTTTTTAAATTTAAAAAAAAAAGTATCGATATCGTATCGACATTTTTCCTTGGGTATCAATATAATATCGATACGAAAAAATATCGATATTTGATAACATTGGAATCTCACTTGACTGAAAATACTTAGTGAAAAAATGTTCAAGAAATAAACCTGGAAGACGATGAATTTCTTTCAGGGTGTAGATATATAACAGCAATGAATGCACGTAATCAAGGGAGGAAAATCGTTAGGTGAAAATTTTATTCGTAGTTTGTTAAATTATTTTTCATTTCAATCCATCAAAAATCTCATACTTATTTAACCTTTGGTTTCACAAGGAAGCATTTGCACAAACATTCAAGTGCCAGTTGTAAAAGAACAGTTTTAATAAATTAAAGTATATAAACCTTAAACGAACATAAGTTACTCATTTTTGCTTTGAGGATAGGTGTACAGCCATTATCGTTGTTAAGCATTCCACCTATCTTATTCACGCAGATTTCCCATCGAGCTGGAAAATTTTAATTGAAACACCATTTTCTAAACTAATCTAAGTACCTATAAACACCTAATAATGTACTTATTTTGTTTTTTGTCATATTGAAAACAAGTGTCACTATGTTCGTTGTTTTCATTAAAAATTCTTTTAATATTTTATTTCCCTTATATCTAGGTACTTCGAACCTGTAAGCATAGATTTTGAAATTATTGATAGAAAATAACAGAAAAATTGAAAAATAAAAAATAAAAAAGTCTCATTTTTTAAAGAATTAGAAAGAGTTACTCTCAATTGAAGAGGGCTTTAATGAAAGATGGATCAAAATTTTCAATTTTAAAATACCAAAAATGAGAACCGAAGATGAGTTTCTATTCAAGAATATCGATTTTAGAAGTTAGTCAAAATTATTTCATGAAGATATCAATAATATGACTCCGTGGCAGTGGTTCCAAAAATGGGAAGTAACCGGAATGGAAACCAGATTTTAAGACACAAAAACCAACAGATACGGGAAAATAAAATTTTGAAAAAGATTGGCAACGCTAATATTGATTTGTAAGTAGACAAATCTCCGAGTTAATTCCAACCTATTTATTTTTACAATCAAAGTTTCCCTTAGTAAGTTTTCATTCAAGATTTGTCCTTTAAAACATTTTTAAAACCAATCAATGTGGTCTCAGAGAATTTTCTCACTATACTCATTTTCCTCCTATTTACAAGCTTAAGAAAAGAAGCATACCCAAAGACAAATATAATTTGATTATGTTGTTTTAAAAAGCTTAGGCTTGAAAAAAAATGTTTCAGTTCTCACAATTTTTTAATTTAATTGAATTTAAAACCTCCTTTATTATATTTTCAAAAAATTTTAATTAAAATTACAGTTTGAAGATGAAAAATTTAAGTTGTATTAGAAGTGAACCCTGTTCCCTAAATCGTACCACTTTTTGTTATTATGTATTTCAAAACATTGTGATTAGTCTATTGCAATTTATTTATTGAAAATATCCCCAAAAATATGGTAAAAATTAAAAATAAAATAAAACTAATAACAAAGACAATAAAAGAAACTACTTAGTTTCCTAAAATGTACCATTTGGAATTTGTTAATAAAATCAGCTGTAATTTTGAAAATATTTTAGTGAGGCTATTGGGAATGAAAACCTAATAGAAGTAATGATATAAAAATTAGAAAATATATTGTCGGGATTCTAAAAATATTATTTTTATCATGACAGACAGGTAAACTAAAAATTGGTGCAATATTGGCAACCTTACCCTATACTAATATAAGTGCGCCAATGCATTGTAATGATACAGCGTAATGAGTGACTATCTTTTCACAACTCATAAAAGCCTCGAATCTGAATGAGGAACATGCACCAGTTTAGAAAATGGTGTTTCAATTATGGGATTATGCAGCTATGCAGGCCTACTCCACTCGACGATGAGATCCGTTAAATTAGCCCAGAAAGGCTGTAGACATTTGCTAAAGTGTTGTGGGAGGAAGAAAGGGGTTAAAAGAAAATACATTTACTTACAAGAAAAAATAAATGGGGAAAGAAGAAAATATCACAGAGAGTAAGAGAGCGAGTGTGAAGGAGAGTGATAGAGAGAGACAGTGAAACAGAGCCACAGAATGTTTTATGGTCTCGGATCGTACGGCGTGGCATCCAATCCAACGTATCGATTGTTCTTTCGATGAACAAAACCGGTACCTGGAGAAGCGTTATAATAGATGACCCTACGAATACCGAATGGATCGATGTATCCGAAACTGCCAACTCGGTCGTCTCCAGCTGGACTACTCTCCTCTTCGTGGTAATGCCTTGGTAGATAGTACCGGAAGCCATTCCGGGTCACTGAAACGCCGTCATAGTTTGGAGCTGACTCGTCAAAGGATTTGCGACTGGCCGGGTACACCCGATCTCCAAAGTATGGATTCACCGAATTTTGGCTGTAATCAGGTCGTGTTTTGACAACGGTCGTATACAAAGGCGGTTTGTATGAGTACTTGGATGGGTACGAGGACTTGGCAGCTGGAAAATGATAGTGCGGTGTTATGGCAACTTCGGCTGCAGGCGCCGCAGTGGTTGTCGATGGCGATACAATAGAGGGAGGAGTTGAGGTTGGGTAATATCCTGCTGGCGGGGTTGGCCTGCGTTTTGGCACGATGGCAATGGGTGTGGGTGTTGATGAGGAGGGGAATACCAGGTACTTAGACTTATCCTCGGGATAGGCATATGCCTGCTTCACGGCTGAAATGGTAGCCTGTCCGAAGGTGGGAGCACTGGTCACGTCAGTTCCAGCATGTGGTGGCACATATTTGGATGTGTCAAGCGCCGAGTCAATGGGTGTTTGAGGGCCAACAAATAGACGTTTGGTACGCACTATACGATATCCGTTGGAATCGGCAACATAATCGTTTAAGCGCAGGTAACCGTCGGCATCCACCCAGCCATAGGAGCCAATAACGGTGCCATCTTGCAGACGTTTCTCCTTTCTGTATTGACCGCTGATGGTCTGGTAACGGAAGAAGCGTTCCGGACCTTCGTCAGTTTGAATGTGATACTGGGTGTTGGGCGATGTGTCCCAGCCGTCAATTTTGGCACTTATGACACCAATCACTGTCATCTGGAAAGACGAAACAAAATTATTAGCTTCCTTGGAGTTCAATGTAAAAGTTTTTCATCAGTAATTTTTGTTCAGGTGCGTACGAGATGCTAGACAGTCTAAGCACTTTGGACTTTTTATTTGAAAAAGTCAGCTCTAAACTTTTGTTTGTCAGCATAAATGGGTCGTGGATAAAGTTTCATGAACAGTTTTCACCACCAGCTGGTTTACCATCTTGATAAACGTGGACAGTAGTGGTGCGAAATATCAATATATATATATTTTTTGCAGCTCTACATCAGTTTAAAAATAATACCGACCACAGTCTAAAACAATCACAGTTTTCTTTCATATTGAGGTTCTCCTCCTAATTTTTCGAGTTAAAAATAATAAACCAACCTTAAAAATCTTAAATTTTTAGAATTAAATTACGTTATTGGCCAATATTATTATATTACGATTGATTAGTCTACGACAGTCGTTATAAATCAGTAAGGAATAGAAGAAAAAAAAACAGTTGTCGCTGCTCATTCTCCCAGAACTATGACGTTAATATATTTAATGTGTTGTTGAAACAATACCTTCGCAATTTTAAGATAAATCAATAATGTAAATTAGTCGATGAGTTGAAAAATGAGATATAGAGGAGAACAAAATTGATTTATAACACTTTATATTTTACGTCTGTACGATTTTTTGCAAAATAATATTCACCGTACAAAAAATCGATAATTTTTGTCCAGAAGATTACAAAAACGATTGGGTAAGACTATATACAATTTTCGCAGATTTTTGTTTTTTTAATGTCAGACAAAATGATGCCTCGGATATGCAAACAATGTGATGGTTATGATAAAACAAAAACGTAAGATACACGATTTGATACACAATTTCATAATTTTCGAGGTATGTTTACGAGAAAACCAGTTTAATGAGGAATTAAAAAATGGAACCGTTCATTGTTGCGTGAAAATGTATGCATTTGATGATGGGCTAAAATGTACTGACCTAAATTATACATTATAATTGTGTATTGTAGGCTACGAACTTTATTGTATGGTAAAATAATTACGACTTTAATTAAAAAATCGTTTTCAATAATCGTAAAACTTTATTCGACAATAACTGACCAACAAAAATTTACAGAACGAGTGGCGTGTACAGCTTGGCTTGACTATACCTTAAAACATTCTTGTAGGTACTTTGAGAAGTTAATTTAAAGAGAAATTGGGATTTAAGAAACTATTTTCATACGAAAGGAATCAAATATATGTTTCATTTGAATTTTGAAATATAATCTTCTGACATGAAGCTCCTTTCCTATAAATGTTGTGTTTATAAAAAAAAAAAAAAAAAAATGAAAAAAAGAATAATGTTGTCGGCAAAAATTTATGCTTATTCAACATTTTTATGTTTAAATTCCAGTTAAAATTTACGGAAAACAAAAGAAAGATAGATCACATGAACTCGTATCAAATGTATTGTTCTTTTTTCTGGGTAAGATTTTGCAATGGGTACCTACTTTCCTTTCGTAATATTGAACATACCTTCTTATGTTTTTTCTTTGTTTTCTACACGTCTTTTTGGTTATTTTTTTATTCAAAATTTTATCATTGTCTTTCAACCCAAAATTGTATCTACCTACTATGTTCACTCTTTTGAATTTTTTTTTATAACATATAGAACCAATGTATAACACTTCACAACAACGAGCGATTCGGCAGTTTGCAAAAGTAAAAACCTGTACGATAGGTCTCTTCTTTTGACCAAAAAGGAGAAAGAGTTCTTACACTAGTTCGTAAATTGTGTTATTTTGGAATATTAGCGCAAAGTATTGGCGTTCTTTTGAAAGTGGTGTGAACTGCAGTTCATGAAAAAGTGTGGACGGTGCATACACTTTCTGCGCTAAGTGAAAAGGAGGTGTGGAAAAGGTGCAGAAAAAGTTATTGCTACGTTTGGCTTTTACTGATATCAAATTTCTTATCACTGAATTTAATACAGTATTCTGAAACAAAAACTAACGGTGTCAATTTTTCAGAATTCTTCGGTCGATTTTACTCGATTTATTCAAAAAAATAATAATCGATCTAATTAATAGTCGATTGTTAAAAAATCGAAAATCGAATTATTAATCTTAAATTTTGTTTATATAAGAAAAGGATAAGGAACCAAGTTGAAGCGAATACTCATGAAGAAAGACGATTAAAGCGATTTGATTTAGCATGGTGATAGGTTATTAGAAAATAAAATTAAGAAATTTGTACGAAAAATATCGAAAATTGATTTTGCCAAAATTGTCTGATCGATCAAAAATGATCGAAATTCTAAAATAAAAATAAAAAAATTGATTTTTTCGAAATCCGATCTTATTGATTATCGATTGATAAAGAAAAATCGGCACCACTAAGAAAAACACACCTTATCTGTACAGCGGAACGCCAAAGAACGTGTTAAAAAGACATACAGCTTTAATTTAACATAACTGTAGTACAATAAAATTATGCTTTCTCTCTTTTATATATGCAGAACAATGAAATCGTACGCTCATAAGTTTTTTTAAATAGGAATTCAGTGGTACTGTATCGTGCTTACTCGCTTTCCATAAGTATTCTTCTATAGGGTGATATAAGTTTCAAATACAATTTATTTTTCTACGTTTTCGAGAGAAAAATTAATACTCCCTTTGCAAACCAGATTGAAAGAACAGACAAAAAGAACTAGGAAGTGAGAAAATAAATAATTTATTTTTTTAGGGAAAAATGTCTTCATAGGCTTCCAAATTGGCAATCAATTCATATCCATAAAAGTATTACTTCACTAGAGAATGAACATTCAAATGAAATTTAAAAATTCCTTAACAGAAAAGAAAGCGTGTCAACTGCATAAGCTGATAATAAAGTTTGCTAGAAATTAATGATATTATGATTTAGTATTCTTTTGGTCATACTGGAACTGATAATTTTTTCTGCACTTTTCATACACCTTTGTACTTTTTCTGAACCATTCATGAACTGAGTTTACACTTTTTTTTGCCAAAAGTACAGACTTGGTGTCATTCTTTTCAACATTCTTTTCATAATATTTTCCATAATTTGGTGGCTAGCAATTTCTGACATCTCCATTTGTACAAGGTCGGTAGCTTCTTACTGTATTAAAAAATATTGGTATAATGTTATACAATCCTTTTTCATTCAGCGTTGATACTCTGCCATCACATCAAAAGGTGCAACCTGAATTCGAAAAATTTTCAAAGTAATTAAAAGATAGGAAACAAATCCAAGAAATGCTTTACAAAATAAGAGCCATATCATCTGTTCATATCTATCATGATACGCTTCAATGATGATACAGCATAGCAGAATGATACCAACGTGTAACCACCCTAAATGATCAGGTTTTCAAACATGTAGAAAATAAAATAGTTCGTAGAACTAGCTGAAAGTAGACTTACCTACACTGATAGCAAACGTCTAAATAATTGTAAGTATCAAGTACAATTATGATTTTAGCATTGAAAATTTACAATGTGAAACACCAATACTGTATGTACAAGTCAAGTTCATTGTATGGTAACATTTACTCATTGCTGATGGAATGTGATTACTGCATATTCTAGGCTGGGTAAAACAGCTAGTATCTTAAACACACTAAAATAGTCAGAAAAAAATTCCCATTGTCTCTAATATTGAGGTGCTGAGTTCAAATTTGATGTTGATTTTTTCATTGAACCAATTCTTTGACCCATAGGGCCTTCCAAAAAATTGGAAAATTTTGACTTTTTATATTTTATTGTGTAATGTATCGTTTGGAATGTTTTTTGATATACTGGGTTCAAATTTAATGTTCATTTCTATTGTACCAATTCTTCGACCTCTGGGGCTTCAAAAATGAGGTTAAATTTTGATATTTTATATTTTATTGTGTAATATATTATTGGATATGTACTTTGACGTAGTAAGTTTGAATTTGAAGTTAATTTTTTCATTCGAAATATTCTTCATCTTCTAGGGGCTTCAAAAAAGGGGTCAAATCTTGTCTTTTCATTTTTCTAGTGTGTGATATATCATTGGGTATATTTCTTAACATGCTGAGATTGAATTTGATGTTCATGTTTTCATTGGACCAATTCTTTGACCCCAAGAGACTTCTAAATGGGGTTAAGTTTTGACTTTTCATATTTTATTATGAAATACATTGCTGGACATGTTTTTTGATGCACTGAGTTCAAATTTGATATTCATTTTTTCATTGGACCAATTTGTTTACCCCTAGGGTTTGAAAAAGGGGAAAATTTTGTCTTTTCATACTTTGGTGGGTAATATATCAATCTGCACGTATTCTGATGTACTGAGTTGGAATGTGAGTTTCATTTTTTCATTGTACCAATTCTTTGATCCATGCAGCCTCAAAAATGGGTTAAATTTTGATATTTCATATTTTAATGGGTAATATTTTGTCGGATATGTTTTTTGATTTACTGAGTTTGAATATGACCTCCATTTACTCTAATGTTTTGCTAAATAAAATAGGAAGTTTTGAAATTCGTTTTTACTACTCCTGTAGGACTAATGAATTAGTACAATGAAAAAATGAATATCAAATTTAAACTAAGCCCATCAAATAATATACCTAACAATATAGAACAGAACGAAATTTGAAAAGTCAAAATTTGGTCACTTTTTTGAACTCCTTGATGAATGAAGAATATGTCGAATGAACAGATGAAACTCAAATTCAAACTCAGCACATCAAAAAACATATCCAACAAAATATTACACATTAAAATATGAAATGTCAAAATTTAACTACTCTCCGAGACTCCAAGACTCAAAGAATTGGTTCAGTGAATAAATTAACATCAAATTCAAACTCAGCACATTAAAAAAAATTACAAATGATATGTTACACAATAAAATATTAATAGTCAAAATTATGATGCTGTATGGAAGCTCCTCGGGGATGAAAAATTGGTCAAATGAAAAACTAAACATCAAATTTGAATTCAGCCCATCAAACAAACTTTCTAACAATATAATATGAAACAAAATATGACATGTCAAAATTTAACCACTTTTAGAACCCTCTGAGTGTGAAAGGATTGGTCCAATGATAAAATGAAATTTACATTTGAACTAAGCACATCAAAATACATACTCATTTATATGTTACACAACAAATTATAAAAAGACAAAATTTGGCCCCTTTTTTAAAGCCACATGGGTCAAAGAATTGGCCCAATGAAAAAGTAACCATTAAATTTTAACTCAGCACCTCAATTTTAGAGACAATGAGAATTTTTTTCTGACCATTTTTGTGGGATTAAGATACTAGCTGTTTTACCCGCCTAGAATATGCAGTAAACACATTCCATCAGCAATGAATAAATATTGCCATAAAATGGACTTGATTTGTACATACAGTATTGGTGTTTCATATTCTAAGTTACTGTAAACTCAAGATAAGTGAATATATATAAGTACATCCGCTACACTGCTATCTTGTGGTGAATATATTGAACTAAAATGTATAAAACAGAATATTTATGAAAAATATCACTTCCACAACAATTTCACAATTTTTGCTCCTAGACAGCCTAAGGTGGGTTGTATATGGTTTTTGATTAGGTTCATTTTGAATGAAAATGTGACTCACTCAAAAATGTTTTCAAGATGTCTAAATGGCTAGTAGAAAGGCACAAAAATCAATTTACATGGCATAATAAAGTGACTTCCAAAATCCAAAGTCTGTTCAACAACATACATGAGATTTTGATGTCACATTGATAAAGTTTTAATATATATAGTACTCAACCAGTATAGCTCCAAAAGCCCAATGTACTTTTTAATTTCAAGGCATACTGGCATACAAGTAAGGAGCTTGTGTGTAATTTGTGCATACTTTGGATATTTTGCCATAGTAGGTACACCAAGTTAGAATAGATTTGATAAAATCATCCTTTAAATTCACAAGGATAGCGTACATCTAGTTTAAAGTGTGTCAAGTGTTACACAATGGTTACCTGTTTAGTGCTGATATGTCTAACCAAAAATTATCGTTCTTGACTGGTCCATGAAGGACATTCAGCTGAAGAGATGTCCAACACTCCATATGAACTGTGGTTTAAAAATTTGTGAAAAATAGAAAAGAAAAAATTTAAGTTATACATTCCAAAGCCACACATATTTCGTTGGGAAAACGCAGACATCTCTATACCAATGCACACACACTATCAAGCTAAAACACTTGCGTGGCAATAAATATCAGAATTTGAAATTTTTTCTGTATTGATGGAAATTTTAGGTATTATTTAAAAATTAGTCCATTTGGTCTGAGTCACAAATATATCAATTTCAATGAACTACTTCATCATGACCTAAATGATAATGATAATGAATAAAAAATTGTGAACAGCGAACAGTAATGTATGTTGTCCTCTAGTTCAGTTACGTATAAATTAAAAAATTCAAATTGGTCAAGAACTAGTTCTTTGAGGGTCATTTGGATCATTGAATTGTTTAGTTCAAATGAACTATAGTTAGTGAACTACCCACACATCACTGATTTTATAATACTCTATCTTTGACGTGTTTTTGATCGGGCATTGGACATCTCTTTAGCTGTATATCTCTGGGTCCAGTACAGTATATTCAAAGGGTCCAGTATAGTCAAAGAGTATTCCATAACTGATACCAACTGTGTCGGCTACTTCATGCAAACTGTTTGGCTTTTTAAAGTTCTTTTTGGATCCTTAACAGTCTGTTTATACTCGTGGATGAAAATGTTAGTCTAATGGATCCAGGTGTAAACAGTGAAATATTTTTAGAAATGAGAATATGTGGAACCTTTCAACTTTTTCATTTATTTGGCCACTCCTATTTATTTTGTTTAAACTTTTTTTTTATGAAGGAAGTGATTCTCCCATAATTTCATCCCCTCGAATCTTCAAAAGAATACAAAAAAATATAAATTAGGTTAAAAACGAATTTTTAACAGATACGCTTTTTTAATTTTTTGGCTTTAGCTTCATGCGAAATAAACATTAGACTATTTTTTTGCCGAAGGTTGGCTGCTATATTGGTATATTTTAAAATCGCAGTACTGAGTAGAATAAAAATTTATAATAACAAGACAGAAATACTGGCGAAAGAAAAAATAAAAACAACTGACAAAAACGGATATACACGTATGTGTGCGTGTGTGCAACACGTGAAAGCAGCGCTGAAGTTGGTCATCCGGTGTACTTCAACAAAATGAGTGAGTAGAATAAAAGCGTATAAAAATAGTATTCACTCACTAATTTTTACCTGAAATACACAGGTGAACCAGCGCATAATAACGTTTGCTGTTGGATGAATATAAAAAGTAGGAAATAAGAATCTTTTGATTTTTTAATTTTTGATTTATGATTAATTATTTTCGGAGTTACACTTCATCATACTTGACAGCGCAGTTCAACCCACAAAGATTCAACATTTGGAAGACGAAAACAATAATAGCTGATTGAAGGATAATTTGAAGTTAACGTAAATAAGAACAACAAAATTGTTGGCATGACTCACCAAAAACAGCTAAAAATAACATTAAAAAAATCGGAATTATCCTGTACCAATGTCAAAAATCTTACTATATAAGGTCGCATTGAACCTAGCCCGGAGGTTATAGGTGCTGCATTCAAAATTCCAGTAGCGTGTTACAATTAAATATTTTTTTCCTAAATAATTAGCATCCGTAATATTATAGCCTACAGTATTCTCTGAACCAAACCTACATTAATATAGTTTTCGTTGGCGTTTGATTTGTATTCGCATCGCGTATTTTAATTAGAAACACACAAAAAACACAAAGACAATTTTAATATTTTTAGTACGTGTAATTTATTAATGACGTAACCAACATTCTTTCGAAAACAAAAAAAAAATGTGAGAAACAATCGACGTGAGAAGAGAAGCACGAAATAGCTAGACTATGTGTCCTAACAGCAGCTCTTGGAAAGTAAAAGTTTTCTGAAGGTTGTACTATAAAGATTTGAAAAAACCTGCTAAAAACGTGTACTTGGCAGTCGAGAAGAAAACCAATTACTAGTTTATTCGGAACCATTTTTTTTCTTCTTTTACTTGCTTCCTCCAGCATCCATAAATCGATTACAGATGAATAAGTACGATTAGGTCGGTGATATGGACACAAAATCGTGTGCA
This sequence comes from Ericerus pela, assembly GCA_011428145.1. NCBI lineage: Eukaryota > Metazoa > Arthropoda > Insecta > Hemiptera > Coccidae > Ericerus > Ericerus pela. Next base: position 190,455 of record WOFM01001009.1, read on the forward strand.
ACGTGAAATGCTGCCGGCTATAAACCGATGATGTAAAGAAAGTGTAGGATGTGCAAACGATTCGCAAAAATTATGCATATGGCATGACATGAAGTATAGGTACTGTTATTATAGGAGGCTGCAGTGGTGCAAACAAATATTTTTTCTCAGGCTGTTGGTTCGGTGAGAAGTACTTATCTTCACTAATCACGCAAAATAAATCTATATACCTACATATTATTTGTTTTTTGGAAAAATACATATTTCGGTCTACAGGTTGATGTTAAAGTACCTAAGTATGTCGTGTGCAATGGAGTCATTAAAGGAGGGTAGTCGATGGTGTGTTTAGCCCCCAAAGAAAGTTCTAAATCTACCCAGATAATTTGTTGAGGAAAAAATTAGCTTGTTGAGACATAATTTAGTAATTTACCTGGAAAAAACCGTTTCTCTTCAGCTGACTACTTTAACAACCTGTTAGAATATTCTCAAGTGTAAAGACTCTGAGTTAGAAAACTGTGGTTACCTGATCTGAACTTATAAATGATACTATAAATAAGTTTGAGTTAAAAACGAATTTTTAAAAATTAAGATTTATTTTTTGACTTTAGCTCCATGCGAAATAAACATTATTTCGTTGCGGAAGGTTGGCTGCAGTATTAGTATATTTTAAAATCGCAGGAGTGAGTATAATAAAAGCTTTTATAAATAAAAAATGAACAAGCTGGTTCTCGGTTCACCTGTAATCCCGTATCGACAAAATATTTGTTCCATCTTTCTAATTCGTTTTTGAAGATGAAAGTAGTATTTTGTAGACTTATTTAATTCATCGTAAGTTTGTAGTTTTACTTCACGATGATAAATATTCCTCTTCAATATCCACCAAATTTTTCGATTGATTACTTTTCATTCTCTCAATTTTCAATCGGCTATCTCATATTATAACATAGCAATAACATAAAAAGTCACCGAAATGACGGTATAAGTACGCCTTAGGCTAATAATAAATTCTTTTAATAACATTTTAATATTTCTTTTGTAGGCCAAAATTCACTTCCAACGAGGCTTCCATCAATCTTGCATGCACCAAGCTTCTCCGTTTTCACTACATACAAACCAGAAGCTTCTAAATATCTGCTATTGGTATAATACCATAAAACTAGCGTTATGAGATTTACAGACTTACAGAATTACAGACGTCTTACTCTCAAAAACTATCAACTCATCCTACACTCGTATATTAACTATGACTTTCAGTCGGTATATGTACATATATAGGTAGGTACGTATAATTTTGGTAATATAATGTACCTTTTCCCATTTATAATTCTTGTATTTTGTGCATGTGGGTTTAAAAGACTAAAAAGCTCGTAAGGAAAAATAATACTAGTTGTAGTCACTCATCAAAACTATTGACAGAGATGAATATAAGAATATAGCTGGTGTTCTTCCTGGTTTGTTCATTTTTTGAAATAAATTATAAGTCGACTATTTAATATTTTATTCGCAATTTAGCGAATAAAAAACTATTATTTTGATAAAATATTAAATAGGTACCAGGCCTAATGTATAATATATGAGCACAATGAAGGTAGTTTCATACCTACTTACTTGTTTGGTATTTATACAAGTACAGATACACTTTTTAACAACCTGGGCTATGATTATGAACTGAATTGATAATTGATAAGAGTTAATAGCCCTTGTGTTTTAAATAGAAGCATCTACGTTCAGTCAAAGCGTAAATTTTTATTTGCGTTATCAAATGTTATAATATAGGTGTTTATAGAGTGGTGTTGTTAAGACAACTATTGTTGTATGTACTTATATTTAAATCGTTGAATGTGAAGCTTCCCCATGGCTCCTTGCTAATGACCTGGACTGTCACCCCTGTAACCCATGTTTGAATCCATGTGATAATGAAAATTTTTATTTTAATTTTATTTTTCCATTATTATTTTTTTGTTTTATTTTCACGTTGTATCTTTTAGAGTGGATTAGCCAGATTGTTTAGAATATTAGAAAAAAAAAAAAAAGCTTAAATTGGCAGAAGTCTTATCTTTTTAACTGGAAACACACGAAAGAACATCCTTTATTTCTGGTCACAGGCGTTTGTTTTTTAAATGAGATATCAATCGCCATCAGTATTATCAATTTAGTTCATAATCACCACCCCAGGTGTGACATTTTTGATAAGATTTAAAAATTATAAAATAGTCTGTTGTGAAAATTAATAAAATTGATATATCGACATCGAGCATAAAAAGTAAAAAATGTTATTTGAACATATTGCCTACATTAAAATTTTCAGGGACATAAAAAAATATGTCAAAACTGTCACACCAGGTTTGCAATCATAAACTGAATTGATAAATATCCGAATATGAGTTGATAGCCAATGTATTTTGAATGCCTTATCAATCGCTATCAATTATCAATTAGTTTGTAATCGTAGCTCAAGTCGTTAAAAAGGTAATAATTGATAACGGCAAGATTTCATAACATTGATTATGGTTTAATTTGACAATATTATTAGGTGTATAATTTACCATAATAAAACCATCAAAAAATTAAAAGCTAATGCTGCATATTTTAGTAGCATAAAGAAGTAGGTAGGTGGGTATAGTGAAAACATGAGCCAAAATTCAATTGTTCCGATCAATTCGCAAGTGATTGTATAATTCATATACATATGTAGGTCCTTAATCTATTATGGGTAAGTAGGCACTGGCGGATCCAAGATTTTCCAAAGGGAAGGGTCAAAATCTCATATTCTAATTGTGCGACTCTCTAACCATCCATACTGATACACCATCCCCCTCATTATCAAAATATACTATAAACAGATACTAACAAATACAGGTGGAAGGCTAATTTTTTATTTTTTCAGATAACGGGACAACCTCCCAATGGCTCTCCCTTTGAATCCGTTACACACAGAAGAAAATTAACGCCCAGGCACAATAAGTATTTAAAATCTTCCAGTTTTCCTCATAAACCCAAAGTGCAACAATATAAAACCCAATTTTAGCGTTTAATTTTTAAAAGTAGTGTTTAAAATAGAATAAAAGCATCGGCGGAAGGGGAGAAATTATTTTTATTACCACCTCCAAAACAAAAAGGAGGTGGACCTTCTAACCACGTAACTGGATTGGTTCGATTCGTTCACGACTGTACAGCTATGTAAAAATATTAAAATTTATTTCATCCGCAAAATCTTACCTCGCAAATGCAGCCAAAAAGGCCACCTGTATTAAACCCCATCTAACCACGACACTAAAAACCGGTATCGATGTTATCGACACCATCGATACTAATAAGTCAGCTAAGTGCATATCGATTATTAAAATCACAACAAAGGTACCTACATTGGAACTTACCGCGAACAGTACGAGTAAGGCTAATATCCATATCTTCGGTTTCATGAATAGACGATGGCAATCGTCAAATTGGTTAACTCCATATGCAACAATATTCTAATATTGGCGAATATTATTATTATTATTATTATTATTTTTTTTTTTTTCTTTGAAGGGGTAATATAATAAAACGATGGTAAATGGGAAACTTTCTTACACTCTGCTCAACGATTCACGTCTACGAAATTCGCGTAAGCTCGCGCACATATAACGATCGTAACGAACATACATAATATCGCGAATTCCAACAAATGGATAGAGAAAAATGACGTTGACGAGGATGACGACGGCGACGACCTGCAGATATATGCAATGAAATGCGACGAATGAGCCTCCAGCTAGTGAACGACGACGACGATGACGACAAACAGCAGCACACAAGGTATCGTCCACTTGGGTGACGATACGTATGCACGTAGAACACACACACACACACACACACACACACACGTACAAACAAGGCGCACACAGGCAGGCAACCAAGGTACCTACAGTCACACTTTACGAATAAAAAGCGGCGTACAACTATTATACGGAGCCGGCGTCTCCCTGGGAGCAATGGTTTTTCGATACTCCAACTCCAGTGTCGGAGGTGGCTATACGCGACTGGAGTCGGGGCGATGGTTCCTATTTAGCGAAATGGAAAGTGCGTATATATTCGGTACATCTGAAAGAGGTAATGGCAGAGTACTACGACCGAAACGTTTAACTGTTTCCCATTGTAACATTATTTCCCGTTATTACACTCCTTCTACCTACATTATAGACTGTACTCTACTCGTGTAGTCCGTTTCTGTTTCTTTTTCTTCTTTTTTTTTTTTTATATGGGGGAATTTTTGAAACGAAAACTATTCCAGTTCTACTTCCTAACACTTTTACTATACTTTTTATTTTTCTCACTCATTCGCTCTACCTTTATTTGGTGTCTTTTCTTTTTTTTTTTCTTCTCTTCTCTTTTACTTAGGTACTCATTTTTTTTCTTGTTCGTCTTCTGTCTTCATATTGCTTCTCACTTTACATTTATTGGTATCGTGTGCCTGGAAGATGTTTTAACCAGAAGAGTTAGGCAGAAGAGGGCGAAAAAAAAAAACAACTTTACCACGTTACCGCGATGCTATTATACCTTTCATATGATGTAACGAGAAATCGAAATTTAATAACACCAGTCTATGAACGATGTTTATTGAAGACGATTATAGAGCACGTTGAACTGCGGCATTGAGGAATTGAGGAAGTTTTTCGCTTTTTCCAAAAGCCTAGGTATTTCTGATGAGTAGTTAGCTAGGGGGACGATGGGGGGACTCTTCTCCAAAATACTTTTACAGTCGGAAAAATTGACTAGTTTCATGTACCTATAGTTAAAAAATCGTGGAATTAGATGAAATTTTTTTTTTTTTTCAAAAATTTTCAAAATTTTGCAACATATGGCAATTTTTTAGTTTGAAAAATTGGCAGTTGTACATACCTACGACGGCCCAGTCAAAATAGCATCAAAATGAGGAAATAAAAAATAAAAAAATTAGCACACAAACTTTAACTATATAGGGTTGTTGGGTACGGGTCACCCGGATTAACAAAATAAAATTTGCACCCTTCCCACTTATTTTCAGGGCCAAAATTTGGTTTTTCCCAGTTTTTTCCACGAATTTTGATTTTGTAATAAATTGTTCAGCATAAAATTTTGTTATAGAAAGGGGTGGATAATAAATAAATTTAGATTAAAAAACTAGTTAGAAAAAAAAAACAAATATCATCCATGATACCAAGGTCATGGATTTAGCAAGCGATGAAACTTACATTGAAAAAGCAAGCAATTGATTAGACGTGATAACTGATAATAATTTTTTGCTCTCCTAAAAAACACTGCACTCACACAACGATGCGAATTAAAACGGATGTTTACATTTGTGCGACAAATCTGTAATTTGTAGGTACACTTATACTTATTTTAAAATAACAAGACAGAAATACTGGCAAAAGAAAAAAACAACTGATAAAAACAGATACGTGTGTATGTGTGCATGTGTCGCAACATGTGAAAGCAGTGCTGAAGTTGGTCATCCAGTGTACTTCAACAAATTGAGTGAATAGAATAAAAGCGTATAAAAATATCTATTGGGTTTACGAATTATCTATGCGATAAGATAATTACGAGTAATATTTTTTATATTATAAAGTTATTGAACATAATCACTAATGAATGATTTTTTCAAGACTATTTGGAGAGAAAGGAAGGCGTTGGGCAAAAAACTACACGTCACCTTATTTGTGGGAAATTTTATGCTAAACAATTTTTTACTAACCTATTTTTATCACAAAATCAAAATTCTTGGAGAAAAATGCAAAAAACCAAGTTTTAGGTGACAAATACTCTCTCCCCACCAATTCAAGAGGTGGGGAGAGTGAAACTTTTAGTATGTTAATGTAAGGGACCCACCCAACAACCCTATATATGTAATTAAAGTTTATGTACTAATTTTTTTTTTGTAAGATTTGACTGGACTAACCAGTATATTCGTTTGAAAAATCATGACAGTTTTGACAGATTAAACTAAATTTTTCGCTGATATCATCGTGATGGTGCAACTCGAAAAGACCACCAAAACCGTAATCAATACTTTTCTGATTTCTTGATTTTATTTTAATACTAATTTCATAAATTCCATAAACAGAAACCATCACTAACTCGATTGCCACTAAACAAAAACACCAACAACGTATGAAAACAGTATACGTTAATAAGTTTTCTTTGATGGTTACTGCATAGCCCAGTCCGTGGCGGAGCTTCACTCAGTTCAAAAAACAGGATTTAATACTACTGCCAAGAAAATTAGGCAGAAAGATTTTAATTATATCGGATGACAAGTTGCCAGTGTATGTAAGCAAAAAAAGAGCTTTATCTCTCTTCATACTCAACCTCAATAAATTTTTGTGCCTCCCTACGGCCCTAAAAACAGTCTTGCTACGCATCTGAAGCCTATAAAATAAAGGTTTGAAAAAGATAATGCATATGCAAAAGGTGTTACGCCTGAAATATCGTGGGGGTTCATTCAGTGCCAATGCTTCCACCAAGGTCACCTAAAACATGGGATTACTTTTAGTTTTTTGAATTTTTTTTCAGTAAGTACAAGACAATAAAATTATAAAAATGGTTCAGTACAAAAATAACAGATATACAATTTCAAACCAAAGGGTTCTGTTAATTTTTTTCATAACTATCATAGATACTAACATACAAGAGGGTGAAAAATCGTATTTAAAACGAAGTAATAATAATAATTATTATTTTCGTATTATTCAGAAGCAGGAAATGAACATATAAATGAATATGGCCAAAGAAATTAACGCTCTAAGGTTTCCCACCAATTTTTTGTTTGTATATTATATTTTATGCCCGTACATGCGTATGGTGTTTCCAGTAATGAAAATGAACCATCGAACAAATCATGAGAAAACAATTAATTAATATAATAACAGTACTATTTTTTCATGAAGTAAAATATCAATAAATGTTCAACGATACATTTTTTATTCATCCTAAAATTTATATATCTAATAAGTCGACAGTTGATCTGAAGCCTACTACATTCTCGTTGTAAGGCCCAACTCCTTAAACCACTACGCTACTCAGCCCGCAACATGATTTTACCTATTCAAGACCAATTTAAGACAATATTAGTTTTTTTTAAGATCCTACAGTACATATTAAACTTACAGAATATTTGAATAGCAGGATTTAATACCTAAGAAAACTTCCAAAATTCAGAATATTTCTATCAAAGAAAAACGAATTTCAAGTTAGTCTAAAATTATTCTTCTCTTTCAGTTTCCCTTAACATGTAAAGGGGTCTAGCCCTCAGGTGAGTTAGGAAGTCAAGGGATGGAGACTACTCAAGAGGATGAGGTTGAGAAGATAAGGTTCAACAAGAAAACAAGTGGGTCGAGGCCCCTTGGAGAGGAGATTTGTAAGATTCTTTGCAAGTTTTTGCCTGAAAAAATGAACGTAATCTGTTACATTTAAGCAGGTACCATACTTATACTTAGTGTTTTTTGTACAATAAAACAAAGTTATTATTAGGGAATAATAACAGACCGGTTTTCAGGTGGGTTTTCTGCCAAACATTGAGACAATTCTCACTTAGGAACCCACTTAGGAAACAAAAATTTGAAAAAACGATCAATTATACACGTTAAGTAATTATAAATTGGCTCTTGTATTAAACATAAGAACGCAGACCCCCTTAAAATCATTGTGATTATAATTTCATTTCATCCAATGCGGAGGCCAGTTCAATTTGATTTGTTTCACACTGTAGGTTTTGTCGGCTCGGGGAATCGAACCTGGGACCTACATATTCGCCAGCTAAAAGCGGTGAACTTATCCGCACGGCCATCTCACCGCCGACTATAACTGGCGAATGTATTTTATATTAGACAGGGTATGGTGGTTCCCACACACTCCCCCCCTAGAGAGACTCAACACGAGTTGAACGACATTAGATGCTGTGGGAGGTTGGGCTGAATCAGAAACGCCTCTTATACCTATACACACAGGCTTATACTACCTATACGGGTTCTATTTCCACTATATAGGGCGCCATCTATCGGCGACTCAAGTTAGGAAGGAGAGTTGTGAGTTCCACCATGCACCACTAGGGTGCGTGCGTGTCCAGCACACGTCAAGGGTCACCAGATGTAGGTTTTGACGGCTCGGGGAATCGAACCTGGGACCTACATATTCGCCAGCTAAAAGCGGTGAACTTATCCGCACGGCCATCTCACCGCCGACTATAACTGGCGAATGTATTTTATATTAGACAGGGTATGGTGGTTCCCACACACACTTTCACAAACGATTAAAAAAGTCCTGAAAAAAGATCACTGGCTGCCCATATGTCTTCCATAACCTGGAAGTCGTATTCTAAAGTCTTACTTAAATTTCTAAAAAATTTCATCATAAATCAGATTGAAGTTGCATTCTCAAATTTTGTAAATGTTTTCGATATGTATTTGAGTATAGGTATTTATATTATTCGAATGTATCTATGATATCGTCTCATTTACATAAAAATCTTGACACTGATAAATTTTCCATTCGTTTACTTAATGTATTATTTCTATGTTTTAAATTTAAAACAAATGTCACTCTGAAAAAAAGATTCGACAATTTTACAATGATTCAAATAAATTCTTTGTGAATTGTGACACGAAATTTAGGTATATTTTTTGCTCACCTATTTCTACAGGAAATTTCGAATAGAACTATGCATATAATTATGTTGAAAATCTATGTTGATCGACCAACTATAAAAACTAGCTAAACAGTATACCGCATAAATCAAATTTCCCAGGAACAGTAAGAATTGCTCTGAAAAATGTACTTAAATCAGATTTGAATATTTTTATTGAAATCTCAATTATTCCCACTGAAAATGGATCACAAATACTGTCCTAAACGTTTTCGAGGTTTTCGTCATTACACTGGATAATTTTTCGAACAAGGAACCATCAAAATCTTGAAAACACAATTTTATAGATTCCGAGGTAGGTAGCATCTGTATTAAGTATTACCTATCGTATATACCTAGGTAGTTAGGCTACCACATCGAATTCTCATAGTTATCCATTTGAAAAAGAATGTAATTAAATTGAATTTGAATGAATATACTTATAGTGACCTTTCATAATTTATTTGTTCGGTTTTCATGGATTAAAGGACGTGTGCAGCCTTACGGCACCTAAAACTGGAGAGAGAAAAAAAAACACAGGTAATTAAAAATATTTCGTAAGAAATGAAGATGACGTTAATTTATTTTTTTCTTATCAAAATATTATCTATGGTGAAGGCGGAAATAAATTTCTCGCACTTGGTTAATGAATGATTGCTGCGTCGCTGAATTAAGTCATTATGTGATTTAAAATGGGAAATGGAAAGATTAGGTCACTTCGGGCTATTCGCATGTAAAATACCGTAACGATGGAAAATTAAAAAATTTACATACGTCAACGACCTATAGCTAAAAGAATTCGTGATGTCTGCCCCAGCAATTTTTTTTTTCAAGTAAAACTGGTCACTTTAATTTGTTCAAAATTCTCTTCTTGATGAAGATGCAAATTGATTTTCTGAACAATTTCCCAATTCGTAACACAGATTAGAAATCGATTTATTCCAAAAGTAGCCAAACTTTTTTGCTACCTAGTCCAATATCATTATTCGGGCCAATGTTGCAATCACGATGGAATTAATTTGCAATAGCCTCTTCTTTCTGTCTTTTTTCGTTATTTCTTCACTGAAGAACAGACAAATATACAGGGTGTATGTTAGGAAACCTCCAAAATTCAACAACGGACAGTGCATCTAAAGACAAATTAAAAACCAGCTACATCGATAATCGATGTTACAATGGGGTTTTCACTTCACATAGGATGCGCGATTATTTGAAAACTCTTTGATTAATGGATTATTTCAGGGAATCGATTTGCCATTTCTTACACTAACTTGCAAACTTAATTTTTTCAACACGAATTAATTTTGAGGTAGAATAGAAAACGTTTCTTTTCCAACAGGAACAAATAGAATTATCTTCATAATATGTTTCGTATACTTAGAATTATCTTCATAATATGCTTCGTATACTTCTTTTATAAAAATTTTGTGATTCCTTCCCAAGCCTGAATGGTATTGATTAATCGATTAATTTTGAAAAAATAAATCGAGTAACGAAAAATCAATTAGTCGAACCAATCGATTAGTTCGCATCTCTATAGCTTCAAAGAAGAAAAACAAAACATAGAACTAATTAAAGGAAAAGGAAGGGGAAAAAATAAATAACAAGAAGTAAAATAATGGTGATGTGCAAAAACCCTAATGACTGATAAACATAACTGCGTTTTGTTCGCAACGGTTAAGTGATATAAAGTATCGTAAAAACGTGATACTAAACATTTAAAATCGTTATCCGACTATAGGTACTGATCGACAGTACTTACAACTGACAATAAAAAATAAAAGTGTACCCTTTACCTCTGTTCAATCTTATGCAGCAAAGATACTCTCAGTTCCCAAAATTAAACTGAAAAATTCAAAGTAGTCTGTTTGACATACTTTTTCAAATTTGTTGTAAAATTAATAAAAGCAAAAATATTACGTAGCTTTTTTATTCCTCAAAGTTAGTACTATGGGTGTATACAGGGGCCTCGTGAGAGAGGAGTGGGGGTAATACTCACTCTTTGGTCCAAGCTGTTGTAAAAATTAAAAGAGGAGCGATGACTTTCTTTTTCGTTTTCAAATAACCAAATGACCTTTCTTCCAAATTTAAAAAAATTAATTGTAATTTTTCGGATATGTTATGGACAACCAACTTCTTTCAGTCCTACTCCCATACAATAGCTATCTTTCGTAAAAATTTCACCCTTATCTGTTCGGTAGTTTTCTCAAAACGATGAACACAAATTGTTTTTTTTTAATTTTTCTTCTCCTATTTTCTCGGAAACTACTGAATTAATAGGCCCCAAACTTCTAATAAACTTGAAACAACATAAGAAAAGTCTATCGTGAAAATTTCAGCCCAAACGTTTTTTCAGTTTTTCAGAATCCCGGAAAAACAACTTTTGAGAAATTGTTTGTTTTCCAGTTTTCTGAGAAACTAATTAACTGATAGGCAAATAACTTCTCTCAAACCTGATCCATTATACAAACTATTTCTCGTAAAAATTTCAGCCCTATCCCCTTGGCAGTTTTCTCAAAACCTTGAACACAAAATTTTTGGTGATACATACATAATATATATATACATACATACACATATATACAAAAATCAGGTCAAAATTAAAAAATTGTACCAATCGTTTCCTTTTGTCATGAAACGGATAACTTTCATCATCCTCACTCCTAACCCTTTTGTGAAGTTAATTTTAATACCCCGTTTGCAAGTAAACTTGGTAAAAATGAGAAATAAATTTAAAGGCAAAAATAATAAGTTCTCTGTGAACTTGGGAAAATGAAAATTATTGAAAATTCCCTCCTCTAATAATTATTTTATTTTTAATTTTTAATTGGGGTTTAGTTACATAGCTATTTTACCCACGTAGGTCAGGTGAAGATGGTCGAAATCCGGTGGCCAATATTCTACTACCATGAATTTTACAATCACATACTGCGGCACCGATGGAACCGAAGTGAACACATCACCATTTTGAGTCGAGAATGTGACGGAGTCTGGTCTCGAGGTCGCAACCTTCGGATTGCATAGCACAGCATCTAACCATTAAATTCACAGGGCCACTACTAATACTTATCTTGCGGGTTAGGTATGTTAAAAGTAAACATGTTGCGTCATAAAGGGGATTTTATGAACTGAATATTTTTCAAACCTTTTGCCATTACGTTTTGATAACATCCAAGAAGCCATTATTGTCTTTCTTTTTCGCGCTACCTACGTGGGATGATCGATAAATGTAGGAAAAATAGGTTGACTCATTATTCGAAAAATAGTTTTCAAGCTAAATGTAACTAAGTATATACGATTTAGTTACATCTTCGATTGATGTAAATTATTACCATAGTAAGTTTTGAATCCACAAATGCATAATTTTGAAAAGTAGCCAACACAAAACGTAACTCAATATCCGTATTCGACGTCCTACTTGAAAAATTTCTAAAAACAATGACGAACCGTGAAACCAAACCAAAAAACCAGTTTGGTACGAAGATTTGCGAAGCAATCTCTGATACACTGCATATAATATTATATTTTGCAAAAATTCATCAAGGGTACGTTGCCTCTCATCGAACGAATAAGGTAACGTGCATTTTGTGCAGAAAAAAATCAACTCATTTACCACGGGATACACATCGAAGTGAATCAGCAGTAGAATATGCCTATGCTACAACGATTCACACACACGTTGAGCAGTATAAAAATAAAACGCCACACATAACCTTCTTCCAATTTTTGTTTTTGGACTAATCGACCGCTTTCTGACGTAGGAGTTGGTGAAAAGTTTACCTTTTGTTTCTTCACATTATAGGCCTGTCGCCGATACAATAGAAGTTGGTGCGTTGACGGTCTTAATGAAAAAAAAAAAAAAAAAAGAAAAAGCTAAAAATATGGTAACACCAACATATAAATTATATACGTATAGGCCTACTCATCTTCACTTAGGCTGCAGCTATTATTACATTCGTTGTTGTTGTGTTTTCTTCTTACGGTGGTCATGACCCTGATACTAGGTATAACTCGAATAAAATACTTTTTTCAGTAGACTACTGTAAAAATACCTTTATTAATGTGCAGAGGAGGTGAAAAAAACAATGATGATGAAATGCATCAAAGTCTACAAATAGTTACAGGTAGGGTGATGACGTTGCATGTCGAACAGTCAAGGCAAAAATAAATAGAAAATAAGAACTCTGGCGCAGCGAGCTACTGTAGAAAATATAGGTTTTCTTAACAAAAAACAAAAAATTAAATTAAATTAAATAATAATAAAAAAAAAAAAATATTAATAGATAAATAAATAAATACAACAAAAAAATTAAAAAATTAAATGTATTTGGCAGAATGTCGGGTAAAAACTACGTTTAAAATGAACTGCCAAGGAAATTCATGATGATTATCCGTATTACGAAACAATGAAAAAACACGTACGCAAGTTGTTAAATAATTGCTTGGCAAATTAAATGCACAACAGAGAAAAAGATAGGTACTTCATTGATACGAATTTTATGAAAATGTCTGAGAAAAATTAGTTAGAAATGTAAATTTTTTAGAGAGTTAGAGAATCATGAAATTAATGTTTTTAATTGGTTTTCGATATAAATAACAGATTAAAACGTGAATTAGTCAATATTGGAAGACATTGAAATTACAGACAAATTTACAAATGCCCAGTCAAAAAATGTAAATGATGGAAAATGCAACTATTTGCTAAATTTTAGATATCCCATTATTATACACCTTAATCCATAAAATAAATTGCCGTTCTAAAAATAAAAACTACCCACCTCACCTAACCTTCCACTATACTTAATGCTTACAGCAGTTGTGTGGATCATACTTGCATGAGGTATTTAGGAGCTTGAACCATTCGATGACAGTTATTGCTAAAACGCTGGCGAATTAATTAGTGCACTGCACGTTAAAAACACACGAATTACTTGGTACACTCTGTACATAATTCATAACTGTCGGACCATGACAAATCATCTTATCACCGATTACATCATGTTGACCAGTTCATTTTGTTGTACTATTTTATCTATAAAGTTCAATATAATTTGACACCAATATATACGTATTTATGTATGTGTTTATGTGAATGTGCGTGTACAGAACCAAGTATAAAAGGCACCAGTAAACTACAAAATTTAGCCAGTGTTTACCAAGGTTGGTTTTCACATACTTGTGTACGAAGCTGGTAAACACGCTAATCTGTTGAAGACCTTCTGTCATGCGAATCCTTTTCACAAGATCCCTTTTCACATAACCAAAGGTATTCTATTGCAGTATACATTTTCATGAATTATTTGTATTGGGGAGACCAGGGTACCATGGAATAATTTTTTCCTGTGGTTTTTGGTGTGAGCTAGAACTGAGTTAGAAATTTAAGACCAAGAAATTTGAAAAAAATAAACCTTCATCTACAAAACAAAACCACAAGAAATAATTAACATGTGATAGTTTTTTTTATAATTCCATCTTAAAGAGGGTAATCGTTTTTGTTCCATGGCTCTCTACCTTAATATACCGTGGAATTGAGGGTGATGTACCATGGTACATGTTAAATCCCAAAAGAAAAAAATATTTTTTAATCAAAAAATTTAATTTATTTTATCTCAACAAAAAGTGCTCTGCATCTAAAAGTAATTATATTTAGATAATAGATGATATCTGTTATTTGAATTGAAGCTATTAATATAAGTATGATTAAGAAAATTAATTATTTTTCAATTGTGACACTTTCCTCATGAATTTGCTGATATAAGACATCTTTCATAGAATCCTAAACTTTCTCAAGATCCAATGTTTCATGTTTTTGGTCAGTTTTAATTAGGAAAATTATTATTTTTAAATTAAAAGGTATTTTTAGCATGTTCCACGGTACTTCAGAAAATTTACACTGTAGTACACAGGGTTCACCTTCCTACTAGAAATTAAAATTATATTTAATCCGAGTGTTTTTGAGTACTGGTAACTCTAAATAATTAAATTACTGACTATTAAACTTCTTTGAAACATATCCAAAAATTTGAATGCTCAACTTCTCTCCCATTGGTCATCCTTTTTGTGAGTTATCAAAATTTTACTTTTGGTATAATTTTGATAAATATTAAAATAACTTTTGAACAACAAACTGGATGATGATAGTAAACAAGTGAAGTATTTATCAGGTGTATGATGCATTATGCTGAAACCAGTTCGTCCAAAAACTAAGGAGAAGTCAATTTTCTCCATGGTACCCTTGTCCCATGGTACTCCGGTCTCCCCTAACAAATTAACTAAATTATTTCAGTAAAGTAGGATGGCTTGGAGAATTAACTACATTTTCAGAATTTTATGTTAGTATTTGCCCAGAAATTAATGTAAATTTAGGTGTTATTAATATTAACAGATTAGGTATCAATTTTGACTACGCTAATTTCAGGAAAAAACATTAATTTGATAAATAATTGGAAATCAAAAAAATGTACCTACATTTCCGACTGAAATTAGTCATACAAATCCAGGAAATGGGGACATCAAGTCATTTTGCCGGCGTTTTCCCTTTTGACTGAAAATTGGCGAATTTTCCAGATTTTTGATTTTGACTGAAACGTATATATTATTAAACGAATTTCATCTAATATCACCAACAGTTTCCTGAGGTCATGAAAAGAAAAATAAACCTACCCTCGACGACCCTGAATATTAATACCAGATCAATTTTGATATGCAGATTTTCTTTGAAAACCCACATAAAAACCGGAATGCTTACATATATATTCACCATTAATCGGTTGGGTTAATTTATTCTTGTGAGTCATAAACGTCTACGACCAATAACATCCATAAAGAGGAACACAATAATTCGGCATAATGATCAGTCGAATGAACTTTGTACAGTAAAACATCGATACGTAAGTACCCACGTCGTTATCCGATCGTGGTTATTAAATAATATGAAATAATTATGACAATGGAATTACTGGAAGCTAAATAGCTGCGGTGTAAAAATATGTCACGAATGGTGAAACAATACCCGGTATACCTAACAAACGTTTGTCCGCAAAAAATTTTAACACTGTGGGCTGCCTGGAAAACGCTGGACATAATATGCAAAGGATTGAGAAATTTAGCCAACTCGTGGAGGCGTGACAAAATGGGGCATTAATAAAATTCCGGCGATGTGTTCTGCTTAATTTGAGGTGTAGATGCGTTTATTGTCTTTTGAACTTGTCATGAAAATGTCAATTATTTTCGAAAAACTGATAGATATATCACTTTCTAGCAGTTTTTAGTTAAGCAATGGGTCCCATTCTATAACCATTCAAAAAAATGACATAGCAGTTCGTCATTCATCATTATGACGTTTGATTTCATTCTTCATTACGAAGTTTGATTCAGAAAAAAACAGGACAATATTGTACGTATTTCCAAAATAGATGATATTTCATTGATTTTTTACAAGTTTCGTTTTTCTAAAACATGACGTGTTTACTGCAAAAATCTGATATGCCATATGGAATCTTCCCTTCTTCCTTCATGTTACAACCCTCTACTCACCTTTTTCATGTCGCACTCATGGTTAACAGAAACTGGACCCCTTAGAGCACCATTCTGCAGTTTAGTCAACTGCATGAATTTACACTTGCAGGTGAAATTTATTTTTTAACTCCTGAAAAATGGCAAAAAATGATTTATCAACGTTTTGAAAATAAACTACAGGATCAATTTCATACCATACCTAACCATTTTCGATGTCATTACGTGAAGGCAATTTAAATCTACATTGTTTTAGAACTAATGTTTTATCTTGCAAATTGTCATCAGTCGAAATGAAAAGGACAAATCCCTTTTACTATGATTTGGCCTGAAATTTCTGGCAAGATAATTCCATGAAGTATCACCAGAATAGAAAAATTGTAAACTAATTGCTAATAATTTATGGGCGAAATATTACACAATTCACCAAAAACTAAAAACCGACATTTTTTTTTGAACTTTTTGTGGACTGTATTCAGGGTTTGCGTAAAGCGATGTTGCTACGGGGAGGGGGGGTGTAATCGATAAATTTTTACAACACGCCCAAAACAAAATATATCAATTTTGAGAAAAAAATTCCAAAAAAAGTCACTCGGTAATTTGAACACCAAATGAAGAAGAAAAAGTCATTACTTCTTTCAATTTTTACAACAGCTTGGGCCTAAGAAAGAGTTACTCCCGCATTCCACCATCACAAGACCGTTGACTGTATCCAACAAATTTTTTACATTATAATTTGGCTGGAGCTCGAAAATTAACCTTTAAAGTTAGGCTATTTGGACTTATTTTGCGCCGCTCATTGACTTATTATCGTTTTAAAAACGCATACATTCAAAAATGTGGATTTATTGAAATTTGTAAAACCTCTTTTCGAATAAATTAGGTATTCAAAAAATACCATGAATGAGAGAAAATGAAATTGCAAGGCAAAACCGATAACAATGTCGTTGTTTTAATTTATTTATCTTCATTCTACTCTTTCGACTCGCATCATATTTGCCCATTTGCCACTTCCCCAGTAAGTCGTAACAACTTTTTTGGAAAATTCTCAAAAACGAGTAAAAATTAACTTTTTTCCGTTTTGGAATCAACCACCTCCATCATTCTTCTTCAAGAATAATGATTAGTTTTACCTATTTTCATGACAAAACCCACAGAACTTAATTATCATGTAGGTAGATACTTTTATGGAGGGTTTCAAAGAAAATCCGTATACGTATTTATGAACTGGTCAAAGGGTGAGGGGTAGTACGTTTTTCGTTTGATGATCTATAGAAAAATTTTAGCATCAAAAGCTCCAAATTAGGTGTATATTATATTTCATTTTCTTGTTCTCTTGGTACAAGCGTCAGTTTTGGTACGATATGGTTTCTCTGTTACATTGTACTCCATCTGGTATTTTCAAACCAAAATCATTTTCATTTTCTTTTAAAAAATGTCATACAATCAACGAGAACAGAGTTTTTTTAAGGGTGTTTAAGGTTTTGAATTCGGATTTTAAGGATTCTACATATTTCGTTATCAGATGAAAAATTTCGTACAATCGTAACAAGTCATTCACGCGTATGAACTTACAGACAAAATTCATAATTCTTTTTTTTCGAAAACCTACTTTTTCTAGCGAAGCTTGCTACGCTAGAGTTTTTTTAGTTTATCCTAGTGTACTTATACCTAATAATTATTCATACAGACTACCTACTTTTAAATGTATTTTTTACAATTACAGTGTTGTCTCATTTGTCACCATGCATTTGTCTCATTGTACCCATGAGTCATTTTTGGGGTACCTTCAGACAAAATGTTTGAAAATAATCATACAACATTGAATTTTTTGCGCTGGAGTTTACAGCGAGTGGATATAAGGTCTATATGTTAATACTTTCATGCATAGGTACCCGTTCAACCCCAGCAGGATAAGTCAATTAAGTACAATTTTGCAAGGGCTTCGAAATTTCGCGTCTTGTTGTACCTCACCTTCCCTCAAATATCGAGCAAACTAGCGACGAATCGTCAGAAAAAAATTACGTAATACCTACCTAATTTCATATAAATGACGATCTGCAGTAACCTTTTTTCTACAAAACTGTTAAATGTTGCGCGAAAAATGACGTCTCTGGTAATAACAGTTGGGTCATTAGGCCATGAAAACTTATGACGCAGTTGCGATAAAAAAAACAAAACTTCATTTTATTCGTGCTATTGGAGCTAACCGCAGAAGTGCACAAAAACACCTATACATAGGTATGCACCACCTACTCAAATAATTTCATGTAGGATACACGTTCATTCAGTGCATACATATATAGTTTGAAATTAGATCTAACTAAATCCGCAGCTGCAAAGACAAAACTTACCTAGATAAGATATTTATGTAGCAGCCAGATTGTTGATCGTTTATGTAACCGAGCATCGCTAGTCTATATTATGCTCCCACTCAAAGGCACCGTTTCCAATAATAGCGAAGAAAAAATGACTTTTTAACAAATCATGCCATCGTCGACAGTAAAAATACATGCATTTGATGTCATTATACGCGTTCACGTTGAAAATATTTTCACCATTATTTTTGCTGGCAAACGTCGTACAAATCGTGCAAAAGTTATGGATACCTCGCAATACCTTGACGCCAACCTAAATTTTACGACATTACAACGGTTTTAAATCTCGAAGAGTCCTTATAGTTGTATGCAAGAAAATAAAACAAAAATAACGAACGCTATAGTCGAGTAAAAATCGTATTTTTTATAATACGTAATAATAATGCAATCAAAAAAGCTCGACTATACCAAGAGAGGTAATGCTCAGATGTGGCGTAGGTAATTGATGGTAACTGAAGTAAAATGAAAATAGAGCTTAGCCATAGTATGTCTACGCACAATGTAAAATAATACTCACTTATGAAAATGAATTTTTAATTGCGTCGAAAACAACACACGCTGTATAAAAAGCGGTTTTGGAAATGAAAAATAAATAAATAAAAAAAATTAATCGAAATTATCCATCGAATTATGAAATACGTAAATGGTGGATGTTTAATGCATCATGCGTGGGCAAAGCTACAAGACCTTCATTTTGCTACACCGCGAAGACCTTATACCATATTCGTGTCAGAACCGATTCCATAATAATACGAATATTATACTCCGGATTTTATGTATCCATTTGCACGTATTTCAGGCTTTCTGGCACATTCTTTTACATAAAAGTAATTAATCATTATCGTATTTCCTCACCTTTAGAAATAGAAATAGAACAACATGATGAGTGGCACACGTATGGCCGTACACACGTGTATCATATTTATAACCACAAAAATCTTTGTTAATGTTTCATTAGTTGAGTGAACATAATATGTTTGAACCTCGAGTTAAGTGAGATGAATGGCCACTTCCATATTTATAGTTGCATTTCAATTATTGAAAAATTTAACATAATAAAAAATAGATCTACGATGGGAGTGTATAATATACTTTTTATTTGGTTCCATTTGGAATTTTGGTACAACTTCCTGATCTGTATGGTATCCAAGGGCATAGCTAGAAAATTCTCCAGGAGGAAAAGAAACTTTTATCAAAGTTGTGGTGTGCGAAAGTCTAAATAGAAGCGAACACACAGTGGAAGCAAGGTTTCAGAAAATGGATCGAGAGAAACAGATTTTTATGAACACAAACTTTATTTCATTATGAGATATGGATGAACCGAGAATGGGAATTGAGCACTCATAACTCAATTCACACACACTTCACTTCAATTAGGTTTAAAGAAATTACCACATTCTATAATTTATCATTACAATCAGAGATTCAATATGTACAACTTTAGAATATGGAACACGTATGTAAATTAGGAAAATGTAGATAAAGACAAACATTACAAACTTTACTAAATTTAAGACTGAGGTGCTGACTTGAACTGCCAGAGTGCAGGAACTGCAAGTCTGACCATATCACCGAAGACAAATTTTAGGAATTTAAATCAAAAGAAAAAAGTTCCTTCGTTTGAAAAAGGTGAGAAAATAAAATATTCACGAATAAAGAAAAAAGAAAATCATGTTGAATGCTTGATGTGAAAATCAAGAGAGTCAAATGGTGCCGATAAAACTCAGGAGTTAAGCAGACAAAAAATGATCTTCAAGAATTGGATTTCTAGCCAGTATTAAATAGCTTTGTCTATAATTCTAGTGAAAAAAAAAAGAAAAGAAAGAAAGAGAAATAGGAAAGTAACTAGAAATAAGGCCCACATGCTACAAAGTAGGGAACAGATAGGGGTGTTATCAGGCAGTGATATTACCAGGAATTTACATCAATATGCCCGCCTCAACTGCAATAGGACTGTACTTGGGATTTACCTCTGGAAGGTGTTTTATATGGTGACAAAACTATTATTTTGTGAGTGGAGCGAGAGAAAAAATTTATTCGTGTTTTCTGGGTTCTGGAACATTCATGCATAAAGAGTTATATTTGTTTTTTGGTAGGTAAGGGAGTTTCCAATGACCCCGATGGATACATGAGGCTTTGACCCGCAGTGTAATTATTACATAAATAGTTTGAAAATTAATTTCCATTTGTAATTTTTCCACTCCTAAAGCTCAACCACCTGGGAATGAATGCACCCTTGCCCCCCTAGTTGTGCAACTGATAACAAGCAAATTCGAAAGTCCAGTCATAGTCAGTTTTACTGGTTGTGCAAAAAGCAGTCATTGAAAATTTTCTGATGAAATTAACATGAAGAAAATATTTTCAAGAAAGAAAAATATTACCTGTAGTTATAGCTTTTATTTAATAAAAATTTTAGCTAGCCAAAAATTAGTAGATTTTCTTTGAAAACCCACTTAAAAATCACGCTGAACAGCCTAACTTTTACTCATTATTTCTTCATTTCTACATATTATCACCGATATTAGGGATAAAGAGAAAATCCATTTTTTTATTTATTTTTCAACTGACCTTTTCTCTTCTTTTTTTTTTGAAAATCTTGGGGGATCAATTACCCCCCAGCCCCATACTGGCTACACCCTTGATGGAATCTTGCTAACATGACCTGAAGTTAACTTCTAAAAATAGACTAATATTGTAACGTATATTTTTGTCTATTTTTAGAAATGACGAACATATTTGTCCACACATTTTCGAATACCAAAAACGTAGATATTTATCAACAATAATCATCCTATAACTCTTTATAAACAACCACTATATTACCCGTATTCAATTTTACAAATATAGATATACCTTCTGTATATTCATGACCTAGTTGTGCCTGTCCCTCGAGTATTCAACGAATCAGCACAACCCGATAATGACAACACCCTACCTCACTTTACCTATCCGACACGTACGTTTTCATACCCTGAATGAGTATATAATCCCTCGATTCAGTGGAATAAGACACAGTTCCTCGACAGCTACTTCGAAGTACCTGGAACCTCTTTAGTAGAAGTCTCTAGTGAACAGATAGTCTTGCTTGTTAAATTGTGATTGTATATGTATAATATTAACGTAGATATATGTACTGTGATGTACTAAGTATTATTTTATTAAATGTGTAAACTCACTCGTGTGTTATAAAATATTATTGAGTCTCTAACAAATGTTAAGGTTCACTTTAGTTTGTGGATGATAAACTTGAATTTATTCTAGAAGTATTACTGCTTTTAAGTACGTGATATTTCGTGTATGGTGTAACACTGAAAGTGGTTCTAATTAGGTGCTTTACCACCTCTTTTGGCAGTTACAAATATATTTTAACTCATAATAATTATGAATAATGTTGTGAATCGAGTTTACTATGCTTTGAATAAAAATCATAGAATAATAACTTTTGATAACAAATAATTATTAAGAATGAAGAATTTAAGAATTTTTCATTCTTTCATGTTTACATTATCCTTAACTTGTTGGACAAGAAACATATAGAAAACAAAAAATTTTCATTTGTACATGAAAAGTTCTAATTAAAAAATCACACATTCAGTAGCAAAAAGGTTGACCGACAAATTTTATTTTCATTTCTTATACTCAGCATTTTCCTAGAATGATCAGAATTTTAATCAATCAAGTGTAAACATTAAATGAAGAGTTTTGCATTATTCATTTTTTCGAGGAATAGTTATTGAAAAATACGTTCATTCGAAATACAGCAAAGCAAATTTACATGCGAATATTTGCAGATATAGGTGGGTACTCGAATATAGTGGCACTAAACGTTCGAATTGTTGTTTCTTCCAGCAAACGTGTGTAAGTAATGCTTTTGATCTACACCATTTTATGATTCGTGGTTTCCCATTGACATCCGCTCCTCCTCTAAAAGATTAGAATTTCAATTAATGTATTTTCCAGCTATAGGATGACAGTTTGAAAGAAACAAAACTATGGTCACTATCATTATGTTCTGTCTCTCTTTTCGTTCATTTATTAAGTATCTATAGTGGGTGCCCATATGAATTTCCATTTCCACCAATTATTTGTTACATGCTAATATTATTTTTCGAATAATCATTAAAACTGTTATTTGCCCGTTGGGACGTGAACTTCTTGTAATTACATGGAAATGCTGCCAGAGAAGTGTCCTTAACTACACCATAAAATTTTATTTAGCCGACACCAAGATACCAAACCTATAGGTACGATGAAATTCAAATTTTAAATAAAATTAAAATAATAATTTCCCCATAATGTTTGCCATTGAGGACTGTTATTAATAAATTGTTCGAAATTTTTTCGTACATACAAGCCGAGTTCGTGTGGTGGCATGGTTTTTTTTTTTTTTTTTTTCTTTCTTCTGTGTATAAGACTGTAAACTATGGTTGCAATAAAATCACGAAAATCTAAATTAAGTACTTCTAAAGATGTATCGGTGGGAAATGTGAATACCTACGTCAAAGTGGATTGGCTGCTATAAGATCTGAGTGATTGCTCGACCATAAAGCAATCATTATTGTGACGACAAAATACACAAAAATTTACATACTTACAACAAGCCACTCGGTAGTGATTACATGAACCATTTCTCAGAAACATTTACATTTTTATTTTCTTCTTTCCCCACAATAACGTGCTGAACAGTTGCCGTTAAAGAGATGCGGTAAAAAAACTAAAATGGGTACACAAGCGATAATTTTTTGTCACTTGGTTTTGAATTATAACCACCAAAATGTTTATGAAGACTTTTTTTTTTTTTGCTTTTTTTTTTGTTTTGGAGATGCTTGAAAAACGTGAGAGCATTTTCAAAACTATACGTGTATAGGTATAGTCTACTTTAACGGAGTGCACACATTCCCCGATTATGTTGATTTTTATCTTTTTTCCACTCTTCTTTATTATTTAAATGGTTGCATATTATGGTGCTGATGCCACGTTTCCGTTATTTTTGCGACAGTTTTTTTTTTTTTTCCTTTTCTTTTCTCTAAAACTTATTTCGAACTACGCCAAATTTTTTCAAGTGAGAAGTGAATGACTCTTTGTCGTTTTACCAACGATTGTCGCATAAAAAATATGTAAGTAACTTAATCTTACGTATGAAAGTTGCAGTCATTTTTCTGCAAACCTGTAACTTAGTTGCTTATTCTCCATAAATCGTTCACAAAAGTTATAAGATTGACAAAAACTTGCAAAATCATGCAGGCTAAATGCATTTGGTACGTTGGCGGTTTGAGTAATTACGCATTTGCTGAGAATATGCTTTTCAAGATTAGGCGCAATGAGCAAAAAGTATCGAGATTTGATTCTGAGCTTTTCAGATGGCTCCACTATGAATGTTAACTTCATAACTTCAAAGGCAATAAAAAAAAATTTAGGAAAAAAAATTTTTTTTTTATTATTTTAGCCTATATATACGTCGTGATCAGATCATTTTCCGTTTCAGGCTGAACAAATATTAAACCTGATGGAGCCTTTAACCGTCATCAGGATTTGCACTGTTGAAACCAAATTGAACTGAGAAAATTTTGTCACATTTAGGCCTAAAGAACTTTTAGAATTTTGATTTTAAGCTCGTTAATGAAAAGTTGTTCTTTTTGCGTTGGAAAATTAATTTAAAAGATAGGCTAAAATAAACCTCATTTTTGCCGTATGTATATTTCTTATTCTTATAAAAAAGAGAACAACCTTAAGAAATTTTTCGTACAATATTATTGCTTAGTTTTGACAAAAAAAACTTTATACGTATGTGTTTTGGTTTCAATTTGAGTCTGAGTTTGGTCAAAGGTTAGAATTACAATAGAAGACATTATTATAATCACAATTGTTAATGTCATAAACGGTTTATTGTTATAGAAACACTCTGGTCCTATTATCTCATTTATAAATAATTAAATAACTTCTATTTTGAATTTTTGGCTATTTTAACATTAATTACTTCTAATATTTCACAAATTAAAGTTCAAACTTGATAAAATTCAAGAAAATTCTCAGTGTAAAGAGGTCTAAGTATTTGCTGGCAACATGCATTAGATAAAGACGAATTTCAAGAAATGAATAAACAAATTAGAGACGAGTGATATGAATAATATGCTACCTTACCAATTCAGACAGTATTGCAAAGTTTAGATTTTTTGGATTTTTATGAGAAAATGACAGAAAAATACTGTCGAAATCACATTTACTGTCATTAATTATTGCATTGACCTACATATCACTGACGTAAACTGATGTAATATTTGACCGGTAAGCAATAAACATACATCTTGAGAAATATGAAAATTGATTAAATAACATTCTTCCACGCAATTGGGCAGTTTGAGGAGAAATAAAATTATTATTTCTGAAAACAATCAAATTGGAATTATATCATGTCCACATCATGCAAGAGACCCACTGTTTTTTTTTTTCTCTTCCAGCAATCAACTTCCACTTTTTATGATATTATGTTTTCCACATTTCTTATGCACCATATTAAGATTATGATTCCTGCAATTATTTTAGCCGAACAATGGCGTCATAAACCATCCATATAAAAAATTTCAAGGAGTGTGAAAAAAACCAAAATATTGAGTTACTTACCTACATCAATTTTATCATTTTAAATAATCATTTTCCATTTGGTACAATGTAATGGCAATATAATAAAAAAAAAAAAAAAAAAAAACGAAAAACTAAACGAGTTGATTTGAAATTCCACACATTGTATTTTCGCACCAAAATGAGCAAAAAACAACGAATTTACAATGGACATTGGACAACCTCGAATAATAATTATGACGAAGTAATGATTTGAGCCAACACTGTGAAGTATGTTATTATAGTATTGGCTGAATCAGCCTTCGAATAGCGATTTTCTTTACGTCATTAAGGCGTACAATGAGGATGACTCAAAGATAGCTTTAATTCGCAGTAAAAAACATTTCAAATCACTATCACAATATTACCGTATTGATTTTAAAAATTTTAACATTATTAATAAAATAATAAGCATCGTTTTCAACGTGATGTTTGTAATTAATTTTATATAGGCTGTTTCGAAAAAGGGGTTGAGGAATTTTTCAACTAATTTTCTATTATCGAAAATTTTTCTTGTAATTACATAGGTACATATTTTCTTCATGATTATCTTCATTTCCCGTTAAACTTTTGATAACAAACTTCGATAACTTAATTGTTTTGTCGTCACTCGCTCGAAAAATATTTTTTATGACAGTTAGTGTGCTTAAGGCCTATTTAAGCTTATTAATTCCAGATACTAACACCCAACTTGGGTTTAAAATCTTTTGAAGTAGTTTTTCATCTAACCTTTAGATCGGTGAACACTGCAGATATTGTGAGAAAATTCATGTATGAGGGGTCAAAAATATATGCTTAGGAATATAAATTTGTACGAGAAAGCAGTACACAAGCATACTTATACAAAATCTAATAGGTACAAGAAATTTATGTCCATGTGGTAATATTCTAGTTGTCATACGTTTATTTTACATAAATTTCAAAATGAATACCAATTAACTAATCATCTGATCGGTATTACTCGATTTTTTTTTTTTTAATATTTCAACATTCCATCATAGAAACTTTAGGGTTATCCTATGAGACTGATTAAAAGTTTTAATTACCCATTAATGTACCACGGGAACAGAACTTTTCATAATTTCACTGTTTATCTTAAAAAGTGTTCATTTCCTACGATATGTTAAATCAATTGATTTTTTTAACAGTTTATTTAGGAACTAAGAATATTTTTTCAACTTGGCCTACATTAGTAATTGCAACCTATTTTTTTTTTTTTTTTTAATTTTGAAGTCGTCATGCGTTACACTTGAAAACTTACTCTGATCAATTAATTAGAACACTTTATTCAAAACTTTTCATTTTACAACTTCATTTTAATCACTTATCACTTTGGACGTGGCCTTTTCATACATAAGAACAACTTATTGGTCAATTATTGTTGTAGATTTTCGATTGAAGAGGCAAAAAATTATAATTATGATTTGGCCATTCCATCCATAAAATCTTGGATCCACTACTGGTTAGAATTGTTAGATATGTCTTAAACAGTACAAACTAGATTTTTACTGGAAAACGAATCATCTATATCTTTAACAAATAAATACATTCAGTTTCATTATCAATTATCCATGGAGAATAACTGACTAAACTTTTATTAAATTATTAAGTTAGGCTATTTATTATTATTATTATTATTATTATTATTATTATTATTATTACTATTAATTATTATTATTATTATTTATTATTTTATTTTATTTATTTTTTATATTTTCTATTTTTTTGTTGTTCAAATCATATCCTGTTATGCTACGAATTGAAGTTCAGTAGGTGCGCATTTTTAGATATTTACCTATCGTACGTTTTCCCTAGTAATGTGATAGAAAGAGCATAAAAAGTGGTTTCCTATGGTAGGTATCTATATGCGATATAATTCAACTTACAGAACTTATACTTACTTAAAAATTAATAAAACTGACTTAAAAGGGGAATAGATTCCTTGATTTCATTTATGCTATTGACGAACAAATCGTTTTATTATTGGAAATTCACACAAAAAGATGACACCGTCAAGGTTCTAGGAAGTTCAACCAAATTTCTACACCCAAGAACTGTTCATAATGTACGCATGGGTTAGATCATACACATGCAACAACTGCATTTGATTATAGGTATTTAACGAATCATGCTTTTTTCCACACAATATTCAGATGAATATTTAGCCTCAAGAAATGAGGTCCAATCACCTTAATCATCGTTGCAATTACCCATCATGATAAAATATTGAGTTAGGTACTTAAGGTACTTAATTCGGAATTAACTGAAACAATCTTTTTCAATATTTGTTTACAGGTTTGGAACTAAATGTCAAGAAGCGAAGAAAATATTCTCAGTTCATCCACTGTAACCATAGGGGTCATACTTTGATGAGGTATTTAGGGGCTCAGACCCCTCAATAACTGTAGCCGCCAAAATTCTGGCTAATTTAGTCCACTGTACATTAAAAACGTCGTAGCACGAATTCCTTGTTACACTCTGTATGTAATTCATAATTGTCGTACAGTGAAGAATCAGGTTATCACTGATTTTGTCATATTGACAAGTGCGTTCGTTATACTATGTTATTGACAAAGTTCAATGTAATTAAACATCGATACATACGTATTTACTTATGTATTTATGTGAATGTGCGCGCACAGATCCAAGTATAAAAAGTGCCAGTAAACTTTAAAATTTAGATAGTGTTTACTGAGCTTAGCTCTTCCATACTTGTGTATGAAACTAGTAAACACAAAAATCTGTTGAAGACTTCTGTCGTACGAATTCTTTGCTCACGACCAAAAATATTCTACGGTAGCCAAAAAAATTAAAGAAAAAATTAAAAATTATTTAATTAAGAAAGTTATTTTAATATTAGCATTATAGTATCTACCAACTTGTTTAACCCCTTCCCCATCCATCAAGAATATTGCAAACAACTTTGTAAAAATCTTGAGAACAAAGCGTATAATCTCACTCTCCAAAAATATTGCTCATCCGATCATTCCTTCATCTTATTCTCATTTCCATTAAATCAGTTTAGTTTCCCATCATTTTTTGGATGGTGTCTCCTTCTCTAATCATTCAAGTGTTTTGTTGGAAATTTCATGTTGTTAGAGTATTGGTTGGTTGCACTGCTGCTGTTTACATCTAGTTGTTGTTGTGAATGTTCTTCTATCATGATATACTTTTCTACTTTTACTCTCTTACTGTTGATGCTCACGATGAGTTGTGTTTCATTCAATACTTCTGATTCAATACTCTGTGTTGGAATATGTGTTTACTACTTTTATTATCATTATTTCTCATTCAATCCAATAAACATTTATTTGTCACTATGCCGCAAAAGTCCATTAAGTTTCACTACCCTTTTATTGTACCCTCTTTTTCCTCCTGGCTTTGAAATATCACAATTTTCTTCAGTTACAGTTATAAGTGGTAATCTGCATTTGACTGGAGGTTAAATTATCTCAGGCCTCCTTTCCCGGAGGGAAGCAAACCTCCTGGTTAGGAATCACTACATTAAATCATACCTACCCATTTTCCATCACTTATGGTTACACCATTCACTCAAATATTAAAAACAGTTAATCTATTTTCCTAGTAAAATGGCACGAAGGTACTTTGGCTTGAAAATTATGATGGGAAAAATATCGATACCACCAATTGTATCGATACTTGTCCAATATTGATGCTTTTTTCTCTGCTATCGGAACTTTTCGATACCAGACAAAATATCAAAAAGGGATGAAAAAATGAAAAAAAATTAGAGAAAAAAGCTAAAAACCGAATTCAATTGAAAAAAAATTGGGCTCGCTATTTAATATCCATCGTTATCGTTATTTTTATTCTTATTCAATATTTATTCAAATTTAAAATCCCCTCCTCATACTTCTTCTACCATCAAGTAATGGTGTCGAAAATACTGGTAAGTACTACTTATTAATACTTTCATATTGAAGAATGGATAGTATCGATACCATTTTTCTCGATACTTCCCATAACTATACTTGAAATAAATGTTTAAAAACATAGAAAAAAACATCAATTAATTATCACGCAGGTCTGCGCAATATCTACTAACGAGTTGTTATTCGCAAGAAATTCAAGCCAATATTATTCCTCCTATCCATACATTCACCCCATTGGCTACGTTTTTCAATGAAAATTCTCATTCATGAATATAATAACCTCCAAACCATTAGGTTCGATGAAATATATATAAAAACTCTAGCGCAGCAAGCCTCGCTGGATAAAGTAGGTTTTTGAGAGAAAGCATTATGAACTTTGATGGTCACATTAATTATCTGTAAGTTTATACGCGTTAATGGTATGTTATGATTGTATAAAATGTGTTAGCTGCTGACAAAATATTAGACAATGTGAAATATAAAAACAATTTTTCGTGAAAAAATGAAAATTAAGATGATAAAGTATGGTACATTATCATATAATTTAAAATAAAACCAATGGAATATAATAAAGTTATGAAATAAAAAAAAAAAAAAGAAGAAAACATGAGCATGTGGTTAATTTTTGTAAAAAGAAAAGTTCATGCAAATCAGAAAAAAGAAGGAAAAATAGCTTTACCGTAAGTACCTTGCGGTCGATCAGCACCAAAATTATTAGCATGTTACAATAAACTTTAGTGAATATCTATTTCAAATTTCGTACATATGGTTCCAAAATTACGCATTTTATGACCGATATAAAAACAAAAATAGCGGTACCAGAAGTACCGTCCGGCCGATTCACGCCAAAATTGGTAGCCCTCTACAATAAATTATGATAAATATTTGTTCCGAATTTCGTGGCTACGGATACAGAATAGAGCATTTTATAGTGAAAATAAAAACAAAAATGGTAGTACCAGAAGAACCATCCGGCTGATCAGCACCAAAATCAATAGGTCTGGCACTTGGCTTAGTATAAATGTACCTACCAAATTTCGTGATTATCTGATAAATATTGTGACCTGTACTGAGGGGACAAGAAATGGACATATCTATCTATCTATCCATCTATCTATCTGTCTATCTATCTGTCTATCTGTCTATCTGTCTATCTATCCATCTATCCATCTATCCATCTATCCATCTATCTATCTATCTATTTATCTATTTATATATTTATCTATCTATCTACCTACCTACCTACCTACCTACCTATCTATCTATTTATCTATCTATCTATATATATATATATATATATATATATGAATTTGAGTTATTAGTGCCAAAATTTTCCTGAGATGATGAAACCAAAAACGTATCCACCCCCAACCCTAGAGACTAATACCGCACCCAGAGTAATAAGTAGATTTTCTAAAGAAAACCTACTTAAAAACTGGACTGCCGTTCAGCTCTCCCTGACCAAGTCCTTCGTTGAATTAATATTTAAATACACACATTACCGCGTTTTCTCCGAAGGCATAATATAGCACCGTTACACCTTGTTTACGAATTAGCAATGCCTAAATATATACAAACTAATACAAATAATTACTCTCATTGTGATAATCCTTATTCATTTTTTTTTTTTTTAAATTTCCAATTTGCTTTGTATTGGTTGCAATAAAATCGCGTGATTATTGTCAATATGGTAGCCTTTTTATAAAACAGCGCATCGAATGCGAATTGATGATAATATATATATGTTTACACTGCCTTATATTAGTACGTTTATTTATCACCGAAATCAAATTAATGAAATGGAGGAAAAAAAGAAAAGAAAAATAGTATAAATATATGGAAATCTTTTGTCACTCAAACAAACTCTTATGTGCAACCTATCAGATTAATCAACACGAATGAAAGGAAGATATTTGGGCAGAACGATACACACAATGTGCGAATAATAACGTACAGGCTATCCGTAAGGCAAAAAAAAAAAAAAAAAAAAAATACTAAAGAGATATTATGGCAGTGAACTTCACGCCTACAGAGAAAGCGATAATCGGCAATCTTCCGTTTTGTCTCAAGTTCGATAAAGTATAGTCTCTTCATCTGGTTTTATACAGATTATGGCTGGTTTCTCTGGTATTACGTCAACTAGGAAAACAAGAAATTACTAAAGACGTTATTATTGCGGTTGTTAGACGACGGCTGTGGTTCCATTGTACGTTCATTATTTGTAGCCGACAAGTAATGTCGGGTGTAGCATTGGGAATGTACAATGGAACATCGGAATTCGATAATGAATTCAGCCGATAAAATCGACGAACAATCCTTTATCAACCAATAATTACGTCGGTATAGAAACGGCTGCTTGTAGGCTCAATCACACACTTCCTCGCCACCGTTCAAAAAAAAAACAAAAAAAAAACATAATATTACTAATAAAGTTGTTCTTGTGCATCAATTTTTCATTCTTCTATAGCTGTGTTTGTGCAAAGGGAGCTGACATTTACAATGGCCCCTGCTTCATTGGTGCTCTTCATCTACTAACATTAGGAGGACGAGTGAGTAAATGTGTTCTTTTGTAAACCAAAAGGTAGAACAATTCCAAGGTTCGTGTATTAGTCAGGATTGAGATAACATTTCAGTTTTGTGAGGACGTTTCCCTCACCTCCTCCATACAGGGCTCGGCCCTGCGTTGACAGATGGGTGGCGGACTTTGGTCCGTGATCCAAATTATTAGTGAATTGCACTTTAAACAAATACGTTGTCTGTATGCACTTACACAGATGATGCGTCTCTACAACTACCTGCAAATGGAAAAGGAGAAAGGCGAGTACGTGATTAGTTCATACTTGCTGATACAGTGCATGTCACAGTCTGTATATGGTACCGCAATGCCTGTGGATGATTGCCTTCAGCACCCAGTATGCTTTGTGTATGGTTAGACATTAAACCAGCTGGCTACCAGTACCGAGATAAAATTTGGTTGCCCTACACGCAAACTTTGATTTGGTTCCATGAACCATGTGTAGGTATAGTTTACCTACACACAACAGCCGCAAGTTTCATTTCTGTTTATAATTACACTATGTTACCAACCCAGAAATGGTGCTGTGACTTCAGTAGTAACTTTAGAATTTTGGTTTTGTTGCTTAGCTACAAACATACGGTCAGGTGAGAACTTTTTCATTTTTACAAATTTCAAAATTTTGTGCTTATTTTTCCTCTGTAGTGCCTATAAAAAATTAAACTTTAATTTAGAAATGAAATCTTCTAGTTCTATTTAAAAACAATATCCCATTGAAGGTTTAACGTAATTACTGATAAAGTATGCATCAAACTGCTCTGAAATGACAAAATATGGAGAAAAATTGATCAGTATCTATTTTTTGGTGCTGTGAATGCCGCGTATAATTCAGCTACTAGATAATCCAGACAATCGCTTATTCTGGCTAAAATTTCTGGGAACAAATCAAACAATATCTGCATGGACATAATTTTGGATAATACAGAAAAAAATCATAAAAAAAGGCCCAAATAACCATTTTTAAAAAATCTAAATTAATTTTGAAATGGACTTCTGTTTTCTTCTTCTTCAAATAATTCTTTTTCACGAGAATATGATATTTGTTTTTAATTCAACTGAAGCATCTCATTATCTACATAAAATTTAGTCTAATATGCAATATATATATCGCTGTCAAATAGAAAAAGCAGCCTTTTCAAATATGCCTAAACATTTTACTATTTTGGAAGAAAATACTATAATAAATTTGCATTATTGATTTTGACTGAATGAAAGTAGGCATTATATACGTATAATGCACATCACTCTTCAGCATTTTATATAATTATAGAATTAGGCCAAGTTTTATCGATATTTTTCGTTAGATAAAATTAATAAACAATCAAACATACTAATATTCAAGTTAATTCAAACGTATTATATTATTTTAGCATTGAAAATGTTTCTCCAGTTAAGTTTTGAAAAAATGCCCGTCAAACAATTTTTACCAATGTTTTATGCATGAATTGTATGAGAAGGGATAGATAATGATGATAAAAAAATGTGGAAGGAAAAAATGGTAGTGAAAAAAGAAGTGGATGTGGTAGTGTTGTTTCGTTGTTTATGGAACAAAGACAAAAATGAAAAAAATAAAATAAAAAAAATAAACAACTCTTATTTTTTTTTTTATTCGTTTTCAATGCCCTCCTCTCGTTGTTACAAAGTGTGAAACCTGTGAAGTTTGTTGCTTCCACAGAAATAACGAATTCTACAGTGTTACCTATAGGTACGTCAGCAAAAATCCAGGGCCAGCAAAAGTCAAAGCACCGCTCCACTTCAGAGTTTATAATATCATAAAACCAAAAATCTAAATTCCAGAATACACTTTCGTCCATTCTACTAATATCCACAAAAAAGTTTTACACCTTGTATAAAATAGCTCAAGTTTTGCACCACTGGCAAAGTTTATATTTATAGTTTTGTCGTCCATTACGAAAACAAGTAACGTAAATTTAAGTGGAAATTCATTATTTGACGTTGATGAAGTACAATGAAGTACCTACAATTGCGAATTAATTGGAGGTTTTCAAGTACTTACTTTGATATTAGTATCCAGCGAACTCATTCAGACGTACGTATGCTTAGGTTAACCTCTCAGATTTGAAAGTTATTACATTTCGAGCCCATTTAGGTCAAGGATGTCGTCGGTAACTCGAGGGCGTTATTTCAACCAAATTAGAATTTCTTTCGAGATTGAAAACGGAAGAAAGAAAAAAAAAGGAATGGAACATTTTCTCGAATTAAGTTGAAGGAAAAAAAAGGTGAAAGAAAGAAAGAAAAAACGTGAATTAGTATTCTCGAAAATCGAAAAATTCTTTTATAAGTATTTATCTCCCACAAATTGTTGATTATCGTAAATAAAAATAATCGATTAATGAATTGGTTGAATATCACGTGGACTTGGAAGATTTTTGGTTGGGTACAAAATTTTTGTCTCTCTCATGTCGTTATTTACATTTTTTTTTTTTTTGGTCAATGACCTGGTCTACGGGTTTAGAATGCGGTGTCATATT
Source organism: Ericerus pela (assembly GCA_011428145.1). Lineage (NCBI taxonomy): Eukaryota > Metazoa > Arthropoda > Insecta > Hemiptera > Coccidae > Ericerus > Ericerus pela. The sequence goes on from WOFM01001009.1 coordinate 224,549, forward strand.
CGCATAATATAATTATATGTATAGTTGAACCTCAGGCAGAAATGAGAATTTTTCGTAAAAACTGTCTAGCAAAACAATGATTTAAAGTAGAAAGAAAAACAAATTAAAATATTAGACTAGGTATTAATTGGACGATGTCATAAAGGAAAAAAAAGTGAGTATAAATTTTAAGTGAAAAAAGGAAAAAAAAAGAAAAACTTTGACGGTATGGAGAAAATAATCGTTTAGTTTCCAAAGGTGCACGTACGATGATATTTCATTTCTAATTTTTTTTTCACTAATTTCTTTTTTTTTGAGGGGGGGAATCATTTTGTTATCAACCTTCACGATCATGCACGTTTTTATTTTAAAAAAATCAAAAATATTTATGAATTGAATGTAGTAAAAGATACATTTTTCAGTTTTGTTTCGCGAGTTTTTTTTTTTTTTTTTTTTTACTACCTTCTCTTAAATATTTGCAAGATCTTGGATATTGAAGCTAATGTGATATTTCATTTCCACATTCTTTTTATCCAGTTTACTTGCAAACGGGGTATTAAAATTTACCTCGCGAAATGGTCAGGAATGGGGACGATGAAAATTATTTGTTTCATAAAAAAATAAAACCATTGGTACAATTTTTCCATTTTCAACAATTTTTTTTTATGTAGGTATAGTATATGTATGCATCTATTAGGGCTTGCAACCATAAGCAGAGCAATAATGTGTTAAAAACCCAAACAAATTGGTGACATTGATTTCGGATTATGTAATCAAAACAAACATAATTCACACAGCCAATAACCAATTTTCACAAAATTCTGAAACCTTTAACCTGAGCAATAATCAGAAAAAATTTGTTCTTATTAGTATTTCAACATTGGTGAGGGACAAAGCTCCTCCTTGCCTGAAATGAACTTTCTCACAAACCTGTTTTTTCTATCTTTTACTCCAACCATTTATCTCATTTTCCCTTCTTTCCCAACCATCAGTACACTGGACCTTTGAGAATAAGAAATTCCTGAAAACATGGTTTTTCCAGAATTTTGAGGAAACTTCAAAAGAGATGGTAACGAAATTTTCAGGAAGTTCTTATGTAGAACCAGGTTAGATGGGAATTATGTGCCTATTGATTCAGTAATTTCCAAAAAAAAATGAAGAACAAAAAACATTTCAGGAGAAATGCAAGTCGCTTGTGTTGCTTTATAAGAATATTTTCCCAGTAGAGTATTGAAAGAATTTTTTTGGAGGGTGTATCAGGTAATAATGCTAACTGCTGAGCCACATATCCAGAGAAATTGGTGATTTTTTATATGGAATTGTTGGAAAATTGTGGGTTTAGGATATCTACGTATATTGAATTATAGTGTGACATCCCCTCCACCATAGCCCAAGTTGTAAAAATATAAAAAACTGTCTCTCAATCTGGCTATGTCTCCCCATCATTGTTTCTCTGTTCCTTTGTTTTTGACACTGGTGTATTATGTTCAGTATTTGGTGTTAATGATTACTTATTTTTTGGCAGTAGTGTGTGTATGGGAATTTGTTTGGTGGTTCTAGCTATTTTTAACCAGGTTTTACTTTTTCATTTTATTTTATCCATAGTTGGGGCATTTTTTTTCCTTCAAACTTAGTCAGTGGTGTTACGTTGAGTAATTTGTTGTAGCATGCGGGCATTATTTCCTATTTTCTGTTATTTTCCTTTCTTTTCTTTCTTATTTTCTTATATTTAATTTACAGATGGAGCTACTTACTGTTGGCTAGCAATCGTAGACCTGACCACCATTTCTTTTTCTGTAAAACTGCTGACTTTTGTCCGCATCATTTTTCACTTTTGATTTTTACATCAACTTGTCAACATGTTTGTCTTTTAGAGAAGTTTTCACTCTCACTCAAAAATGAATATATTTTTTATTTTTTATTCAAATTCATGAAGCTTGCCTTCAGGATGTGGTCAAATCTGCGATTGCTATTTCAACCAATTCAAGTAGGCACCTCCGTCTGAACTCCTGTAAAATGTATATTGTTTGTTTTTCATTTCTAAATCCTCAAATTGTTCTTTTGTTTATCCTTCATTTTCCTCCCTCAGCATGTTCCGTGCCCTAAAGTTCATGTTCAATCTCGATTATATTTACTGATAAATACTAGAATGCTGTAAATTTTTTCAACCTTATCGAATTGGAATGGCTAATTTTGTCTGTTTCTGCTTCTTTCAGTTGCCACCTTTGCCACCTTGTAAGAAAGATTTTTTTCAAGAAATCTTTCTACAGGCTTTGCGTTGGAAGCAGAGCAGAAACAGAAAAAAAATTAACCATCAGTCAGAGAGTCATCACCATACCTGATTACTAGGAATAATATGTCACCCGAACTACATACACTTATACATCCCATTACCACCAAACGCTCATGAGAATATAGATGACACCACTGTTCAACTTTGGAAATAAAATATTGAAAAAATATGCCAACAACAACAACAACAAACTTGATAAGGTTTGTCAATTAGTATCCTAGTTTGTCAACTTTGAAAATATTGGGGGTGTCACACCCCCCTGAATCCGCCTTTGGTATGCCCCTGTCTTTTCCGTAAGTATACATGGTGGAAGTTTTTTTTTTAGTATTTCACTTGAAACTATAATAATAAAATTTCGATTGATCGACATTGTTGAAATATCGATAGTTTTTTGCAATTTTTTCACGCATTTGAAATTAATGATTAAGTATTTGTTGAATTGTGTATGTAAATTGGCAAACTGGGTTTTGTAGCAAAGTACTGCTGCAGAAGAGTTTTGTTTCTTTCAGTTTATTTGATTTGGAAAGAAATATTTTTCGTTTTGAGAATAATTTTCAGATGATGATATAAAGATATCATGTATCACTCAACGAATTTGGTATGATGGACGAAGTAAAAGGTCAGCTATTATTCGAATACAAATTATTTTGTTTAGATGGAGGGTGGAACAATAGGACTCAATCTGGAAGCAATGAAAATGACAATATTCATTAATGAAAAAGTGCGACACTTTTTCGCCTCGTGGTCCATACATGACAAGGTTAATTTGTTTTGCCTACTCCATGAATGGTGAATATCTACTGTTCGAACGTGAATTCATTTTCATTTCACGTCTGTACGTTGAAGTCAAGGGCGTTCTTGGAGCTTATATCAACTGCAGTACAAATGCTATGTTCGTGGATGAATGATAATCGTGGGTGGTTTAACTTTTCGAATATCATTTCAAAAAATGTTGAGACTAATCCTAATATGAACCATTTCGACAAGCAGAGGTTTAAATACGAGCATTTAAACGTGAAAATTAAAAGAAACTTGACGGTATGGCCTTGAAGAAACTATTAAGCCTATTGTGCAAACGTTTAGTAATTGAGTCTAAATGTGGAGAGGGAGTGCCTAAGAAAGGGGTAAGGATTTTTATTTTCGTCTAAATATTTTCAACTCCCAGAAACTTCAATTTAATGAAATGACTACTTTACCTATTGAATGTCTGGATTTCAGCTTAAAAGTAATTTTTATTCAAAATTATCGTGGTTTCACTATTTTTGTTTTGAAATGACTCCCATTTCTGCCTTTGTTCTCTATTATTTCATTGTTTGTACTCGCATAGTAAAACTTTAATAAAATATCATACGATTCACCTAAAGGTGGAATTAGATTGATCTAATTATTTTTATCTGGTCTAACGTTTTGATTCCATTTGAAAAAATTCAACAACTTCTGTGACTTAAACGGTGATCTGAGCTTCAATAACTAGCTTAGAATGATAACAAAATGTAAATTATATTTTGAAATTTTCATTTCAAAATTACTGTTATTATACGGATTCTGAAAATTTTCTGAAAATATAATAAGTATTGATGATAAGTATTGATGATAAGACGTACAACATGGTTGTGGCTCGTAAAACAATACATGGTACCAAATTCGGCTAGAAATAAGGATAGGCTACAGAACTTTCAAAAGACTGCTTTCAATAATTATTGAAACTATCAAACTATCACTTCATAAATATTTGGCCTTATGGAAAGTATTTTTGATCTCTGTACGAAATAATTAGGGAAAAAATAAGTCAGTGGGTGGTTAAAAACGTGTAATATACTTGAAATAGATAGCCTCTGTTATTTAAACTGAATACGAGTTTTCGAAATGTTTTCATCTGTTTCTTAATTAATTTTTTGTATTGTTTGTTAAAATGGAAACCAATAGCGAAAAAATATTGACTGCACGACTAGATCCTAATTCATTCAACTATTTAAGAATATTTTTGGAGAATTTTTCACTACATTTCCTTCATTTTAACCAATTTCCAGTTTCTCTGTAATTTTACTTCGTTCATAGGCTGAGCTCAGTATGTCTACAGAGGTAATGATGAAAACGTTTGACCGATTTTCATTTTTTATTTTTTGAAAATATTAATTGCCCAGGTTATTTGTTTTAAAAAATAGAAAGGAGTGAGTCAGTTTTTTTCTCATTGCCATACACGTTGGTTTATCTTTTTAATGATTGATTCTCTTGTAAGTGCTCAAGAAAAGATGACTTTGTCTTCGTAGAGTTATATAAAAAAAAAAAGTGGAAAAAAACAACTAGGTAATTTATAACGGATTGTCCGGCCTTGCTTTCTTTTTCACAACAAAAAAAAAACACAATTTCTTTTAACGATCGGAATCTGAACTTTTATAATGTTTCTTTCTCGTCACAAAATAAAGAATTACTATTTCATAAAATAATTTGTGTAATTTTTTTGTCTTTTTTTTTTTTTCAGAAAACTTTTTTGAGCAGACATTTTGAATTACCTTTCCAGTTCCTTTCTTTTTCAGGTCCACAAAGTTTTAATATCTGAATCATGTAAACTTCGTGTTTTCTTAAATTTTTATGGTTGTTTTTATTTTAAATTCGTAAGCGATATAGAAATTCTATAGAAAAAGCATTATCGCAGTGAAAGAGACTCCCATATATGTCAGTTGGAGAAAAATGAAGGTAATTTTACCTCCTGATCCATCATCGGCTTTTTCAATTTTCATCACAAAACAGAAATTCAAAGCATACGTTATTAGCTCGTCAGCAGCCCTTTACTGTTATTAAGTGTTTATACTATCACAAAAACGATAAATAATTAAGTTACCTAAGAATGACAATTCTGATCTTACAAACATGAATTGAAAATTTTTATGAAGTGAAGCCTCAAAATGTTATGTAGAAGAAGGTTTTAAGTTGCAAAAGAGTGGTTCTTATAATGTCAATAAATAAATCACACATAGTTGTACTCCAAAATAGATATACTACATAAGTTAAAACTTTTTAAGTATCTACATGTTTTCTTGAGAAAATGAAATAAAAATAAAAATTATTTGCTGTTGTTGTGAGAGTAATTCACTGTTTGAATTATCTCAACAAATAAGATAATTTCTGAATATTATCTTTTATTAAAATTGAACTTTAAGTTATTACAAAACGCATTTAGATTTTAACTTATTACTAAAACTTAATAATAGTGAAACCTGATATCCATAACATCGATCATGGACCTTAACGTTTCTACTCAACTACTAGTTCTGAAATGAATATGTCTTCGAATAGAAGACAAGACATCACTTTTGTTTCCTTTGTTATAATTGAAAATGGCCGACCAAAAAGGTGGCGTGACATAGAACATCTGCCAAATACGATGACACTTCATTGTCAGCATATCTGGTGGTGTTCGTCTGTTGGAAGCAAGGTTTAATATAGACAGCTATTATTCCAAGAATTAGGAATAATAGTTGTCTATATTTTGTTCGACACGTTTTTGTAGACAAACTGAATTGTCTGCAAAAATGGGATGGAACAGCTGTTATTTTCTCTTAAAATACCCATCACTTGAAAATTGTTACCACAAAGGCAACTAATTTTGACTTATTACAAAAAAAAAATCTTTTCTATAAACAACCAGGCACTATTATTACCAATTAATATTAAGAGAACAGATTTCTTGCTATCAAAAAATGTAAAATCCAACATTAAAAACTTCAAATTCGGCATTTTTCGCCATTCAAAGAAAGCCACATTTATAAAAATTAAACAATAACAGTTGAATACATTACAAATGTCTGTCTTACTATTCATCATCAGTAAATGTTTTTCCTCATTTTCTTCTGTTAAACGATGTCCTCTATATCCTTCAAAATATGTATTTATGTTCAGAAAAAGTACATTCTATATCAGCTGACTTTAGTGGAACGTAATTATACATTATACACAATACACACTTAACATCACAGAACCTTGTAAAATTGATTTTATAATTGTATGATTTTATCATAAAAAATATTACTTTTAATTAAAATTTGAGAATTTTGCATTATTTTGGCATTTGTTCTATTTTTATAGGCTTTTATTCTACTCACTACTGCGATTTTAAAATATACCAATACAGCAGCCAAGCTTTTGTAACAAATTGTTTATTTCGCATGAAGCTGAAACCATGAAAAAAAAATAAAAGTTTATCTTTTAAATATTCGTTTTTAACCGAAACTTATTTACAATATTATTCCATTCAAGATATTTTTGGCAAAATAAAATTTCATTACTAAGCCTTCTCTTCATCGTGAATCGTACTTCCCTTTCATCAGCACTTGTCGAGCAGTCAGCAAAATGAGTTTATAAAAAATGTTGAGGAATCCTTTCTTTATTAATATAATTAGCTAGTTACGTTAGTATTATATCGAAAAAATTATTCAATACCCACTGTATTATTGGAATAACTATTATGTTTTTTTAACGTTAGTTTCTGTAACCAGGTCTTCATTTTGTTCCATAATTATGCTTTATATTTATTTGGTTTCATTCACGCATTCCTCACTCGTTTTCGTTTCAAAGCAGCAGTCAATATTCTCGAAGACATTTTTGTACTTACCCAAATTAAGGGAGCAATATACTCGCGGTTAGATAATTAAATTTTACTAATTCTGTAGGTATAGCGTACAGTGGAGCTCAAAATAAAAAGAAAAGAAAAAAAAAACAATCAGTTCACTTTTTAAATTCAATATCAAACTCTTCCAAATGCGAGACTTAGACTGGATAATCCTTTCTTCGTTTTTTAGATAATGATATCGAATTCCTTCATCTTTTTGACGATCGGTGGGGGTCTATTTTTTTTTTTCTTGAAAAATAAATCGATAATTAAATCGGCTCTCAGTAGGATACAAGATTCTCGTTGATGGGGGCTGAATGCATTTTGTACTAAATATACGAAAAGAATTTCTGGCGAACCGAGTAAAAAATGGCGTTGAAATATTTTGGGCTACCTCTCATTAATTTCTTTGCGGTCAACGGTCATTATGACAGGGCTGCTCATTACGGTGAATAGCTGAGTAGACAAAGAAATTAAGGATTCTAGTAACTTACCGACAAACTTCACTATGGGGTTCTTCCAGTTTGTAAAGACTGAGACCAACTTTCGAAAAGAACTTAACCATCAAATTTGTTACGTATTCAAATTCTCCGATCAAGACGTTGATAAGACGACTTAATGGCGACGACAGACGTGCAAAGGTCCTTTGAAGGTCTTGTCGTACCTCATTTACCTACCAAAAGATTTATCAAACGTATTTGATATTAATATTATAGTTGATTGTCTGAATAGCTCAGCGAAAATTCTAAATTTATAGGTATACAAATATTATATTAATCCAAAATTTCATATTTTTTGATATTGTTCATGACGTTTTTCCTCGTTTTAGAGTGTCAATACTTATGGTACGTTTTTGTCCATAATAAGATTACGTGATAAATAAGAGTTCACTCACTACTGGATCTCAATAAAAATTTTTTTAAATTTTAGATTCATTTAGTATCCATTCGCTACTTTGGAAGAGCTAAAAGGTTATCAAGTTTCGAAGTTTCTATGACCGAAAATCTCTGTAGCCCAGGTCACTTGTAGGCCATTAGGGTTTCAATAAATTTGCATGAAGTTGGTATAATTTTTTCTAAGGCAGCACGAAAATTCATATAAAATATTTTCACTCTACTTCGAAGTGGAGAGGAGAATGGTCGAGATCCGGTCGCTAATGGTCTGCCAAGCATGAATTTTTCAATCGCACACTTGAGCACCAATGGAGCCGAATCGAAAAAACCGCCATTTTGGGTCGAAAAGGAAGCGGCAGCTGATCTCACGATCGCAAAGCCAGGAACCTAACCACTTTACCACCCAGACCACCGTTTTCAAGGTTCAGATGCTATTACTGGTTGCAAAAGTCTTGAAAAAATAATGAAATTTAAGTAAAATTTAATGGCAAAATAATCGCCAAACTTTCAGATATTTACAAGTTTCCAAGTTCCTTAATGTCCTTCGAAGGACTTCAAGTACTTTTGTTGTCTATTTACAATTTTCGAAGAATGAGAATAAAGATAAGAATTTTCAACATCCAAAATGAACAAAGCCATTTTAAACTTCGAGAAAATTTGATTTTTCGTATTTCAAATAAACATGAAATTTGTTTACATTTGAATGAAGTGCTTTTTATAAGCTTCTATTCTACTCACTACTGTCATTTTAAAATATACTAATACTGCAGCCAACCTTCCGCTACGAAATAATGTTTATTTCGCATGAAGCTAAAGCCAAAATAAAATAAAAGCTTATCTTCCAAAAATTCGTTTTTAACCTAAATTTATTATAAATGTAATTAAATTACATTAAAATTACTATTTTGTGACGATGTATTATAAAAAAGGCTATTTAGTCGGTCAAATCGATTTATGTGCACCACAGCATAATCATATTCCATATGAGAGTGGATTCAAGCATGAGTACGAAAAGCCTATACTTTGTAGCACTTTATAAATTGTGTAAGTTCACCGTCTCAAATCAAAACTGACAAATCTCGTTTTTAAAAAGAAAGCAGCGATTCAACGACATTAGGTTTTGAAAACAATTTTTCAAATTTTTATGGTCAGATAGTATAGAATGAGCTACTTGAATGTCTTCAAAAATATTATTTCTTATCGTCATCCTAATAGATCCATAAAAATAAGAAAGATATTAGGTGCCTAACAAATGTTCATTTTTAGTTGATTTCAAAGATGACGATTTTTCAAAATTTGAAGTTTGGATTCGAAAAATGACGATTATTATTTATGAGGCTATTTTGAACACGCAATTAATCGGCGTCTGAGTGATTTCTTAGTCACGCATCCACACTAACATCATAAAACTGATAGGAATAGCATTTAGTCAGAAAAATGTTACGATATAGCTAGAAATTTTAATTTTTCAAAGAAGTCAGTGACGTATTTGTAGGAAGGGGTATTTTAGAGGCTCAAACCCCTCGGAGACCCCACAAAAAAACTATTTTGGCGAACAGATCACCTTTTAAGTTCGTAAATTTTATCATATTTTGTCTATTTCGTCAGCATGAGGTTTTCTTTATTTTTTCAGTTTTTCACTTATAAAAATCTTAGAGTTATATTATCCACACCATTGGTAGAAATTTCTCTCGTTTAAGTCATAATCAAAAACGCAGAGTCAGTTGGTCTCGAAATGCACTTTTGCCCTCGTTCTACTGTTTTGAATACTTACCTACTTATCCAACATAATAGCTACAAAATCGTTTTCAATCAAAACTGTTTCATTTGGTGTTGTGTATCAGCATATAATTAAAGGTCCACAAACCACCAATGAATTTTTTTTATAAACTATTCTAATTTGAAAATATACAGTTATTTGTTTCTTATCTTTGAGGAAAAGTATTTATTAAGTGCCGTATCTCTTCATCACTTCTGGTGAATTCTAGCGAATGGTTGTGATTAATCTGAAGGTTATAAGTCGATGTTTTAAGTATTCTGATTAAAAATTTCTGATCGATCTTTTCTAACGAAATTTGAGTAAAGACAGATATTTTACATTTTTCTAATAAAAGTTAATAATTATATTGTTCTAATATAATATTATAACATTAGGAAAATTCTCAATTTTATGATAACTCAGTAATTCGCAACGCAGTTGTGAAAAAATCAATTTTTAACCTTATAACCAATGAAGAAAAAACAACTAGGTACTCAAATGCAAATTTTTCTGCGATTTTTTTTTTTTTTTTTTTTTGCATCTCATAATAGCCAAAAAGTGACAACAGTCCAATAATTTACAACGTTTTCTAAAATATTGTCACAGGTTAAAATTCTCTCAAAGGATAGGCAAACAACGTTAGGTTGAGATTGGACTTCGAAACAGAAAAAATTTGGATTATCTACTCGTCATTTTTGAACATTGTTTGCTTAAAGTGTACTTTTTTCTTTAAGAAACGACTCGGCTCTTTCAGCTCAGCAAAATTTCTCATCTAATTTTATGACTTTTTCACCCCCAAAAATTAGCTCATTAGGCCAAACACGCTGTATGGTTTGGATCGTCTGCATTTAATCGAACAAAAATACAAACTGTATATTGCAATATTGCAATTGGTATCGGAATAGAAACTGGAATTGTACTTTCAAGTATCGATCAGTGTTGAATATATCGCATGACTTCACATCGATCTCATTCGCCTTCATCAATATTATTAAATTAATTTTTGAGAAGAAAAAAAATCTCGTATTCAAATTTACGTATTTTTCTGTTAATTCGTTTTCGATTAAAAAGCTATTCGAAATTACATTCGGCCATTATTATACTTACACAAACGAGAACTTGAATTACAAACATCTTCCGTCCGGGTTAAGGTCACATAATTTCGCACAAACTCGACCGAATCCGTAAACACACCATCACCAGCACATCGCGATTGTTTACGATTTTCGACCCAAGCACCAAATGAACGATTTTTCTTCGCGTCCCAAAGACATGAAGTTGGACACAAAAAAAAAAAAAAAAAAAGAAAAAAATCCGCAAGCGTTCCTACGCACCAAATAACGTTTTTATTACCACACCCTTGGCGCTTCTGACGCAACCCATCAGCTGTAGAGGGACGTTTTTTCTAGCGTCCAAGAATGAGAGTATAACCAACTATATGTAAACCAAGTATACATCGATCCTTAACCTCGACAATCCTCGAAATATATTGTTGCATGAGGAGAACAAAAAAAAAAACAAAAAACACAAGAGAAGACGAAGAACAAGTCAAATGCATAGAGTAAAAAAAAAAAAAATAGAAAACGAACTATCAATCATTTATCTTCCGGTGGGTACACTATGCACACACGGTAGGAGGTAGCCACAAATAATAAAAATGTAAAAGAAAAAAAAATTGTGTTTTTTATGTAGGTTATACGAAAATTTACATATATTAATTTCGATATCATGGAACGACCAAGGGGTGAGGGTGAGTATGTTTTTTGTTTCATGATCTAAGGAAACTTTTGACACTGATAGCTGAAATTCATACGATTACATACAGGGTTAGTCAATTTATCAGGCAGAATAGGAAAATCCTATTTTCTGGGTGTTAATATGACTTGGCAATTAAGCTCACTACAATGTAGGTATGTATTTTCACTACTGTGAGTCATCTAAACGTGCAGCATGTTGTGAGTAGGTGCGATTTAGTGTTTTTCAGTTTGCTTCAAAACAGGTGGAGTAACGAGAAAAACAGTGCCAATTTTCTACAGAAACCGATTACGACCAAAATTTATTTTAGTGGCATAGTTAAGGTGCTACAAGGCTGCAAAAGTTGAGCGTGTTCTGTTACAAAATATTCCGTACCTATTCTCAAATTTCATATTTTTGTTGAAAACGGTAGAGACTGGTTCACAATTAATGGAAACATTAATGAGAATGTGAACGATAACATGTATGGGAATACATGGGAATAAGTTATGTTCACAATACAATGTTGACAGAAATGAGAAGGGTACTGGTATTGTGAATCATAGGTGATAAGAAAGTTAACCTCTCATGCGCAGTATGAAAAATTTGAGAATGAGAATGGGAAAGATGGTTGAAGTTTGTTTTTTCCATTTTCGTTCTTAGGCAGTTTTTGTTCTTGGCTTGATATGAACAGCTCCACTTAAATATGTTATTTTTAACATTTACATTCCCATTCTCGTTCTTGGCTTGATATGAACGACTCCATCTAAATATGTTGTTTTAACTTTTATATTCCCATTCTCTTTATTGGTTTGATATGAACGACTCCACATAAATATGGTATTTTTAATTTTTACATTTTTATTCTTGTTCTTGGCTTGATATGAACGACTCCATCTAAATATGTTGTTTTAACTTTTACATTCCCATTCTCTTTCTTGGCTTGATATGAACGACTCCATCTAAATACGTTGTTTTAACTTTTACATTCCCATTCTCTTTCTTGGCTTGATATGAACGACTCCATCTAAATATGTTGTTTTAACTTTTACATTCCCATTCTCTTTATTGGCTTGATATGAACGAATCCATATAAATATATTATTTTTAATTTTTACATTCCCATTCTTGTTCTTGGCTTGATATGAACGACTCCATCTAAATATGTTGTTTTAACATTTACATTCCCATTTTCTTCCTTGGCTTGATATGAACGAATCCATCTAAATATGTTGTTTTAACTTTTACATTCCCATTCTCTTTATTGGCTTGATATGAACGACTCCACATAAATATGTTATTTTCAACTTTTACATTCCCATTCTCGTTCTTGGCTTGATATGAACAACTCCATCTAAATATGTTGTTTTAACTTTTACATTCCCATTCTCTTTATTGGCTTGATATGAACGACTCCACATAAGTATATTATTTTTAACTTTTACATTCTCATTCTTGAGTCAGTCAAGACGGCACTCCCACTCGTTTTCACCTCAGTCCGTCTATTTGTAGAAGATCTGCTTAGCGAGCATCACCTCCTGGTTGACACTGGCGCAGAGATATCGGCTATACCTCCAACCGCTGAAGACTGGAAATGCAACGCTAAGCTCCAAATCTACACTGCGAACCAAACTTCAATTAGTACTTACGGAGTTAAGCTGGTGCAGGTAGATTTCGGACTTCGACGCGAATTTAAGTGGGCCTTTATCATCGCCGATATAGCTGATCCCATCATCGGAGCAGACTTCCTCAGCCACAATCAACTGCTTTCCGATGTCAGCGAAGAGCACTTACTTGATAAGAGCACTGGACTTGCCGTAGTAGGTAAACCTCGCCCTATCGACTATCCCCTGGAAATTTGCCTGATTATCGCCCACTCAAATAGTTGATTCCAAAAAATCCTCGATAAATTTCCCGGTGTAACCGGTAAAGAGGATTTCCCCTACCAAAGTCACCCACGACATCGAAACTGTAGGTCGACCGGTGTTTTGCCGTGCCCGTCATCTACATCCCGAGAAGTTAAAGGCAGCCTGCCTTTCCTTCCAAACCATGCTCGAATGTGGTGACTGCCAACCCTCCAAAAGTGCCTGGTCATCCCCCTTGCATATGCACATGAAGCCCGACAAAACATGGCGCATGCTTGGTGACTACAGAGCACTCAACGCACGAACTATCCCCAACAAATACCCTGTCCCGAATATTATGGATTTCCATGCCAGACTAGCTGGTGCCAAACTATTCACAAAATTAGATCTCGTGCGGGCGTTTAACCAAGTCCCGATGACCGAAGAATACATCCCCAAAACAGCCGTAATAACCCCCTTCGGTCTCTACGAATTTCCCTATATGCCCTTCGGACTTCAAAACGCCACCCAAACCTTCCAACGGTACATTGATGGATTGTTGTGAGACATCGACTACGCTTACGCGTACATTGATGACATCCTCATTACCGCCTCCAACCCCGATGAGCTCGAAGAACGTGTTACCAAGGTCATCCGGCGTATTTACAACGCTGGCCTCACTGTCAATGGTAACAAGTCCGAACATGAAAGTGAAGAGCTCACCTTCCTTGCCCATCGAGTCAACAGCGCAGGTATCAAACCCACTCCCGAACGTGTCCAAGCTGTACTCAATTTCCCACTTCCCAAAACCATTCATGACCTTAGGCGTTTTCTTGGAATGGTGAATTTCTACCAGTGTACAATTAAACATTGCGCTCACATTCAGAGTAAACTCTTTGCGCTTATCCACTCCAATAAAAAACGTGACAAAACCCCGATAATTTGGACTGACACTGCCAAAACCGCCTTCTGCGACCTAAAGCAGGCGTTAGCAAATGCTGCTCTTTTGGCATATCCTGACGAGTCCAAACAACTCGTCTTGGCAACCAACGCGTCTAACCACGTGATAGGGGCTACCCTCTATCAACACGGTGCCGGATCGCTAGAGCCTTTGGCATTTTTCCCCCGCAAATTATCAGACACCTAACGCCAATATCCAACATACGACCGCAAATTACTCACTGTTTTTGCAGAGGTGAAGCACTTCCGTAACCTGGTTAAAGGGCGTGTTTTCTCCGTCTATAAGGACCACAAGCCCCTCACAACTGCCCAGTTTCAGGGGTGCGAGAAAGCTTCACCACGTCAGCAAAATCAACTTGAGTATATCTTGCAGTTCACGACGGATATCCGCTACATCAAAGGAGAGGACAACATAGCCGCTGATTGTTTGTCGCGTATATCAATCTCCGCCATTACCTCTGCCTGTGTTGTGCCCTACAATGAAATGGCCCTTTGCCAACAACACGACCCGCAACTCGCCCAATACCTTGCAGACCCCAACTCTACCCTCATCCTCAAATCGTTCAGAGTACCCGGACACACGTTACTCTTAATGTGCGACACGTCCACGGGGAAAAAACAACCCTTCGTACCCGCCAAATATCGGAGAACCCTCTTCGATTCCATTCAGGGGCTCTTGCACCCAAGTGGTCAGACAACTGCCCGTCTGATCGCTAATCGATACATTTGGCCTGGCCTATAATCTGACTGCCTTCGTTGGTCGAAAGAGTGCACCTCATGCCAACAAGCTAAAATCAGTAGACACACCAAAGCCCCTCTCCAAGCTTTCTGCCCTACTGATTGCTTAAAGCATGTGCACATCGATATCATGGGTCCGTTGCCAACAGTTAGCGGTCCTCGTCATTGTCTGACAATGATTGACCGCGCCACACGATGCCCTCACGCCATCATGACATCGGATATTTCCGCGGATCGAGTGGCAACACTCTTCGTCCAACACTGGGTGTCCCCCTTCGGCATCCCCAAAACCATAAAGATGGACCAGGGACGCCAGTTCAAAAGCGCTCTATTCAACTCGGTTGCACGCCAGTTGGGAATACACAAAATCTCAACTATGGCGTATCACCCCCAATCAAACGGCAAAATAGAACGCTGGCATCAAACTCTCAAAGCCACCATCATGGCCCGCGAGAACTCCAAAGACTCCCGTGGAGAATGGGCAGCCGATTTGCCTCTCATTCTTCTTGGCCTACGCTCGACGGTCATCTCCGACCTGGGCATATCCCCCTCCCAACTCCTCTACAGTGAAGAGCTCCGTCTCCGGGCTGACTTCTTTGAAGATAGCCCACCAAGTGTCGTCACTCCCATCGACAGCACCAACCTTCCACAACGCATTTGTGAAAGTGCGAATGCGTTCACCCAAATCACCCGCAACCACGGCGACTCTCCCTCATATGTCCCTGCTGATCTGAAATCAGCCCAAAATGTATGGCTACGCGTTGATACACCTCATAAGGCACTCGACCCACCGTACTCTGGCCCGTACAAAGTCCTCAACCATAAGGATAAATGATTTGAGATTGACATACAAGGATGACGCACACGCGTATCAATCAATCGCCTAAAGTCGGCCTATGTCTATACAGATATAGAAGCCAACCCAGATGACTCAACTTCCATCGATGATCCTTTGGGACTGACAGTACCTGAGGTTGTTTTACCTAAAAACAACGACTCACCCCCAAATGCCTCACCCCAACCTTCGACGTTGTCTCCACACACAGACGACACGCTCGATTCTTCCCCAATTGTAATTACACACGATCAAAATAAAGAATTGCATCCCGAAGCGTTATCGAAGGAAAATACACAATCACACCCCATCGGCCAGTCTCCTAGTTGAACAGCTGATGCTTCGCTCGACGACAAACCGATAGCGATTTCCCTTCCCCTCCCGCACTCGTCCGAGTTGGCTCAGCAACTGATGACAAGTCAAGCGATGTAGACGACAACGTATTACAAAAATTGTTTCGTGGTGCCACCCAGTCGCATAAGTACGACGCGTCTTCCTCCTCGGAAGACGAACTGGCCCCACCTACAAAATGAAATCGTAATATTAATGTGCAACAACAGCTGACGCAACCGCACCTTATGACCAGTATCTGACCACACCTCTTCAGGAAATTTCATTACAAATCCAATTACAATATCTGGCTACGACATAATTATGTATAATTTAGGTATACCATTTTCTTGTTACTGTACTGTACAGGTTTCAATTTTGGTTTGTTAGTAACGAAATTTAATATACGAACATTAGCACAAACCCAAAGACCAGACCTATTGATTTTAGTGTACATCATTTCCGTTACCGTAATTTTTGTCGTATTTATGGAGTTTATGACCATTATAAAAATTTTTAATTTTCCACTAATAGTTACACAATTGGAAACAAATATTTACTACGATTAAGGCTATAGAGAGGAAATTCATGTTCGGAGGAGAAAAAACATTTATGGGCCCTCCAAAAAATTTAAAATTGAATTTTTGTACATTTTTAAGTAGGTTTTCTATGAAAATCTACCTATTTTTTTCCTGTTTTTATTGCTGAACCTTTAAAAAGTTCGAACTTTAGGGATTCCCCCTTTCCTCTTCTCATTAGGCTTGACTACGACCTATATTCTAACATATTACTAATATTGGGGCGATACTTACTTCCGACATGTTTGATTTAATCAGATTTTGAGTTCTAAAATGCGTAATTTTCAATCAGCGACTACGAAATTTAACACAATCATTACCTACTTAATAAATCTGTCTAAACTTTTTGTTAATTTTTATCCATCTTAATTTTTTCCCATTCTTCGTTGTAATTAGCTTGTTTTTGAAAACCTACATTTTCCAGTGGAACGGTAGCTGCGCTAAAGTTTTTCAATATTTTAATCACGCATCTAGCGTAATGCTGTTTGAAAATGTGCTCGCGTGCTTACCTTCACCCTGATTTGGTATAGCAAAATATAAACGACAAAATTGGTAAATATCTACAATAATTTAAAATTTATACACAATCTCGTTGACGTAAGAAAATCGGCTGTTTTGTCATTTCGACTGGCTAAAAAAAAAAAAAATTCGAAAAAATAATGAAAAAAAAAGAATTTATTCGTTACTCTATCGGTAGTCTAACGTATTTTGTATAATATTTATTACTTCATCATAGACAGAAAGTCACGAATTTTCGTTTCTCTTCGACGAAATACTACCTGGTCAAATATTACAATCAGTAAATAAGTGCTTATCAGTATATACCACGGAGAAAGACAAAGCGAAAAAAAAAAAAAAAATCAGGTGATGATGAAATGTCAGATTTGTCAGTAGACTTCATGTATTTCTTTTTTACAAGTGATGGCAAATGGCTTTCTGTTTTCTGACCGTATCCTCTAATGAACATACTGCTGATGGTTATTCGTGAAACTGGTTCACTAAAAAAAAAAAGAAAAGTAAGTACTTAAAATCAACGGCGAAAGTTTATTTGACGGTTTTCAAAATCGCAAACGGTAGTTAAAATGAATTTAGATTAATAAATCAAGCCCAAAAAATGAAGCAAAAACTATCTCAACTTAGTAGGTAATAATATAATAGACGTTTTACGACACAGTAGGTAGGCATTAGGTACACTCAATATGATATTGTCGGCTTCGGCCATATTGTCTCCGAGAAGTAAATTCTGGAGAAAACACAGACCGAAGTGTTGTGGAGAATTTTTACTGTCTTTTTGTGCAACTTTGTATCCGGAAACGATTTTTTTTTTTTTTTTGATGATCAATTTTTATCTCACAAAAGTGAATGATTGTTATAGAAAGCTATTTACACGTACCTACCTGTACGCTACCTATATTCGATTTGATAACAGACCACGACAAAGAATGTTAAAATCAAAATTTCGAAAATTACCCCCAGGCTGTTGGGTGAGAATAGAGAGGGCCGATTCACAGTGTGATAGGCATAACTATTTTGCCAATTTAACTGACCACAAAAATATTCATTCAATATAAACTCGTGTTTGCAAAATGTGTTGTGGTAGGCTGGTACGAAGGTATTTTGTACATAAATACTACAAAGATATCGCCAAAAGTCAAGATAATACATTTAATAAACTGATAAAGGAAATTTAAAGTTTCCGAATTTGAAAAAATTTTCACCAAAAAATTATTTTTCCTCTTAAATAGGGGTAAGGTTTTGATATTTATTTAATGGGAGTACATTTTGAAAAATTTTAATCACAAAAAGAACACCAAAGTATTCATAAATTTGATATCGGACTACTTCACGCCTTTATTTTTGTGGTACTGAACAAAAACCAACCCATAGACCGTGGTCTCGCGACCCTTTACGATTAAGCGATAGAATAAATTATAAAAATACTACAGGGTACGTTGTGTGACCCTAATTTCAGAATAGTAAAAAAGTGAGAAACAGCGAGTATCCTGAGATTATGTAGCCACAAAAATATCTACAGTATGTGTCTCAAGTTACAAAAAACGAAGCACCGATTGGTGTAGATCATCCTAGTTGGGGGAGGGAAGTTCGCAATTTTCTTTAGAAAAGGAAGACCATTCACCAAAATGGATTGAATAAAGATGGAGATAGCCGGAGAGAATTTCTCGAGAATGAGTTTTTATTTCTGGCTGCATTCACTTTACAGTGCGAAAAGATTAAAGAGTTATAATGATTAGAGAGAGATGAAAAATAAAGGGCGACTTCGGCACCAATCGGCATCTGCCAAAACCAAAGAGACATCGCATTCCTACCTGGTCTTATCCAAAACTATTCATAAAAAATTCATACTCTAATATTATGCAACCCTAAGTTCGCCAAATCGAACGGATGTAAGATGATTTTTCTGGTCTAAATTTAAATTTATACATTCGAAAAGATTTCCACATCAGAATTTTGAGAATCTTTTAGGGTATAATTTCAAAATGGAATATTTTGTTTTGAGTGGGAAAAAAGGAAAAATTTTGGTTTTTCAAAAAAGGGTTAAAACGTTTGAAATTTTTTGGAGCTAAAAATGTTTAGTTATCACGTCATTGACGTTATTTACTGCATTCTCAGTATTTTTGTGTGATGGCAACTTTGCATATGATTGATTGATAAATTCGGAACAATTAGACCAAGTTCCAATCAACATTTAATGACTTCAATAACAAATTATAATGTAACAAAGTACGGATTATACTAACAGTTGCGGACTTTCCATTCGAGTCATTTAACATTTACCTATTGATTACAAGATACTGTGTAACTAAAATAGTTACCAGAGATGGTTATTAAAGGAGATTCAAAGGTTCTTCATGAAATGATTTCACACTTCATTTACAATAATTAGATCAACGACAAATTAGTAAAAGGATGAATACAAAGTAGTGGTGAGAGATGTAAGATGTGATTAACCAACGAGATGATTGATTATCCTCCAACTAATTATGCGGGTTGTGAGGTATATTTTCGTAAAAAAATAAAATATAAATAAATATTAAAATTAAGTAGACGATCCCACAAAATAAATCCCATCAAGATTTGGTGAATAAGAAACGTACTCTTTTCTTTTAAAGGTACCATGCTCTCTAAATAGACGTTTGTGATAAAAGAAATGAGACAGATAATTACAGATTATATTACTTACGGATCTTGATGAAAAATGCAACTTGAAAAAATGAAGACTTCCCCGGACAATTCTAACAATAAGAAATAACGAGAGTTAACATAAAAGAAAGAGGGGAAGTCAGTCTGTTAATAAGTGGTAATTGATAAAAGACGTTCTTTCAGTCACGTCTTTTTAAAAAATGTAAAATGAAGTAAAAATAAAATAAAAGTTTTAACGATTCATGTTTCAATAGTGGTTCGTCATTTTTATTAAGAATACGCATTCTACAAATACGGTAAAATGAATATCGCCGAGTGAAACAGAAAGGTGTTCTCAAAGTCATCTCCACGTGGTACGGCTCATAGACATCGGACAACAGACATTCAACATCTTAACAGTAAGGTAGATACCAATTAACATTAGCCCAACCATGTGTAATACTAAATCGTTTTGTTCAAGATCACCCATTTGGATTGTTAGGGCTTTTTACAATCTCAGGAGGAGTTGTGCAGGATGGAAACAATGTGACCTCATGTTCACTGTGGTTTGTGGAGAACTAGGTTTTCATGTCTTTCCCTTAATAAGTTTGAGGCACCATGGACTCTAAAGATCGATGATCTTGAGCTGTTTATTTCTAAATATATTGTTCAAATAATTTCGGTTCTTTTTATTTTTCTTCAACAATATGATGACTACCTTTGGGGCGTCACAGGGTTGATCAGAATAGTTCTTCTAGAAGACATGAAATGATTTTAGAAGAGACTAGGTACATTTTTAAGGTGATAATTATTTCTTATCTTTTAGTTGTAATAAGTTAACAAATTTGGCGGACAATTGAAGGTTACAGGTGTATATGACAACACAGAAATGAATGTGCGAGTGAGAGAACTATATCAGCTGATGCAATAACAGTCCAGAGTGGCGTCTGCATTCTGTTTACTAAGTTTGTCATATACTTTATCTACAGGGTAGATTACAGTTTTTTAGTGTGACAATATTCAGTACCTAGTTTTTAAAAAACACAGTGTTGATAAAAAGTAAAAATTTAGTCAAGCTGTTCTTTTGTGTTACGTCTGGTAATCAATAAGGAATGGGGGCATTGTTTAGTTCACAAAAATATGACATGTTGCCTAAGCTCATGAACAATTTTAACTAATAATTTTAATTTTTAACTATGCTTTTCTAGAAAACTACCAAGTTTTCATAAAAACATGGAAAATACACTGTTTTTTTAATTTTTCCTCTTTTCCTCCGAAATAAAATGATAGAAATTATTTTTTGATTTGACGAAGGGTTGAAAAACTTTTGGGATATTCAAAGTGTGACATCTCCCCATTGTTCAATTCAAATGCGAAAAAAACATTCAGAGCTTGCTGAAAATTTTAATACTTAATACACCTATGTACCGAATTTCGTTCAAAATTTTCAGTTAATTTCTGGATTGAACCACTTGTTGCGGGCTCCTGTGGCTCTCAAAAGAGGTTGAGATGATATTGTCGTAAAAAATCAGATGATACATCGTCGATTATGATTTTTGAGGCCGAATTTAAATTTTCAGTTCATTTTTGGATGGAATCACTCATTTGGTCATTCGGCCTTCTGAGATCATACAAAAGCATTGATTAGGAAAAATGTTTACTATTTCATTGAGTACTACATCCTAAGATTTGTTAATTGAAAAGCTAAGTTTCACTTCAAACATATGTGATGTGGTCCAGGTACAATGTTTTTGATGGGTGGGATCGTTGAGGGTAATTCAATTCGCTTAAGTTGTGGTTCTAGAGTTTGCTTGCAATTCGCCGCCAATCCAACGTAGTAGATATTAGGCTAATTCTACGAAATAAAATGGTAGTGTTACTTTTATCAGTTCTCATTGTAAAGAATATGGCGAATGATTGTAAAAGTGGAAGATATACAATATTAAGTGTGTGTTATTTTCAAAATATTCGAATTTTGGTGAAGAGCAATATATCAAATAATCATTAATACTGACTAAAAATGAATTCTATGAATTGGATAGAAATGTGATCGAAATCCTGTTTCTGAAACACATCCTGCCCACAACTCAGATTTTGAGAACATCGAGGAAAAACATCTACTAGAATCACCATCATGCCTGGTCCAGATGAGAGTAGTTATTTAGATCTCATAGGAAAAATTCAATTTGAAGATAAAGAGAACAAGCAAAGAACTATTTAGTACAAACAATAAATACCTAATAATTTCACTTAATTAATACTTACTACAATAACTTGTTTTTGTTTATCAGGTATACTTATATTTATTATATTTTATTTGTTATCATTTTACACTCTGCTTAACTGTTGCCAGGTCATGTATAAAATGCGTAAGCCAGTTGTATAATTTTTCATAGTTTTCATACGTTGCCTGAAATTGCAGGGTATTTCATGAAATACCTAAATTTCACACTTCGCCTGTAACATGTATTAGGTATACCAATATAATATACTACCTAATTATATGTATTATGTCTATCGAATTTTCTTGTTACCACGGTACAGGTAATAATTTTGTTCGATAGTAACAAAATTTGGTAAGAAAATTAGTACTAAGTAAACGAAAAATCAAACTTATTGACTTTGGTAATCGACTGAATGGTACTTCCGGTCCGTCGATTTTTGTTCCTACTTTAGTGGTTTTATAGCCCTAAAATGCCTAATTCTTGGCTAAAATCAACGAAATTTGGGAGAAATATTTACTATAACCTATTCTCCCAGAGACTATAAATTTTGATGTGGCTCAACCGGACAGTACTTCCGATTATATTTTAATTCAATATAGATTTTAGGCTTTAAAATTCCTAAACTTTCAATCAATAGTTAAGAAAATAAAATGTAGCACAATTATTACCTTTGCGATCTATTGACTACAAACTTGTAGCCAATTTTGGTAGTAACTAGCTGGTTTTTTGAAAAACCAATATGTTCCACTGAAAACATATTGGTTTTTCAATTTTGGTCAATTTTCAAACATCCAAGCTAACCATTTCTTGGTTTTAGTGCCACCTCGACTCCTCGTTGGAAATTTTATCGGTCACAAGTTCACGGGTAATAAATTCGATCCATTTATCGTAAGATTTTTTTCGTCCTTCTTAAATGCATTTATTTGCCAACCACGAGTTTACATTTCTGGTCATCCAATTTGCAAGTAGGTACATCCAACCCATTAGATAAGTTACGGCGAGAAAGCGGAGGAAGTTGAAAAAAAAAAATTATTTTTATGGCTGCCTGTAGAATGACATGGAAAAAACAACAAAACAATAACCTCATTATTCCATGGCAATAAAAAAAATTCTAGTAACAAGATGACAATAAGCCTATCATTCGATATACGAGTATAGGTACCTATAGTCTAAAACTAATCATGATTTCAGGAAGCAGATTATGAAAATTGAAAATACGTTTTTCAGAGGCAGCACAATATTACCCTTTTCGACTCTCTTTGCCTCATCGTTAAGGTAAAATTACGTTCTTTGCAACTGCTGAATCGTGTCAGAAACGATATAAAATGCAGTCTGTTCTTTCGTTCCATATATTAGTCAAATGATAAATTTGCAAATATATATATTTTATTTATTATGCTGTTTGTTATCCGCACAGTGTAGGCAGACCAAAGTATCTCCATATTGGGAGAGCATCAGACGGCTTGGTCAGCCGGCGTAGGTAGTCAGAAGGTAAATCATGAAAAATTGTGGAAAAAAAAAAAAAAAAAAAACGTAGCTCAAGTGTGGCACGTTGAGAGTTTACCACGGTTCTCTAAAGGTTCGATGACTGTAGGTATATACTTATTCGTTAATATTTTATTTTTTATAAAAGAAGGTAATTACGACGACCTCTGGGGTTACTTCCACGCAATTTCTTTCTTCTTCACTACAACTTTTTCTGCTATTTTGTTTGGTTTTTTTTGCTTATTGTTTATGGAACCAGACTGAGAATTTTTTTCAATTTAGTCTACCGCGAAGCTACGTTACTGTCCGCTGGCAAGAAATAAGGAAATCTTATTTGAAAATAATTCGTTTTCCTGTTATATTGAAAAACGTTGAGTCATAAAATTTTATCTTAGAATTCAAAGTTGAGAATAATATGATCCGAATAAACAGGGTGTCCGCAAGTTCAAGGGCCAAGATCGATTTTTTGGACAGAAAAAAACCGAGAAGTTTCACATTTAAAATTCGAAGAAAAGCTACTTGTCCAAGTTACAGCTGCCCAATTGTGGGGAGGTATTACAAATCTGATGTAACCTATAAAACCGTGCCTAAGGTTATGTCTGCTAAGAGATACTAAGAGATAACGAAATTTAAAGCACGAAACGACGAAATGATGATCAAGCCTACAAAAATTTTAACCAAATTTTAATTTACAACTTTGTTTTTCACGAAAGCAATCGAGTTTTCACAAAAATGTAATTTATAACATTTTTGTGTATTTTTTCCTCATAAATAAAACGGTCCAACTTATTTATTGGTACACCGAAGGATTAAAAAACCTGAAAATAATTAAAAAGTGACAATCCTTTTTCCCCCGCTCAAAAAAATTAGTAAAATTTTAAAGCTAAGCGATAATAAATAAGATAAACGAACTAATTTTCATCAATTTTCGTTAATTTTGGTCAATTTCGGTATCTCTGTTCATTTTACATGTGGAATTTTCTTTTATTTTTTTACCACAAATATCAATCCTGGAAGTTATTTCGTTCAATTTTGAGACAACTTGTATACGCTTGAGCGTACATTTCATGACATTAATGGTTTCGAATTGATTTAGAGGGTGACTTTTTCAATGAGGTTGATTTTAAAGTTCATATGTATTGAAAAGAGACAAGAAAGAATGACAGAAAATTTGATTTTCAATTTATATATTTATTTATTCATGAAAAATTTGGAATGAAATTAGATGAGATCATTAGATGAGATGAGTTGAGGATACAAACTGAAATGATAATATTATGGAATATGGTTCGGAATAGAGTTAAAATGGAATTTATACTGGAGAAATAACAGATACTGGTGACCATTGCAATGATAAATCACACATTAAACCCTTTCTTGGCATTTTGTTTTTTATGCATTTCATCCAAAACTTTACTGAATTAAAAGTATGACAAAAATAAATTAAATTCTTGAAAAATTTTTTAAATATAAGTTATAAATACCGGTGGGGACTCACTGGTATGAGGTATAGGGGCTTGGACCCCTCGATGACAATTGTCGCCCCAAAGGGCTGGCAAAAAATCATCCTTGCGACGTTAAACAAACACAAAATACATTCGATCGTAATTACCTGCATGTACTTACAGGTAATGTACGAGTACCAAATTGTGACTTATCTCGACAATGCGATGATGTCACAATCCATACACAAATTGACCCATCATCTCTTATCTCTACAAGAGATGACGCAACCAGGCCGCCCTCACTTACGTACTTGTGTATGTGTGCGTGTAATTAAGTTAGTATATAAACTGTCCGAACCGGCTCTAAAATCGCCAGTGTTTGCCCAGGTTTTGGCTTACCCATGTGTTAAATATCAAGTGGCTGAACACGCTTAAATTCTGTTGAATTTACCTTCTGGTGAGAATACTTTCTCACAACAAGGTATTCCACAATACCTATCTAGTATTTTAAAATTTTGGTCATGGAAAATCTTGCGAGATTCATAAAAAATTGTGGAATATGAAATAATCTCAATAATTAGTCATAACCAATGTAAAAAATTAAACCCCATATAATGAATTATTTTGTAATGTGTGTAAGAAAAATTACACCGTTATTAAATGTCTTCAAAATATATTTAATTTCTGAAATCTGACATATAAAATTTTTTCAAGATCGCGTGAAAGCGAGAAAATCTTGTACCTTTTTAGATAAGTTTGATTTTTTTTTTAATAATAAAAATAGGCTAGTTCTTATTCTTTCAAAATACGATAAAAACATTTCACAAAAATTTGAATAACTTAAGTCAAGTGTTCGTAAAATTTAAGTAAATCCATGTTGAAGCTAGCAATAGTATCTGTATAAATTGTGACTTACTCCGTAACAAGTTTTAGGTACGTAGAGTACCCACTTTTTTAATAATAATTTATGAAATACTTCGAGAAATAAAAATTCAATTTTTATGGTAGTATAGGGTACGTAAAAATTCTTGAAGAGACGCCCTTTTCATAGACGTGTAGCTTATATTAACTTAATTATGTAATTTCTCATATCATCGAATAGTTGAATAACTTCTCGATTCACTTCCTTTGCTGTACATCTTCTACTCAAATTTCTGATAATCTCGGAAATTCTAATGCCCATGTAGACATTAAACACTCATGCAACCGAACAGAAAAACCACACAACAAAACAAAAAACAAAGCAAAAATTCTTACATAATTATTACACACAGTTGTTTTGGGAGACCGTATTTTCGCTTTCTTTTATTTATTCATTTTATTCTTTTATGTTTTTTTTTTTGTTTTTTTTTTTTTTTTTGGTTCTCAGCATTGTCCAACTATTAAGAAATTATTTTATCTATTTCTCATATATATGTGTACGTTATTTTTCGAATATAATTTACTTTTAGATCACAAATGACAGCCGACTCGATCACTGTGTGGAAAGAAATTGAGTAAATTTCACTGAAACGTAAGTAAACGAAAATGAACACATGCTGATAGTATAATTTACCATTGGATATGGCATGCAAAATCCTCAGAAAATGATAATAATTGTAGGTACCTACATGAAGAAATTACGTATTTGTAGCCACGTGTTGATATTTTGTCCACATAATAGATATCTAGGTAGATACCTAATTTAAAAGTGACTGAACACTTGTAGGTCGTGAGTTTTCTGGCTTCGAATTGTAGATAGGTATAAAAAATCAAGATATTTGTGAGTAACCTAAACCTGTCTCATAAAAAGAAAAAAAGAAAGCTGGTGTTAAATTAAAATGGGTAAATATAGAAAAACCCAACTATTCGTCAATCGATTATTTGTTTACTTAATAATATTATTTTTCCCAAAATTTCTATGTATCTGCATTATAAGTGTTCCAGTAATACATACCTATATTTATTTTGTATAATTGGGGACGAATATCATGAGAATAAAGCAGCAGTTCTAAGAATGCTCATTAAGTTGATCAGGGATCATAACTTCCTTTGTT
This sequence comes from Ericerus pela, assembly GCA_011428145.1. NCBI lineage: Eukaryota > Metazoa > Arthropoda > Insecta > Hemiptera > Coccidae > Ericerus > Ericerus pela. The sequence goes on from WOFM01001009.1 coordinate 251,433, forward strand.
ATCAATAAGTTTAAAAGAAATTCATGCGAAATATAATAATTCATCGCAATCTGAAGAAAATATAATTATATGCAGGATATTACAGAAACGAGCCTAGAAGCAAACGAAGAAGTATAATTCAGTAGTGATGCCTCAGAATTGGTAAATGTAATTTTTATTGGTTGTATACTCCGTTAAGCAGGGTTTAAATTCACATTTCTATTCTTCAATCTCTAATCTGTATCCAGTAAAGTTGGGAAATTTCAGCTTTTAGAGAATAAACCAAGAGAAACAGTTTAAACCATAACACGGTGTTTCCTTTTAGTAAACATTTTACGTATTAAATCATAGAGAATAAATCAACGAGGATGAACTAGGTATAGAGAAATTGTATTCGAGATAACTAAAAAAAAACATCAAACAATATATAATTGTTTGCCTCAAATTTTATTACCAAATTTTTTCAATTTTTTTTCAATGATCCAAGTTTTTCAGGATAGTGTTTACCAAACTAAAGGACGAAATATAAATCCAGATGAGTGCAAGAGGAACCTTCATATTTGATAATTGAGGCGTTGCACCAAAAAGAACCTCATGGTGAAGACCTTAGAATTTTTTTTTATTGGCAAAACAGAATGAAAAACGTGTGAGAAATTCAATGCTGCCCATAGATTTTCTCAAAAATACTTCATTCTTCACCAAAAATGTAATTAACGTTGATATGTGAAAAACAAAATTTTTGAAAAAACCAGTTCAAAGTTTCACTACTTTCACTTACTAGCCTCACCTATTTAAGGCTTCCAAAAATATAATTCTTATGAAGAAATTAACGCCGAATTCAATGGTGTACTTGATTTCTTGATGTAAAATCATTTTCATTTCCAAACTGAGTGAAGATTGTATTGCAATGAGCTTAAAATTAACAAAAATTAATCTGAAATAGTAATATTAATCATCAGGATTCCTACCTACAACCATATATATAAAAATAATAGCTCCTTTGAATATTTTCTTTCCTATTTTGTTTCAATATGAAATAAGTTTAGGTTAAAAACTCGTTTTTAAAAAACAAGCTTCTATTTTTATTTTTTTGGATTTAGCTTCATATGAAATAAACACTATTTCGTTACGAAAGGTTGGCAAAACGTAGAAGTAATAAGGTTTTTTTTTTTTTGGATTTAGCTTCATACGAATTTCGTTCGGGAAGGTTGGCTACCGTATTGGTACATTTTAAAATCGCAGAGGTGAGTAAAATAAAAGCTTCTAATTTTATGATAAAAAGGACTGACTGAATTAAATAACGCTCAAATATCATCCACAGATCCACTGTTGACACGTTTGAGTGAGTTCACTTATATTTTGATATTTTTTAAACTCTGTTTTTAAACTCTATGATGAAAATCAATGCTAACAGTTTATAGATAAGAAACTGTGAAAAACAGTTACGTAAATGAGTAAAAATAGACATTTTCACCATAAAGTCATTTTGAAAAATTGTGATTTTCAGGTTTTCCAAACTGAACTTCAAAAAATTTTTCCACACTTGGTAGAGAAAAAATATGTAGTTATCATTTTTGTAAAAATTGGAATTTTGATTAGAATCACAGAAAAATAGTTTTTAGCATCCTTGTAAAATTTCATTTTTCACTATAAGGGCCGTTTTGGGGAAACCCCTCATTTATTTTTCATTTATTATGACAGCTATTATTAAAGGACACTGCGATATATTAAAGCAAAGGGAATTAAAAGAATAATGAGTATTAAGTGACTGGGGGAGAGGGCGAAGATGTTAAACACTAGACTAGGAAAACGCCATGAAATGAAAATTAGGAATCCACTGACGTGAAATGAGAATTTCTGTTTACTGCTATCATCTAAATTGAAACCAAAAAGAACAGCAGATGTTGAGAAATCAAAAAATATATGCTTGAAAAAATACAAAAATTTCGATTAGTGAATCTTGAGAGAGTGTTGAGTTAGGTACATCATTAACTTATTCCAACCAAAGCTGAAAATCAAGAAAAGTACGCTCTTTGTAGAAGTTTTCGCATTTTTTTATTCTGGTATAGGTACCTAGTCTTAAGTTTTTCTCTTATTCGAAGTGAAAGAGAATAGCTACATTATAGGCAAGTATCTGCTTTTTTAAACAGGTTTTTCAGTAGCAAACCTACGAAATGGAGTAAAACTTTTTCGATGTTTCTGTAGATATCGAGCTAAATATAACTATACTTAAGTTATAAGAAGGTACCTAGGTACTCATCGAGTTTTCAATAGTTCTTAGTAGCTGCATGAAGTTCAACCAATTTAGCCAATAATTATAATGTTAGAAAAACTCTGAGTAATGGCATATCAAATAAAAAAAAAATTTTATATAATAAATTATGGGACGACTTTTTCTACGAAATTGTCAACTCGAAAATACGAAGTTATGACTCCGAATCAACGATTAGTACCTACACGTCATATATACAGTCACAATACTCAGAAGCTTCTGAAACAATGATTAGGTTTCACTCAAATATAAAAATGATTTTCGGCTGAAAGTTTGCAAATCTTTACCAACTGTGATGAAGCCCCACAAATTTAATGAGCGGCAATTTGTCAAAGAATTTGTAGCACATTAATGCCCCATGATGAATTGTTTACGTTGTATCGATGAATTGTGAACTGATTATTTCAGGTTCAAGCAGCCTGGGTATGGACGATTAGATTTTCATGCCACCAAAATTTGATGACCTAATGTTAAATATACGTTTGCACTTGCACACGACAACCAGCGAAATCTTCAAACGAAACTGCCGGCGCATATTTGTGCGCAAAATATGATCATTGCTGCAATTTAATTGGAGAGAGTACCATGGAAATGCACCATTTTATCCAGCTCAGACGAGAGACGGCCATATTTCGTGAAGAATGGCAGCGTATACATATATACAGTATACGTAGACGACGTACGCCATGGTCGTAAATATTCGTTATCAGGTTATCAAAAAGTAAATGGACCATAAAACAACACCATCCTTTTATGGTTTTTATTCGACATGATTACGTTCGCGTAAAAAATAACGAAGGATAAAGAAAACACGTTACATGACAAACCTGAAAGTTAATAGTAAAAATTATTCATTACAACCAGCAAATTGAAAGGCGACGTTTTTCCAGTCCCTTTATTTATTCTTAAGGGCTAAGAGGGATGTATTAACATAATAACTTAAAATAGGTTATTTGCGATACAAGTGCGAAAAATAGACGATTTTGTTACGAGTGTCATATTATCTACTTAGTGTGTGAGCCACACACAATTTTTACAATACCCCTTCAAAAAAAAAAAAAAAAGTTGAAAAAAAAGTTTTTTAAAACTAAATAATAATTGATAATTTCACTTTCTATGATCAGAAAATTACGACACTCGGTCCAACTCCCTACCTCCCCAAAACAAAAATTCATGGAAAATAAAACAATAAATTATAAATTTTTCTAAAATTCAATGATAATTTTTACTTTTGTTTAAATTGTTACCCTCACCCAAAAATGGGTTTTACTTACAGGAAACAAATCAATTTTATTGGAATTATAGCATAAATTAATAATATCATTGTTTTGTTTTTTTTTACGAATGAAAGAAAAAAAAATTGGCTACTTTTAATAAAAAAAGTGAGCCTTACAAAAAAGTGATCGAGCCGAGCATGAAAGTAATCAAGCAAGCCATGCAAGAAAGTCGCAGCCACATCAAGGCTCAAAACTTAAAGGTATTATAAGTCTCCCAAAAATATTGACGAGCATCTTGGTCTTAGTCTCGCATTTTCGGACACGTCAAAACCAAGACCAACTACGTGTATACCTATACAAGAATAAGACCAAAACAACTAGACTACTTACGTATTATGTGAGAAAAAGACCCAAGACTAAAAGTCTTTAGGTAAGACCAAGACCAAAATCTTGACTACCTACCTTGTTCTTTATCTTGCGATTTTAGTATTAATTTTGTTCTCCTTCACCTGAGATATTAAATGATCCCCTCAAAAGTTATCATTGAACCATTCCAGGAGCCGTTATTCAGACTTCGAGCAACGGAATTCATTTATTCTGCGTAAAAATCTTCAAATAATATTTTTTGATTCTAAAAAGCTTTTCCTAACTCAAGACCGCTCTTTTAAACAAATATTTAATATAGTTTTTACTGCACTGATTAACAAAAGTCCCTATTTTCATTCTCATTTAATAGATATTGCATTCTGTTTTCTCGCCAGTGTCGAACTAAACTTAATTTTTTTTCCAATACTTTTTTAGGATTCATTTTTTACAGCACTTATTCAAATTTTCAAAACTACAATAAAAGTGATTTGAAATCTTAAATTTAAGCTATAGTTTTTTTTTTAATTTATTTTCGTTAGTATATTAAAGAAATTTTATGAAAGATAAAAAAAAAAGACTGATGCAACAACAGCTGCGTTAAAAAACGTAGGTTTACAAAAAGTAGAAAATTAGTTGCTGATAACTTGTTTTAACTGTTGACCTAAAATTACAGACTTTAAAGCCATTACCTTTTTCAAAATTGAAACAAAAATTGAATTCATGGAAGTACCATCGGACCGATCCGCACCAAAATTAATAGCATGGTACAATAAATTATAGTAAGTAATTAAATATTTTCTTGCAAAATTCGTAGTCATTACTTATTCGTTAAAAATTAAGTATTTTATAGCAAATATAAAATTCAAAATAACCCCACTTGAAGTACTGTCCGGTCGAGCGGTATCAAAATTAGTGGCATAGTAGAATAAATTATAATGGATATAAGTATATTCGTACCGCATTTCATAGCTATTAGTTGGAAATTAGCCATTTTATACCCAAAATAAAAACAAAAACTCCATCGCAGCAGCGTCAGCTCCGATAAAAAAATTAGGTTTTCAAAATGTGATGGTATTAAATTTTGTTGCTATTGACCTAAAATTTTACAGTCAAAAACTATGACCGCTTTCAAAATCGAAACAAAAAAGTAAGTTGTGAAAGTACCATCCTGTCGATCCGCACTAAAATTGGTAGCCCATTACAATACAAAAATAAAAAATAACCTGGTCAGTCCACATCAAAATCTATGGGTCTAGTTCTTGGCTTAATATTAATGTTCGTAGGTACCAAATTTTGTGACTATCGGACAAAAATTGCGACCAATACCTTGGTAAGAAGAAAATTGGGTATTATAATTGTGTTATACTCATTATTATTATTATTATTATTATTATTATCATCATCATCATCAATATAATAAACATACAAGCCAGTTTTTTCAGTCTGAACTATACGAAAGTTATTAAAAAATTCATGCGCATGGACCAACCACAATTTCCCTTTAGTTATGAAACAAAAAACGTACCTATCCCCACCTCACGTTGTTTCATGACATCTAGATTAATAAGTAAATTTTCATAGAAAACGTACTTAAAAACCATTCAACTAAGAAAAAGTTTGGGAATACCTAAGTTAATTATTTTTTTGATTTCAAACTAGGAAGTGCTTACCGGTCGTATTAATAATATCTATCAAAAATATATCCCATACAAGCCTGTGGTATGCCAGGGGGGCCTACTTAGGACCCACCACCCAACAGATTGCACATTATTATTTTTTATAAAATCCACGGCCACGGCTGAAAAACACGAATCATATCTCATTTGCAAAGGGAGGCAACTCCAAAATGTTGCCCCCCGACCGGCTCAGCCTACCAGAATTTGTGGACCCAATGTCAGCGTGGAACGACTATATTTTTACATCTGCATACCTCGGAAATCCATGGAAATGTACTAACATACTGCCATTCTGCTTCAGGTACAAATCAGGAACCACACCACCGAATTATTGCCCATTGCCTTTTAAATAAGTCAACACATTTTTCCAAAAAAATACGAAATATAATAAACCAAGGAAAGGTAAAGAAAATACATGTTGCTCCCAGAGCACTAAAAAACGAACTGACTTAGAAAAATGTCAGATTTTCCCTCCGAGATTTTTAAAAGAGAAAAAAGATAAGAAAAAATATTACATATAGAACCTTATAGAAAATTCGGCGGAAAAAATGTAAAAAGGAAGGAGGTGAATACATCTACCGGGTTTGAATATAAGAAATGGAAGAATGAAGTGAAAAGAACCAAGAGATGAAACATGAACAAATCATGTAGAATTTTGAATGTTCGTGAATGTAGTGAAGAAATGATCGAGATATCTGAGGTGAATGACTATGACATAGAAAAAAAGAAGAGAAGAAGATATGCGTGAGAGAGACAGAGATGAGATAAGAAAAATGCAAAAGAGTGAAAAATGAACATGAACAAACCACGGTAAAAGTTGCAAATGAAATTTTATTTTAATAAAAATTAGCCGAAAAAAGAAAAAATACGAATCTGTAAAATGGGTGGTAGCCTCATGCGTCAAGCCCCTCACCAGTAGAGGGTAAAAGGTGGAATTGACAATCTAAAAATCTTCCCCACACCATTCCATACGCCAAAGAAAACCTGTACATGCCCCAAGAAGATCAAAATGTCCAAAATCCTGCCCCCTCTGAAATTTTATTTGGCTCATCTGATCCAAATGGCTGCTTACGGCCCTGAACCTATACCTTTTCTATAACTACTCAAAATAATATGGTCTTAACATTCACTTTATGTATATACCTCGAAGGATAATGACCCACTGTAAAGGTTCTCCAATGCTTAATGGTTTGGTGCTCAGCTTTGTGATCGAGAGGTTGTGAGTTTGAGACCATCCCTAAAGGTTAATGCGAGTTCCAGACCATCCACCGTCACTTTTTCTACTCAAAATGGCTCGATTGGTCCTCCAGTATGCGATTGAGAAATTCATGCTTGGTAGACCATTGCCACTTGATCCCGACAATCCTCTTCCCCTCCACTTCAACTTAAAACATACCTTTCAGTTGCTGGGTAAAATGGCTATTTAACCAAAGCCCACGAAAAAAATAAAAATAAATATCGACCTCATCTTTCAGGCGTTCTTGACTGAATTTCCCTAATTTAAATTTTTTTTGTTTAATCTGATTAATTCTATCATTTCTGGATGACTTTGAACTCGAAAAACATTCTTTAACAAAGTTTACTTTTTCGAATTATTATTATAATTTCTTAAAAGATGAATAAAAAAAAAACAAAAAAAAAACATCAGCGTCTTGGAGGTCGTATTCGTATCAGGTACCTGTATTCAGCTTCTACGACACTGTTTGGTGAACTGGACAAAAAAACATGCATTATAATATGCGGTATAAAATGTATAATTGCATAAGCATATTATTTTGAGGAAATATATGCATAAAACAAACCGCTTCATTGTACTGGTTCGCGTATCGTATTGTCGTCGTTACGTAATAATATTATCGTGTTAGGTGAAATGAGACGAAAACAATATTCATAAGGAAGAAAGAAAAATAAAAAAAAAAGTAAAACATAAAAATGTAAATAAATAAACTGGAAATTTAAAGAGCGATAAATGTTAACAGGTTGCATCGGAAATATGATACAATAATTTTTATTTTACCTCAAGAAAACCAAAATGTCCGTTGATTAATATCAATAATGAAGATGAGTACCAATAAAACAATGCAAGGTTGTTTTCACCAGTTATTGTTCAAGGTCTTTGCTTACTTCATTTAGTGAAGAATCGTCTGGAATTTTTTTTATTTTTTTTATTTTCATCGAAAGGTTTTATGCAGTTTTCTGTCCCCTCCAGAGAGTGTTGAAAACAACCATTATTTGGTGATCACGTGCATGGGAAATACATATAACTCGTGATTGTCATACTATTAAAATAATTAGCAAACCCAATACATATGATTCACCCATCCAATTCCCTTCCCTAACTCACCTTCACAGCCTTTTCGTCCACATGAAGTAAAACTGATTCGGCACTGTACACACCACAAAATCTTGATAAAACTGTGGGTCAGAGCAGTAAATAAAAATGTGTACCATATCAGTTTTTGTTCATGAGAAAGGGTAGACTGTGAAGGTGGAGGCAATGATTTGAGGTTATTGACTGGTCCGTTCTGAGTTATTCTGCTGCTCAAATAACGCGCCTTATGTAACCCACTGACACTATTTCTGCTACCACTCTCGCCAGTCAGTATTTAACATTCAAATTAGCCTACATTCAAGTCTTCAAAATTCATAATATATAGGCTTTTTATGTTTTCTATTTGATGACACACTGTTCTTAAGTATGTTATAGATAATACATTGAGCGCGTATTTTCTAAAAAATAACATAGTTTTTATTTATTAGGTCATACCATAGAACTTAATCAAATTTAGAATAGGTTTAAAAGAATACAAATAATGGAAATAGATTAATGATGAAAGATAATTCAGTGTTTGGTTAAAATTAAGTTACAAAAATTCAACTTTTTGAGCTTTCATTTTTGTGAAACGTCTCAATATAGTTTTAAAATCCAACTGATTTACTAGCGTAGGTAGGTACACTCTGTAGTTGCCAACCCTGCTAACCTCATTTGAGACTGTGGAATACTTTTTTGTGAGAAAGTATTCTCACCAGAAGGTAAATTCAACAGAATTTAAGCATGTTCAGCCACTTCGTATTTAACATATGGGTAAGCCAAAACCAAGGCAAACATTGGCGGTTTTAGAGCCGGTTCGGACGGTTTATATACTGGCTTATTTACACGCACACAAACACACATATGTAAAGAATATGTAGGTTGGTGAGAACGGCCTAGTTACATCATTCCCTATTGTGATAAGAGATGGTTGGCCAGTTCGTGTACGGATTGTGACATCATTCTATTGTCACAATTTGGTACTCGTACATTACCTGCATGTACTTGCAGGTAATTACGATCGAACGTAATTTGTGTGTTTTACGTCGCAAGGACAAATATTTGCCAGCCTCTTGAGGCGGCAACTGTTGTTGAGGGGTCCAAGCCCCTGTCCCTCATACGTGTGAGTCCCCACAGAGACATTTATTAATTTTTTATAATTATCAATTTTAAAAAACTGGGTTCACCTGAAGCAACAGTTACAGGCAGTGTTAACAGGATTTTGAAAGCAATGTAAGTGTTAGGAGTGAAGTTATTATTTTGGAAGACGTATTCTAGAACTTCTACAAGTGCAGTTCCTGGAGCAATAACTTCTCAAATTACCAGAAATCTTCAAATAATTCTTTCGGATCAATAGAAGTGGAAAAGCTTGTACTTTGAGGGTTCATATTAATATCATTACCTTTACTGGAAATTTATGTAAAAACCTGGCCATATACCACGCAAGTTCTTCATATTCTATCAAATAGCTGGGTCTTTGCCTCAGTTACTTTGGCCCCCCGCTGTCGTCGCCCAGAATGTGGCATACCATAGACTGGCTCCCGCATCTGCCCAAAAGATCCCACCACCTATATGATAAGTGAACCAATGATCTGAAGTGAACCACAAACACCAACTGTATTGTTACCATAACCGTAACTGTAACTATTGATCCAATGTCCCAAAACACAAAATAAAAGAAGGAAAAAAGAAAAAAAAATGCAAGAAGTTTAAAAATTACTTCTACTTGCACTTATCGAACCGCCGCCTGCGAAAATGAAAATAAAGAAAGCAATAAAATAAAACATTAATCCTACATCTTAAAGCATTGAATGACCATATAACTTTAAAATTGAAAGCATGAAAACCATATACAACATTAATTTTTGTGCTAATAAGCCAATCATAAACGAGCAATCAAAGGTATCTGCGAGGCAGTGTAGGTTATCCTATTATACATTCCCTTTAAGAACGACATGACCTCATTAAGGGAGTTACACATATCAACACAGTTGAGCTTTACCAATACACCAGTAAAATTAAAAATTTATAACTTTCTCTACCACATAATTGTGAATGATTATTTTTTCCTTTCCACTGTACCTACAACCGGCATCTGACATCGTGTCGTTCTTAAAGTGAATAAGGTATAGTTGGCACCTTTCACTGTTGCATCTTAATTAATAATCATGATGTCCTTGTCCGATACGCCCTAATAATATAATTAATTATTTTTTAACTTGAAATTTTCATTTTCACATTCATTCATTTATTTATTTCTCTTCCAAAATTTCTTCTCTTTATCCAATTTTGGTTGTAATTTTTTGGTTTTTTGAAAATCAACATTTTCCAGTGAAGTGGCTGCTGCACTACTTTTTACTTTTTTTTTTTTTTTTTTTTAATTTTTCCGCCCCAAAAACGTGTCGCCATTCTGCCATATGGTCAGGACAGCCTTGGTTATGAAAGGGGGGCTAGATGGGTAGGTTTATTAAATCTCTAAATATTTAGCGTGATAATTACGAGTTACATTTTCCATAAAATGATATTGGAAATATTCACTGAAGAATGGTTGTTTTTAGGACTCTCTGGAGGAGAAGAAGGAAGTTGAACAAAAAATTGCCTATAATTTTTTTCGTATGAAATTTTATACCAAACTATTTTTTATTGAACTTTTTTTATCGCAAATTTAAAAAACGTGAAAAACCAAATTTTTGGCGATAAACACCTCCCTTCCCAAAATTGCAAGAAGCCTAGAGGATGAAATTTTTTGTAGTTTTCTCTAGGGGACGCACCTAACAACCCTATATAGTTAACGTTTGTGAGCTATTCATTGTTTTTTATGAGATATGACTGGATTAAAACTAAATTCTGGCAAATAAATGATGACTTGATGGAATGTATAAGCTTGAACTTGATTGATAATTAGATAGAAAGTCACAATTAACTGTAAATCGTCTTCTTTTAAATAAAGGTACACGAAACGTTGCAAAAATTTGTCTAATATACACATTCTTTCATATAGTGAAAAGCCAGCTTCAGTCTTATGGAGTTTTTCGACTTATCAAGTTCTTCCAAAAATGTAGGATATTCCACTATAACTCTGATCTAAATGGACCAAATTAGCTATACTACACGTACAAAAGCTCATTTGATTATGTGTAACATCCAAAGTGTTTTCATCTCATGGACGTAATTGTAACTCTGTTAAGTCTAACAAGAAGTTAATATATCCCACCATGTCTTCGGTATGAATGAATTAAATCGATAGAATAAGAGCTTACTTGATAATGCGTATCATTTCAAATATTTCAATTTAATTTACGCCACTTTAACTCAATTAGGTCTCAAGATATTTTATTATTCGAGTGAAAAGTTAATAAAATTAGAAAATATAATTTCGTACATATTATGTTCCACCATAATTTTGGTCCAAAAGGATCAATTCTTGCCAATGAGAACTCCTTTGATAATGCGTATAGTCCCAAGTGTTTTAAGCTCTCGTGTACATTATAATAGCTTAATTAAGTTTCATAATATTTAGCTTTTCTTAATAAAAGCTGATTAAAATTGGAAAGTTTTATTTCATATGCCTCACCGTAAATTTTATTCCAAAGTGCCGAATTAATAAATGGAGGCTCACTTAATAAAGTGTAACATCTGGAATGATAATTATCCTTGTAGGAACGTCATTGTTACTTCGTTATGATGTTGAAAGTTATCCTAATTTGGATGAGAGAAGAATATCAAATTAAAAAATTGTCATTTCCTATGTTCTACTGTAGCTAACTCTAATCCCAATAAATCGATATTTCAAGATATTTGAGTTTAAGAGTAAACGATGAATAGATATTTCAGTTTATTTTAGTTCATAAGTTATGTAGATTTGTGTGAAAAAAATATTGTGATCGATTTCCATGTGTGTTCGGTAAGTTTCTTCCAAGTTCTGATGGTTATTTATCTATAGCAAATACTAACTTGTTGGTTTAGTATGTGCACCTTTTATAACCAAACAGCCAATATATCTGATAGTAATGTATTGCCTTTTGCCTGAGTGTTCATTCGTAGGCACAAATGATACACAGATTCATTTTTCTGTACTTAACTCGTAAAAATATTAATCCAATACAGAGAACGTGAATTAACACTTTTTCGAAAGTAAAAAATATAATATAATTTTGATTAAATAAAAATTAGCGAAGGAGATGTGATGAAAACTGTCCCAATCATTCATGTAGGTACGAACAAATTTATTCAGTTCAGTGTTGTGATATATGAAAAACAAGAAAAAATAAGAAACTGCGACGTGTCGTGAAAAATTATTAAAATATGTTGGAATAACATTTTTGCAAAAAACACAGCATCGCTCAGAATTAGCTTTTCTTGAAAAGTGTAAGCTGTCCTTGAATGAATGTGTCTTAAACAATAATTTTATTAACGCTAATAGGAGATGATCATAAAATATAGTACTACCCAACCGAATAATATGAACATTTAAACAATCAATAAAGAGCATATATTCACAATAATGCAGAGCACAAAAACTCCTATACATATAACATGAAGATGAGCCAATAAAGAAAACTAGTGCTACTTAAATATATTCATTTCATGATGTGTATTATTCACAAATATAATTCGATAAGATTCTAATCAATATACAGTATAAGGAACGATAAAATTGAAGTACGACTTAATATAATTATTTTTTCAAATGTTTAAATAATGGAGAGCTTAATGAAAAAAATTTTCAATTTGTTAACTTGAAAGCTAAAACCAATTCTATTCTATCAGAACGAGCTAAATAAAATCTGAATTTTGATCCACGTCGAATTGGAAATTTTATCACTAATTTTTGTCAACCAGCAATAGGCGGATCTTATTTTTTTGTTTAAGGGAGAATTTCAAATTTTTTTCACTATTGGTATCCATCAGGGCAAAATGGATTAAATGTTTTTTCTCCAGATTTTAGGTTGTACATGCCCCTTGCTACTCCCATGGATATGCCCATGAAGACCGAAATCAAATAATGCTATTAAAAATATTTTTAGGACAGGATAGGCCTAAATATTTTCAGTTTCATTTCTTCCCACAATTTTTTTTTTTTCATATTTTTCCTTTTTTCTATTCGATACTTACGAATGTTCGACAAATCCTCCCCTATGAAAATTTCTAAATCTCGCAGTAAGTAAATCTATGCTTATTATTTATTTATATTTTTTAAATCAATAATTTTATGCGAAATTTACAAAAAAATAAATGAACAAATACAATGGAATAAAACTTAAACAATGTACAAGTTTTTTTGTCTTCATACAGGCCAAATTATTAATGATATTATTAAAATTTTAATTACCGACGTATCTAAGGGCGTTTATGTGAAATCCGTTGTGATTGGGTGCATTAATTTGTCTTTTCGAAACTGCAGAACGATTCGGCGTTAAAGACAAAAATAATGCAGCTTTCTCGCGAACAAGATCACAGTCTCTTCAGCTTACTGAATTATATACTGCGAGTTGTTACTTTGAAGTGAAAAACTTTTTTTAATTTTTTTTTTTTTTTTCTTAATCGACTAATTTGATTTTGAAAATTCACCCTGAGAATTTGACTCTATCTTTTAGTTAAGTGCTCAACCGAAGAGTGCGTTCAATATTAATATTTATACGTTAAAAGGTTAAGCTTAATGTTCGAAATAAGTTTACGTTAAAAACGAATTTCTTAAAGATAAGCGTTTATTTTTGGCTTTAGCTTCATGCGAAATGAATATTATACTATTTCGTTGCGGAAGGTTGGCTGCGGTATTAGTCAAAATCGCAGTAGTGAGTAGATAAAAAGCTTATAAAAAGTTTATAATGAAGAGAGGCCAGCAAATAAGTTTCTCTAGTTGTTTATTGGTATTTGTCAAAGTATAATTAGATGCACCTACCCATAAGTCTATAATAATATCATAAATTATTTCACTACGCCCATCGTCGTGAACGTGTAACTTTTCAAAAGGCCGTATTCCAAACACCCTTAAGGGTCCTTACGTACAAAAATATTGCTAACGTGCTGATCCTACATGTTATTGATAATCGCACTCGTAAAATTTCAAAAATGGCCTAAAACAAATTGAAAAACAAAACAAAAAACAAAAAAAAAAAAATTTCACGTTACACGAAATGACGTAGCGTAGGTCTTACTCAATTTTGAGAATCATCCAAGTCTGTTCAACGACGACGGTGTTTCATCTTTGACCGTTATGGGGCAACCGGTGAGAAAATCCAACTCGGCTCCGTCGCACTGGGCGCAGTATCTGTTTCGGTAGGATTTGTTCGTGCGTTTGTTCAGCACGTTGGAGGTGTGACTGAGGCACTGCCTATCGACGTGCGGATCGGTCGCGTTTCTGCACCACTCGATGACGTTCGGCACGCAGAACCTCGAATGGGAACGCAACTTGGTCGATAACTTGGCCGACACCCGGCAAATTATGTCCTTGTCCTGGTACCGGGCGACAAAGAAACCGGTGACCGGATCGTATCGAGCCGTTTTCCAAATGTCGTTCGCGTACCGCGCGTATTTGGTGAAATCGACGTGAATTCCGATTTCACGTTTGCGCCGCATGTAGCGCAGCAGCGCAGTCACGTACGCCGGACCAGCATCCGCGTGACGGGTGCGCGCTCTTGGCCGGAGGTCGACTTTTTTCGCCGATCTGACTGGTCGCGGCGATAGCAACGGCTGCGTCGTGATGGGCGTTACTTCGGTGGTTAGATGGTCGAGTAGTCCGGCCGGCGCTTCTCCACACGAAGGACTCGTATCCCACGGACGTGCGTCGGCGTCAGCATCGTGGCACTGGGCGCAGTACCTGTTGGCATAGGTGACATTGGTGGTGGCGTTCACCACCGGTATGATCAGGCTGGTGTCGTCGCACCGCAGCTCGGCCGTGGACAGACTGCATTTCGATCGTATCTCTTCGTCGGCCCACGTTTCCGGGCATGTAGCTTTCATGTAAACCTGGAAACGTGATTTTTGTTAAAATGCCCGAAAGGTGGATATTGAAAGGTGGTTAATATCGTGTTTATAGCTTAGGGAAAAAAAAAAAAAATGTGCGCTCCAGTATCCTATGCAAAGGTTGACTGAAACGTTATTAATGTGGTAATAGTTATTTGTGGTACAAGCGTCTATAAAGTATAGGTGATTTTGATGCAGTGTGATTTTTGCTGCACGAGCCGAAGATGACCGACGCAAATCACACGAGTATCAATCGCCTACTATATACACGCGTATCACGCACTATTTTTTGCAACACACTCTTCCACAAAAAAAAAAAAATGGGAGTGCGTGCAGGGACACAGTTTTGAAGTGAAACTTCCTAGATGAAATGATATTTTTATATTTTTTTAAACTAATGGAGTGTCGGTTGTACTTGTATGATTATATTTTTAATTTTTTTAATAGTGGTTTTGCCCCAACCTCCTTTTTTTTTTTTTTTTTAATGGGGTGCTTCGCCTCCCAAACCCCCCTTTTTATTTATTTTTTCAAAACATGTCACCTACCTACTATACAAAATAATAATCACTTTTTTGGAGGTGACAGAAATTTAGTTTTAGTATGGAGGTACCTTTATTGTTTTTTAATTTTTTGTCATCTTTTGCCCCAACCCCTTTTTTTTCTTTTCTTTTTCTTTTGTTTTTTTAACTTTTTTATTTATTTTTTTAATTAGGGTCTTTGCCCCCAAACCACCTTTTATTATTATTTTTGTCAAAACATGTAACCTACCTACAATACAAAATAATATACCATTTTCTAGAGACGACGGAAAATTTAAATTACCCCAAATGCGAAGCAGTTTTAGCATGGAGGCACCTTTTATGTTTCCACATATTTTTGCGCCGCACAAAATGTGTTGCCACAAACTCGAAGCGCGCTAAAGAAATCCAGATTCCTGGAGGCACCCTAAGTGATTATACAGCTTTCCTCTCATGTTGTTGCTGTGCGTGCATGCGTGCTTGCGTGTGTTTGTGTGTGTGTGTGTGTGTAGGTTTGTGTGTATGTATGTATGTATGTGTGTGTGTGCGCATTTCCGTTTCATATATGAAACGATTTTGTTTCACATCGATCTGAGTTTACATCCCTGTAGAAGTTTCACTTCAAAAACAAAACATTGTGATAAGTAAATCTATATTTTTGCAAATTGGAAACATATAAGCGTAAACTATTTCCTATCACCCAGCCAAACCTCGTGGCATAGTAGCTATGGAGTTGGTTGGTAAACGTAAGTGTTTGAGTTCCAAATCCCTATAACAGATAATCTTTTACAAAAAAAAAAAAAATTAAGGCTATGTTCAGTAGTAAGTACCAGTGTATAAAATGACGCATGAGCCTAAGATGATGTATGAAGTAAAGACCAACGTATAAAGTAAATACTTTGTACATCCATTCTAAATGGTTTTAAAATTGCCTGCTTTATGCATCATCAAGGCGCATATAAAAATGAAGTTTTATAAATAGGTGTTGCGAAAACATTTTAATATGCATAAAAAAATAATTATCTATTTCAAAATCTGAAATCCAAAATAGCTGCGTTGTAAGTAGTGTAGGGCCAATCCTCTACAAAATTAATAGGTCAGTTCCATTAGCTTAGTACTAATGTTTGTTTCAAATTTTGTCACTATCGAACAAAAATCACGACCTTATACGAATTGGAGTTTTTGGTGCCAAAATTTTCCTCGAGTTATGAAATGAAAAACGTACATACCACTACACCTAGATCATTCCACACCAACATTAATTGATATTCAATAGAAATCAAAAACCTTCAGTCTCTCTCCTGGTTATGGTGGGATAATTGAGAGAAAAAAATATTATGGGCTACAATGATGTAAATGTACGCAAACATATTTTTTTCTTCTCTTTTTATTCTCTCCTTCACACCAAAATTCGGACTGATTAGAGATGGGAATTATCGGACTTTTTGTTTATCGATAACTATTGATAGTTCTGACTCTGTTGTCAATAACTATCGGTAGTTCCCTCCTCCCTCCTCTGACACTAAATCAATTAGTACTGAATACCAAGGTAAACACAAAAAAATTTGTGCCAACTACTAAGTGGGTATCGGTCTACTGCACATGTGCAGTAGGTCTTTTTGCATCGGTTTTGGTTTTATAATGTCTGTTATTATTATGAATCTGTGATGGCGTCAAAAACAAATGAAAAAGACGTACTGCACATGGGCAATAAAACTGATGTCCATTCTTCCGCTGGGAGTGATGACACGTTTTGCTAACATTGGTGAAATAGAACAACTGGGTATCCAATACAAAATTATTGGAGCCTCTGACCCAAAATTTCTGAAGAACATAAAGTCAAACAGATAATAATAAAAGAGAAAAATTTAAATTGATATAACAGTTGCGAGAGAAAGTGAAGTTGCAAAACATATTAAGCGGCATCTTCAATCAATCATGAATACAATTTTTTATTTTTCATCTTTAAAAAGATAGCTTTAGTTGTAAAAACCGAAAATTTTGTAATTATGATAGTTATTGTTAATATTATTGGTTATTGATAACTAGCGATAATCCCTCTTTTCAATAACTATCGATAGTTATCCCATCTCTAATATTTGCATTGAGCTTTGTGCCAGCCACCTTCACGTTTTAGTTTTTACCCCTGTTGTGAAATTAAAAATGTGTTCGACATTAAAAAAATAAGTGTGTCATGAAACACATGGTGATAGAGAGCCTCTAAAGCCAGTCCCACATGATGCGTGTATTTGGCAAACATTCGACATTTGTCTGCATTTGCGCACCGTGTGGGAGAAATGCCAATACGAATGTTTGGCATTGCCAAACATTCGTCCAGGCTCCAGCAGTTGTCGGTAAATAATGCACGAGTCAAAGGGATGACGAATATTCCATGTGAACAAATATTTGTGAATTGTGAAGTTCGTATATTCGTGTGTAGTATAGGAGCTGCAAAGAGGAGAGGCAAATGTTTGGGCCGAATATTCGCCAAATAACATTTGTCAAATACACGCGTCGTGTGGGATCAGCTTGAGACAAGTGCACATTTACTGCATAAACTGTCCTCATCAAACTAAATGTAATTTCTGGTAATTTAATTTTTTCATCACATTAGCTGTCCATTTAATTTTAATATTCAGATGAGAAATTCTTCACAGTCATCTAAATAATTTATTTCATGTTATCAAAATAATCCATAATAATTGAAAAAAATTATTTTGTGTTTTGCTACCATCCATTGAAATAACATACAGATGCAAAGACAAAAATTAAAATTTGACGAAAAATGGCTTATGCACCTACTCATCTTTGAGATTCTTAACCAGTGGAAGTGAAACTTTTTACAAGATATTTCTGAAATACTGCTAAATTCACGTAATCTTTCATTAAAAATCAATTATGCCCCCTAAACCTCAATTTCTATTTCTTTAGTTGAAGATCCTGGGGATAAATTTAGATCACTCCTACTGTGTAGTAATAGTGTCAAATATCAGTCAAGAGCCATGCATGTTAGCTTTTTACATAAACAGTGTGCTTCATTAGGGAGAATTAAGTGACTTCCGACTTCGGGACAAAGTGTAACTGATAAGTTTAAAACTACATGAGAATAAGGCTTCCTTATATTAGGCTGTGGAGGGTAACACACTACAGTATTGTATTATTTGCATTCCAAAACCAACAAGATTTCATGAAGAAATCTTGACTGACAAATTACCAAGACTTTATACTGTACCAAATTATTTCACCCAGAAGTTGAGTTATTAATATAATTATTATAGAGTTGATGATAGAATTCTAGGTTCTTACCTATTAGGATCAACTCTATTAAGAAATGAATCAAATATGACTCTTGTAAAACAGAGGTTTTATTAAAGTAGCCTACATAGCACATACAATCCTCACGCATACTTCAAAATAATGTTGCACACAATTGCGTCTATCAGTGTTAAAAAACAAAAACATTCTATTAAAACATGAAATAGATATTACATAATACAGTTTGGTATACAAAGAATTCAAATGACCCTTTCAAATTACTTTTCCAGCAACACTAATCAAAAATTCAAGTCTACATTAAAACTAATTATACTAATGCTACACGATTAACTTTCTATGATTTAATTCAGAGTATTTTTTTGTATTATCTTCTGTTTCATACAATTTTGACTTTCTCAATAAGTGAACCCTATTCCATGTTGCAAAACTCATTTAAATTAATTTTTGTGTATTTTCTCGCATTTTGGCCGATGTATCCTTTTTTCTGCGCATGTTGGACCTTTTTGTTGAAAATTAGTTGAAAAAACTACCTCACTATCTCCACTGTACTCTTGATTTGCATATAAAATGAGAATCATAGTTTTTCAGAATCCCTGGCTCTCAGTCATTTATTAGTGTATTTTCCAAAGGAGAATACAACAGTGCAATGACGGGACCTGGGGGTGGGACCTGTGGAAAAGCGCCGATCCTGAGTCGTAGATCACGAATATATAGGTCACTCAAATTCTTCTGTACACTATATATATATATACATATGTAAAAAGAACACTCTTCTTTTTCGAATGACTATAATTTTGTTTGTTACTCTCATTCTTTCATGAATTCATAATGTTTATTTTTGTTTGACCCACATTAAGAAATCGACACAATTCGACTATCTAATATTTACCGTTCTGATCTTGTTATCTTTAAGTTACATCATTTCATGTATTATCGACTCGACCATCCTTTGTTAAATGACATCATTTTTGACCATACTCAACATGACTATTTTTCTTTTGTAACGAACGTCGATTTCATTTATCGAATTCATTCATTCATTCATTCGTCCATTAATCGCCGTTTCAGAAAGACAGATAAAACTTAGTTGTATCTTTGTTCGTTTCTTTGTGTATAATAATCTTGAATTTTCTAATTTCACTACCGTATTTTAATCGTGTCAATAAACTCTGCTTTTGATTACGAGTTCACGAAACCTTATTTACGTGCAAATTAGATCGAGTGGAATACCCGGAAACGAACTTACATATATATATATATATATATATATAAAATATATATTTCCACTTTTTGCTCATTTTGGAACTTTTAAAAGTTTGTGAACCCTCCGTTGTTCGACCTATGAAAATAAAACTTGGGGTAATGTTAAAAGCATTCTTGGGCTACAAATTCGTGTTAAAATTTTTGAAATTCATTCGTTAGTTTTTGAGGAGGGGTTCTCAAAGTGTTACAAACCCGGCATGTTGTCATCACGATAACTCCCGTAAATTTTTAGATTTTGGCTTGAAATTGTTGTGGTAGTTTTAGATTATTTGGGACTGGTTTGGTATTGAATTTGAGCGAAATCGGTCGACTGGTTTTCGAACGGCAGACATTACAAATTTGACACTTTTTTTTACTGATTTTGGCATTTTTTGGGAGTCTGTGGAGCCTCCTCTGTTTGACTTATAGCAATTAAACTTAAGATAGTGTTAGACGCTTTCATGGGCAACACATTTGTGTTAAAATTATTGAAATTCATTCTGTAGTTTCGGAGAAAGGGGTTCTCAAAGTTATGCAAACCCACCACGTTGCCATCACGATAATTCCCGTAAATTAAAAGATTTTTCCTCGAAATTTTTGTGGTAATTGGAGACTATTAGAAACTGATTTAGTTTTAAATTTCAGCGAAATCGGTCAGCTGGTTTTTGAATGGTAGCCATTACAAAATTTGACACTTTGGAATATACACACTTACTGCGGTTGATGCGCGGCAGAGATATTTTTAGTTTGTGTAACTAAATCTCACAGTCCTTAGAAGAAGAAATGGAAGAATAGATAGGCACGAATAAAATAAATTTTAAAGAATTTGTATCGACTTTATTTAAATATGAGTTGAGCGTTACACCGTTAAACTTAATAATTATTCCAAAAGTCTTTCAATGATACCCCATATTGCCAAATTATAAATTATTCGCCTTTTCCAAGTGCATATATTCGCGTATTTTTATGCCACATTTTAGCCTTTTTCCGAGCTCTACGCACTAAAGATTAGAAGAGTATTATTTATTTGGTAAAATATAGTTTCACTTGCGAAATAGGTACTTTAAAAAATATTATGGGCTACACAGCAAAAAATTTGCCCTCGATTTATTCGTGCAGTACCTTGAGAAAATTCGAAAACAAGTATTGGCAAATGACATTTGCTCTCTGTTCGTCGAACTGACAGTGGAAAGTCGCAAACCTGAACCTGAATTATTTATCTTCGATGGACGATATTTAACAGGTGAACGCACCTTGGCCTACCTAAGACAAAATTCGAAATTTCTGCGGAGGTTACTTGATTAATAGATATAAGTATTAGGGAATCGACAAAAAAACAACAACAACAACAACTTTATAAGGCAACAGATGAACGTTGGGATAGGTATCAAGTTTGTCTAGTAGGGAATTGAATGCAGTCATAGGAAGTGATAAAACAAAATTAAACCACATGTTGAACCACATGGAGCGTATAGACCGCGTGTCAGACTGTCCCCACATTTAATTTATTCCATTAATTTTTTTATCAAAACATATGTGTGCATCAAATGTTTTGGTAATTTAATGGTTATAATATTCGTTAAGATATTAAAATGGAATTAGATAATGGTACACGTACTAAATTTCCGGTCGTTCACTAAACAATGTAATCCATCCCAATAAAGTTCGATCTAATTTTCGAGGATCTGTGTAAGTGTTTCGCTCAGTTGTCTAGGATTTAGCCATATTTAGGGAGCTTTTTGGGCTTAGCGCTCGGAACAGATATTTATAGTGCACTCGGAGATTTTTCTAAAAAGAAAAATCTTACATAAGAGCACAGGTAAATAATACTTAGCAAGAAAACCATACAAAAGCACACTTTTTAGCGGAGAAGGACCCTCGTTTTGCCACATTTTTGGAGGAGGAGGGTACTTTAGCAACCTAAAAAATTTTTCATTCGCGACAAATTGTTATTCGTGCATCAAACATTTTCGATGATTTGCTGACGACACCTTTTTCTTAAATTCGCCACTTGCGGGAGGGGGAAGAGGTAGATCTTTGGAACTAAAACTTGACCTAACTTAGCCTACCCCCTCCCCAAACGCTGTAACCAAAATTCATCTAGCAACGTGAAACCAGGCATCACTTTAATAAAGCCCTCCAGTGTCTTAGGTTTTAACTGAATTTTTACAATATTTATAATAAAATTTAATTTTATTGTCGTATTTAAAAAAGTCTATAAAGGCTTGCTTTCAATGGGAGAAGGGTAAACTTAATTATTGTTATAAGCGAATGATTATCATGTAGTCCTTATTCGTTTCTTTCAATTTGTGGCGCTCCCTATTGACGGTAAATAAAATTACCTTAACCAAATGCTAAGTAAAGGAAAAATATGAATGCTTGCATCGAAAGAAACACTATGTCTAAATTTTTAAAACGTATTTTATAAAGCTAAATTCAATCAGTATTAACACTTTTTTATACGACTGTTTAGTGAATTTTTTTTTAATTTATATTTATTAAAATTTAACTATTTTTAATAAGAATTTTTAATATTGAATTAATCTCAAAAAATCTTAATTAGTTTTATCCCCTTTTTTATTACAAATTTAGAAGCTAAATTCAATCAGTATTAACACTTTTTTATACGAGTGTTTATTGAAATTTTTTTTTTTAATTTATCTTTTTCCACCCCTCTACTTACATTAAATTACCCATCACTAATCCATCGTTAGGAGTATTTTTATTTTATTCCTCGTGTATGTGCATGAAGAATTTGTAGTTCGCAAAATTAATATTACAGGTTCAAATACGAGTAACTTCAAATAAAATATATTTTTTTTTTTTCTTAAGTTTGATAAATTAATAAATCAAGTTGTATAGTTATGAATATGAAAATTTGACAAAACTGCAGAAAAACATTTTTCATAAAATACATTTCGCAGTTGTCTACACATGAACAAAAAGTTGTTATAACTCAATTTTGCTCAGATATTTTAATGGATATTAATTATTGAAAAAGTAAACGTCGAAGTAACAGTTGAGTGTTGTTTAATCAACTAGATTAAGACTGTAGGCTGAGATTTTCCCCGATTCTGGAGATAGAGCTAAGTACGTCCTTAGAGACAAAATTCACGCCTTCGTTGGTCTCATTTTTCCGTGTAATTCTTTCACAATTGGCCAAAAGTGTCTCATTCATCCAGAAGAGTACGCAGCAACAAATCTAATGACTTTGATGAGTCTCATGTGGAAAACGAGTGGAGTAAGTCGAATCACTGAACTTCCATTTGTGATCAACTTTTAGAAAACTCTCATTTTTGAGTCAAACTCCCCATACCTAACATACACACATTGTTAGAATATACGAGTTATCAGCATAAGACAATGGTCTGCTGTTTAAGTGTTCTCTATAGTGTGGTTAACATTATACTAATTTCTAAAATTGGTCATACATAGTAAAAAAAGCTACTATTTTACAAGTGATCTAAAGCATTTGATTCAATGCTTTTTTACTATCGTTAAACTATCATTGCTATATTAAACTAACGTAACGTGAATGACCCTTAATTAGACCACTAAACAAGGACTAACCTCACCTTAAGTATATTTTATATATTTTCTGGTCACACGTTTCGATGACACATGTGTTAATTGGTTTTATATTTAATTCCTCAAGACATGATGATTTCATGTTTTGGCAAGTTTATGTTTGCCCAATTCTCATTCACCCAGATCTATTCATGACTACTTACCTATTTTGTAGAAAAATAATATATACCTTCATAATCACATACACACATATGATCGTTCACAAGTATTCATCTTCATCTTCTGGGTTTTTTCAAAACTAATTTTTGAATTTTCAATTTTCAATTATAGCTTAGTAAAATAATCTTCAAAATGGGCTTGAACTGGAATTAAGATGAAATTTCTCGAGACTTTAACTTAGTGCATGAAACATTTTGAATTTAAGAAAAAAACTGGAATTTTAATCTTTGTTTTTAACAATCTTGAGTTATTTGCATTCATGTTCCAGTCATAATCGTTATGAAAACCCACTCATAATTATGTTGGTATATTCGCAATGAACAGAAAATAATACCACACTTTTCTCCCCACTGAGGTAAAGTAACTACATTGTTCCCGCTGATACAGTCATTAGCAAAACATCATTTTTCCACTTGCTAACAATATAATAAACTCCTATTTTTTGTTCATGTAATTAATAAAAGTACATTACCCCCATATCCTGTACTTTCTTCTAGGAGCTCGAACGTGTGACTACTTTTGGTTTTTTCAAGTTTCTCAGACAAATATGTGATATACAATAAAAATATTTTGGTTCAAAAATTAGGCCCATAAATTTAAGACCAAAAAATTCAGTACATTTTTTCATAACTCTCACTGGGGTTGAAATACAAGGTGATAAAGAAGGGTATTGTAGGTTTTGTTGGTTTAGGGAATCAAACCTGGGACCTACATATCTGCCAGGTAAAAGCAGTGAACTTAACCACATGGCCATCTCACTGCTAATTATAACTAGCAAATTTATATTGTATTAGGCAAGGTATGGCAGTTCCCACACACTCCCCCTTAGAGAGACTCAACACAAGTTGAACAACATTAGATACTTTGGGAGGTTGGGCGGAGATAGAAACGCCTCTTATACCTATACACACAGGCTTATATTACCTATATGGGTTCTATTTCCACTATATAGGGTGCCATCTATTGGCAACTCAAGTTAGGAAGGAGATTTGTGAGTTCCACCATGCACCACTAAGGTGCGTGCATGTTCAGCACACGTCAAGGGTCACCAAATGAAGGTTTTGTTAGTTTGGGGAATCGAGTTTGGGACCTACATATTCGCCAGCTAAAAGCGGTGAACTTAACCGCAAGGCCATCTCACCGCCAATTATAACTGGCAAATATATATTGTATTAGGCAAGGTATGGCAGTTCCCACAGGTATCTTTGTCAAAATCATAATAATCTTTCTACGTAGCAGGCACCTTAATTGGGAAGCTGAAAATTTATACAGATGTGGAGATAGTTGAAGAAATTAGCATACTGATATTAATCATCATCATTATATAGTCTACACATCATATTTCAGACCTGCAATCATAGAAAATTGTATTTTTTTTCATCATTTTTCTGGATGTCCATTTTGCCATTATGGGTGGCACAATGTATATATTATACAGGCTTGAAATAATATAATATATAACCCACATAACGATTGAAAGCATCGGTAGGCTAATTTCATCGGCCATCATTACATCTATACCAATTTTCAGCTTCCCAATTACCTTATGAAAATATTCATTTTAATTATTTAAATTGTTATCATGCAATTATACCTAGTTATTGAGGTGCGGTGTATTAATTAATTATTTTTCGTAAAGTTAATCGCGTGGATTATGGAGCGTTTGCAAGCAAATTTGAAGAACCATTTTTGATAGCGTCCATTTAAAAAACATTTTAACCAATTATCGCTTAGCTTACACTGATTAATCATTGTTAAACTGGCATTAATGGACGTTGTATTGTACCACATGCTAATCAGAAACCCAACTAATGTACGTGTGCGTTGCCCGTTCCCACCGCTGTACGTATCCTACGCAACGATGACCATAAATTGCATACTTTGTACTTTGGTTGACAATAAAATGGAGGCGGTCGACTCTGCTCCAACACGTTGTAATATTTGGAATCGGTACAGCAGTCTCTGTACATGACGCAGTCGACGTCGCACATGCATGGCCGTCCAAGAAGCGTACGTCTGCTGGGTGGCAAATTGGGGTCATCGACTAGGTGACACGATGGTTCATTTTTGCACGTCCTGAAATTATTCGCATTTTAGTCGCAGAACTACAGCGGGCCATTTCGTCAAGTCAATTTCCTGCATAAAGAAAACAAGCGAAATGCAGAATCATTTGAGGTACAGGTGATTCCTGCCACGTTTTTCGATTTGGAAAATGTAATAAAGCCGACAAAATAAAAGTACAAAAAAAATAAAAGAAGCCCTAATGAGAGAAAGAGAGAGAGAGAGAGAGAGAGGTTGAGAAATTTTTCCTACTTACTTGTTTAGGTAGGCCACCAGAAAAGTGATATTCAAACCGGTTGCGCAGGTAGACGAAATCAAAATGAAATAAATAAGTTTATCGAGCATTTTCACAGACGAAGTTTGTTTAGCTCTGTAAAATTGAACGGGAATTAATGAAGAAATTATTGATTTCATTATTGCAAATAATGGTTTGTTTCTATAGCGATATAAGAACAGTATACGATAACGGTGATTAGTAGATTAGATAGTTGGGTAGTAATTAAGCGTATTAATATTTAGTGGGCGGTGATGATTAACGCTTTTGATAACATTTTGAGGTTCGTCGTTACAGCCTAAAGGCATATTATTACAGTTAATTTTAGTCGAACTTTGGCACAGCTTCGAATTGAATTTGTTATTCGACGGAAAACTGCTTTGTTTACGTATCGCCCTTGGCCTTCCGTTTGCAGGCCACCGAAATAATTTTTCATTTTCTAATTAACGAAATGTAGTATAAAATAAAACTAAATTCTGCAGGAAATTTCTGAAATGTTTTTACGCGTACTAACAATGGTAACATCGTGAGGAAGAAAATATGTTGAGTGAATCGGGCTCCATATTGGAGCTGCAAAAAAGTCGAAAATAGGGTGTAAATGATGTCACAGGCTGAGTGAGCCGTGAGGTTTCTTAATGAAGAATATAGTTTTAGTATTTTTCGCTTTGGTTTGTGAAGGTTTGCTGCAAGTGTGAAAGAAAGTTTCACTTTTTTGCCAAGTTTTTATACTTTTTCAAGAATTGATATAATTTTTTTTTTTTTTCGGTGATAGCCATTTTTTAACGATTGTTCGAATAATGAATGTAACAAAAACGTAATATCTACGGTACAGGCCTAATATCACGTTATAGGATTGTTTTCAGAAAAAATAATTTTACTCTCCTAAAAAGTAATGCCATGTGATGCTCTAATTTGAAAATGATGATTCTTCGAATTTTGCCTGTGTAATGATTATTTTCAAAATTTTCTTACCCTCCTTTATTAGATTATTCATTCCGGTGAAATGGCGTAGACAGGCCAGCTTCATTTTTGGGGGCAGGGAGCTTCTACCTGCTCTATTGGCCTTTGGAACCCACCTCATCGTCACTATAGTCAAAGACAAACCAGTTAGATTTCAAGCTTTTTTTTTTTTGGTTGAGTTGGAGAAATTGTGAAGACCCCCATGACCCTCCCTTATTGACGCCCTTGCTACCTTGAGTCCAATTTTGTGTAGGAAATTCGGCACCAAATGCGATATTTATTCGATAAAATCGGTTTCCAGTTTTCTCTTTTTCGGTATAAATAGTAGTGAACTCCAAAATAACAAATTAAAAGTCTAATCCCGACTTTGCTTGCAACCACGGAATATGTTTAAAATCGCCTTTAACTTTCCAAAATTAATTTTTTGCATAATTATATTAATATTATTTTGACACGAACGCTTTTTGGATAGAGAATGTTTACTTACCATTCAGTTTTTCATAAAAACATATTACCTTGAAATTTTTGCATAAAACACATCACCACAGAGGAAATATTGATTGAAATCTAGTTTTTTTCAACACGTATGGATAAAGTAGACTATTATTTACCCATTGACGGTACACATATAAAGTGGACGTTTTTAGATAAATGACTAATTCAAATTATTTATGTATCGTTTTTACACTATGCATCATCTTGTGCACGTGCGTTTCTTTATAAACTGATGGTAAATTCTTTATGCACAGCCTTGTGCGCATGCGTTACTTTATACACCATAAGGGATTTCTAAAACAAAAATAAGATTTGAAGACAAACCTAACGTTTATGGAGCGAATAACAGATTACAGGAGAGAGCAACTATGACATCTGATAAAAATGGTAATAAAAAAGTATTCTAATTTTTTCTTAATTTAATTTTTTTTTTTGTAGGGAATTGTTGCAAAAAACAATGTGTGACGTCCGAAAATATCACAAAAACCAAACACACAACAAACAAAAAAAAAGAAGCCAACAGAAAGGCAGGTAAAGTATAGGAACCCCTGCATGGCCAAGTGTAGGAATAGACAAAAAGGAAGAAAAAGGAAAATTCACCATTTTAAAGCAGACACCCCAATTGCCAGAATAACCAACCACCCCCCTCCCACCACATGCCTGATTATTAGGCTATCATTTTGATTTTGATTCCCAAGAAAAGAGTGACTGAAACAGAGTAATAGAAAAAACCATATATTTACTGATCCTCCGTGACAGCTCCGCAGCGGCCTTGAGACGATGCAAATTCAGGTGGTGAAGTTCTGTGATGCCTCTTATCGCCCCGGCTGTTGTAGCCCCACTGCCAAATACTGGTACAGATGAAAACAGCAAAAAGTTGAAATGAATTGCAACTGACTGGATCCTCTGCTCTGCTTCCGCCACTCTATCTGGTTGAAGGCAGGTCCACTGTGGAGGTGCGGTTTCTGCACCCCTCTGTGGCCTTTTTCGAATTTTGAAATGACCAGAATTCAAATTTGACATTGAAGGTCAAAGTATTTTTAATTTCAATTAACACAAAAAATATCTTACAAATTGGCCACCCTATTGGACAAATTTATGAGAAAAGTGTTAAATTTCAAATATTTCGTAAATTCCAAAAATAGGCATGAAACCTTGAAATCAAGGGAAAATTTTATACACACAATTCGCGATTTATAATAGTAACATTAAACGGTGAGGGCAGGCCCCTCCGAGTAAGTTTTCTGATTTTGAATTGAAAATTTAGTGGCCAAAAAAAACACTTTTGAGGCGAAAACCTCTACACGGTGCGATCCGACTGCTAAACTTCAACTAACTCTAGGCTAAACTATAAAGATCGCGCCAAGCATCGAGAGAAATTCCCCCCAGAACTCACCACCAATTGCATCGCCTCGTACATTCCCATACCCCGAAAATACAGCCAATCACCTGTGGAAAAAGATAAAATATTTCGGCCGCTGCAACAGTTTGAATTTAACGACTTTTTCGGTCCATTAGGCGAGCAACCGAACGGACCGCCAAAAGTTAGACAAGAACATGCGAGAATACCGTATAGGCTATTGTATACATGAGTGTAATTTGCGGCTAGGCTAAGTGGCGAATAATAGTTAACGCGGACAGGCGAACAAGTCGAAACTGTGTAGCCTAGCTGCGTTTGAGACTGTAAAATATATCACAAAATACAATTTCCATTGCTGAATTCATGTATAATAATTTTCAAAATAGATCGCCGATCGTATTTTGCCGTGAAGAGAGAACAGATATTTTCGGAAAAAAACAGGGGAGTCGTGATGGGAAAGGATGTGTTTATTTGGGAAAAATCACCAGTTGGGCATTTCAAATATGCTACACACGTGTATACATTAGATGATTTTGATACTCATGTGATTTGAATCACTCGCCTTTGGCTTGAGCTATAAAAATTGCACACGAATCAAAATCACCCATTTTATACACTAGTATCACAAATAACTATTTTTTGTTACATTTAGATACAATGAGCCAAATTTTTGTAGGTACCCATCATTTTGTAGACATTCTGTGGATCATTATGTTACATTTTGTCCGTTGATAACACTGCAATAATAGTCTATAAAAAGCACCATTCCCCTCCCTATTTATCATCAATTGGTAATTTGGAATACAAAAATCTGATTTGAGGTTCAGTCAGAACTGAGCCTATCAAAGTTGAACCACTAGCAAAAAAAACTATAGCTCTTGATCTTAGTGCCTGGTCTAAGGAGGGGCAAAATGAGAATTACGATTGTCAAATTCACCTATGTGTATCTCTTATAATCATAACTCTCATTTGTAGTGCGTTATATGACATGTAGGTGTGTGGTTGTGTGCATGTGCAATACACAACCACAATATTACTATGTTTACATATTAATCCTTCATGAATATGGTACTCACTAGTGGTGCCAATTATTGTCAAAAAAAGGTATCGATAGTATCGATACTTTCAATAATTTTTCCAGGATGTAATTCAGTTAATTTGAAATATAAAATATTATCATGATTATGTATTCTTTGAGTATTTTACTAATTTTTTATTATAACAAGTCAAGATTTTTATTAATGAATAATGGCTCTTTAACATGTTTTGGTGTGAGGCAGTTCCTGAGTTTATTCAACGTATACTCGACTGCTGAAAATGTCTTCTCTAATGCGGTGGAAGCGGCTGGTATACTAAGGTATTCCAAAGTCAACGTTTTTAACTTGGGAAAAGTTGTATATTTTGACGAAAAGTCTATGATATTGGTTTCAAAAGTAGCATATCTGGCACCCAAGTATTCGTTGAATAAGACAATGGTTTCAGATCGGGAATTTGTCATTTGAGAAGGTTTCAATTAGGATTTGTTTCAACTCCAGAAAAAACATAACGCAATAAACCTAACTAAAAAAACAGAGGGAAAACTCAAAACTAACTCAACAGAACATTTTATGTATCACTTTATTTAGATTTTTTATCACTTTTTTCAACATTAGTTACGAGTATTTGCAAGTATCGAAAGTATCAAAAGTATCAAAAGTATCAAAAATAAGTAACGATACTATTGATACCTGGCAAGTATCGATTGAATTTGGCACCACTAGTACTCACACCTTTTTTTTTGTCATTTTTTTTTTTTTTGCTAGGGAATTGAGGACCATGAATGTTCTTTGGGGCCAAGAATAGGACTCGAATAAAGTTTTCTTCTAGTTTCTTCCCGTTTTTAGTAAGTCCTTCCTCTTCCAACATAATTAAAAAGTTTTTACAGTTTTCACGGGAGACCAGCAAGGAGAAAAAGTTTGTTAGGAATCAATAGCCCCATCCCCACCCATAGCTTTCCCATTGGGTAGGGTTAGCCTATATTCATGGTTTTTTTTTACTAGTTCGACGATAAAACTAATCTTACTATTAAAAGTATTTGTGAAAATTAGGGGTCAGACTTCCCACAGTCTGTGTAAACCGTATCATAAGTTCTTTGGGGAGGTTTAACCCCTTCAATTCGCGAAATGTAAAGTTAGGTACGTGTTGTTTTTGTCGAATAAAACGTTGAATATGCTTCGACTAATTTCGTTAAGGAAGTGTATGTTGGTATACGAAAGTTTTCGAAACGAGAACCTGATAAAAACTTCATCTCGAGAGTGTCGTGCGGGTATCACTTAACTTAATACCGCATTCACTTCTTCAGCAACTTTAAAAGCAACAATGTCACTATTATAGAAATTTAAGCTACCACGAAACCAATGTTTTTCATAAAACGTATTACGTACCTCTATCGATGAAGAATCATAATCGTAAACTAAACGAACGTGCACAAAATACAGTTCAAATAACAACAAATCGAGAAATACTAATGATGTGAAAATTTTCTTAAACTTAAAAAACCGTCGAAGTGAAACTAGTTCCGTCGTCGCAAGGAATAGCAGAGATCAAAAGCGTAAACATTTTCGATTAAACTTGCCTCGATTATTATGTAAATGATTCGATATTATTTTTTTCGCCGTATGCATACTCTACTAGCCTCGAAGTTGAATTCTGCAAACGTTACCAACGAACGAACGAAAAAAAAAAAAAATGGAAATATGCTCAGGTGCCAAAAGTAAGGAAATATTAATCAACATTTTAGCCATTCTGACGTAGCGTAGGTATTTCTACGTGGGAATAGAAACAAATGTTAACATATTATTATGTATGAAAAAGAAAAATCTTTAAAAATTTGTTGAAAATCCTGCAAATATTTCGCATTTTTAAATCTTTTCGACTATCCTCAGTTTATATTTCGATACCTCTATTAATTCTCCGCAGGTAATTTTTATAAAGAGAGAAAAAAAAAAACAAACAAAAAAAACAAGTTATTTATAGAGGAAACCGAACGTGAAACAAGTTTTACTTCATTCTCGCAGCCAATAGGTATAAGTAAGTATATATACAAAAAATTGCCACACGCGATTCCTATGTTAAGAGATTTGGATGACGTTTCAAAGTATATACTCTGGTTCGAAATTCTTCGACAATATACCTATACGTATTCGTATATAAATATTATTATTTTTTGTTTACGCGTTAAATTGTCCACCAAAATGAGAATTTCGTGTTTGAAATTAGCTGAGAAACTCGGAAACGTCTATAAATTCGATAAAATGTGGAAGTTATGCCACGCTTTTGTGTGGAAGGTTGGGCTATGCGTTGTTTTTTTTTTTTTTTTTTTTTTTTTTAATCGACGGTTTTTGACCAAGTAACAGGAAAGGGCACAAAATTTGTGATATTTTACATTCAACTACCTTGAACTTTTATACCCGCTTCAGGCTTGTACTGTATTCAAGTCGAGAATGGATTGGTTGCGAAGAAGTTCTCAAGGCGAAGGAAAATAGATTTACTATCTTAGCATGCAATTCTGAGTCAGACGATCTGGCCGACGTTATTCACCCTTTAGTAGCATATCTACACTCGCTAATTTAACTCCTCAAGTTGTACTCTGTGTTCAAAATTAATGCGAAAACTAAAAAAAGTACCTACTTTTGAACCTATAGGTATAAAAATAATCGCATTGGTCAGTGTAATAAGTAGACTATTGTCTAACATTGTTCAATGGAAAAGAAAAGCAACGCATATTTCAGCTATGTATGAAGGGTTGCATATTCGTACCTGTTGAAAAATATTTCTCGAAAATTAAGGAAATAGTAATTTTAATGGAATTTATCGAACAAAAATTATTATTTTTTGCGATGCGTTGAGGCATAAAAACTCATGTGGTTAACTACCTTTAAATTTGAACTCCTTCAGTATCTGCATTTCCTTGTATCAAGACCAAACTTACTTGAACACAAAATGAGAAGCTTCGAAACAATTTTTTTGAAATACAACCCATATAATCTGATTTCTCATGGCAAAAGAATATCTGCTAAAAGACATTTAACCCCACTAAGTACGAAGGAAGTGTACCTGTAAAGTCGTCTCGAAAAATGTGAAATTACTTGTTTAAATGGAATAAATTAAAAGTATATACAATTTTTTGTGTAACAACTCCATATGGCTCTGCATGTAGGAGTTTCCAATTAAAATAATTTCATAAATGAATTCAACTGCTAGAACACCCATTTCTTCAATGGAATAAAATTTTATTTTATCCTAAGTACCTACTTCATACATCTGGAGATAAATGGCTGTAATAACCACATACTATAATTCCACTCGAAAATAAACATAAATTTTCTGAAAATGCAATAATTAACAATTTTACAAAATTTTAAAGGGGTAGTGTCGCAAATAGTGACTGTAATTTATATTTCGTTCGCGAAAATAAAATAATAAATAAATGAAAGACAGGAGTCCAATATGCAACCGGCAACACCTATTGAAAACAGTACCTATTTCAATAGTTATTAAAAAAAATAAGGACTTTTGCACGCCATTTTTCTAAGTGATAGAATCATTATTTTCTTACCATTGGGATGTGAGACGAAATGTAGTAAATTCAACTTAAGCCTTGTGCAATTTAACATTTAGGAATCAGACAATGAGATATATCTGAAAAATTTATATGGTCGGATTAGTAAAAGATTGTGATCAGAGGTAATGATATTGGCATTTTGAAAGTTTATTTAAAATCTATCAAAAATTTTTAGATAAATTTCATATCTTCTTTAGTTTATTAATGAATATTAGCTCATTCATACAGTAAGACTGCTGGCACAGGGATTCGAACTGTGTCCTACATATTTCACCAGTCAAAAGGGTGAACCTAACCACATGGCCATTCCACTACAGGCTGTAATTGGCAAATATACTTTATATATGGACAAGGTAAGCTGAGTCTCCACACACTCCCCCCTAGTGAGACTCAAAGAAGTTGAACTACATATAATGCATTGTTAGGTGGTGTAGGAAGTTGGTCATTAACAGCATGCTACCTACACCTTACACACACACACACACACACACACACACAAAAAAGGAATAAATGACGCTATTTAATTTTAAAAACACTTTCATATTTTAAAATGACGATGCAAATCCCTCCAAATTATTTAATCAATTGACGTATGATATTTGATAAATCTTGAAAAAAGAAAACTTATTTTACAAAATGAAAGTGTTTTTAAAATTAAATAGCTTTATTCCTTTTTAATATTCGTAGGTGAATTCTCTTAGATTCGTACCTGAATCCTAATTAATTTGATATAAAATTTACGTACCGGATTAATAAGGAACAGGAATACAATTTAAGATTAATAAAGCGATATTATAATAAAAAAACAAAAAACTAATCCATTAAAATTTTTTTAATTCATTCTCAGTAAGAAGTACGAAGTACAATTAAATAGTTACCTTATCAGTGGAGTATTTCGAACTCCAATGTATTTAAACAAATGCACATGGCTTAATAAGTTAGCGCTGTCTATCAGCCTGACACCTAACACTATAGAAAACTAGCTTCATGTCACCTCCATCATAAATATATCCTTGAAGCTTACAATTGATTTTCTCTCTTGTTTTGTGTGTAAATCACACTTTACTGAGTTGATATTTAATGTAAATATATCGATGTTTCAATAGGTAATGGAAAAGCCGTGTTAATTTGTATCGATATCTTATCGATGCGTTTTTGATAATTTAAGAAGAAAAAAGATATCGAATGAGAAAACGAACCCGGTAAAAATAGCCTGAGTGAAAATAAAAATGTTATCAAATTAAAAAAAAAAGTATTCTGCGTTCATATTTTTCATCCTTTTCGAATGCTATAATTCCTGGCCATGAACCAAACTCGAACTTCTTTCAGATTTATAATTTTCTTCAGCTCAGATAATACTTACATTATAGATACTATATCCTCAGTTTGATAGTGTTTAAAATAGTAATATTGCCAATGAAATTGTCATAGAGTATACTACAAACAGATGCTCCGACTGGCATTACTCTAGTTTCCAAGATCTGTTAAACTGGTATTCAACTTTTAGATGGTATTTCAGGAAGTGTAAAAATGTTAAAAAATGTCTATCTTGGTATAAAGACATTATAGATAGTTTGTTTTTACATATTACTCGACTGTAAGTAGGTGCTTAAATGCATGATGGATAAATTATTAATGAACGTGTCAGTAAGTCTGCAAGTCTGTAAATATTTACTTAGATTTATAAGGTTATTAATTTTTTTTTAAATTTGTATTTTTGTATTTATACAACTACATATGAAAAATCGTATGATGTACTCGATTCTTATTCGAAGCTTATATAGATAAATTTTTTTTAAGACACTTGATGGAATTTTTTTAATTAAGAAAAAATTTGTCAAAATATTTCATTCACTCTTTAACTTTATTTGCAAAATAAAAATTCTAAAATCGTATTAAATTTTAGTATCTTAAATAAAAGAGACATTGTTAAAGAAGTGTTTTGATATAGCAGATATTGGCTAAACTCAACGCTGTTCGTCGCTGGTCAGCTTTTAAAACAAGGCACGAAGAGATTATTGGGCAATGGAACCGTTAAAATTTATGTTCCTTTGATTGTTAATTTGTCAGAATATTATGAAAGTCAAATTCTGAATTTGAACGATTTTCGGTCTTTACTGGATTTCCTAGAAGTTAAAATAATAATTAATGATAAATTAACAGGTAAATATTTAAAATTTTATGGACATAACCCAAAAAACAAAAAGGAAAAAAAAAATTATTTTGTTAAAATAATAGGGACTGCAACTTAAATTGCATACATCTAGAGGCTGCATTTAGTTATTTTTCATGAATATAATCAACAGATCAGTTATTGTAGACTGGACTGGGTGACGTAGCAGTTTGGTGCTCAGTTTCATAATTAAAATGTTGTGGGTTCGAGACCAGCGGCCACTGACACACTACCGACCCAAAATGGTGGTATATTCGATTTGGTCTGATTGATGCTCTCTCATGTGATAGAAAAATTTGTTCTGAGAGATCACTGGCCATCCACTAACGACCAACTCCATCCTCTATATCGATATCAATAATCTCGGAACCTTGCACTGAATATAATGGCTGAAGTAGCTTCCTTGCCAGAACCCATTAAAAGAAATATAGAAATTAAAAAGTACTTGACAATCATTTTCCAGCATGCTTTTTATTTACTTGTCTTTATGTTTGTTTATATAATTGTGTGTTGAACATTCTAACAGTACTACAAAACCAATTGCTAAAACTGAAGTAATTTGTTTTCGTAATGAATTCAGCTTTAACAGTAACTATATGTACTTAAAGCTTCATAATTATAACATCAGTATCATTCAACCTAGTAAAATAAAGTTAAAAAAGGGGTTGAAATGAAATTGATGGTTACCTACAAAAAGTTTTATGGCTGAAATACGTTTGGGTAGACCAAAGACATACAGCTAAAGAAATGTCCAATTTCCTATACATGCTGTGGTACAAAAATACCTCAGAGATGAAAACAGAACTATCATAATTTTACATTCTGTGCATATTTCATGAAATTTATCATTGAATTTTTGGGGATGTCTGTTATCACATCATTAGAGCTACACGACTCATGCGCAGTAACAAATATGCTGCTGTATGTCGCTGTGTTAGATCCCTCAATAAGTAATAAAAATGCTTCATCCAGCATACCCTGTGCTTCTACAATGTAGGACAATTTTTACTTTTTTGAACATTCCTTGATAGCTAAGCAATATAAGTACAATAAAAGTACTTCAGCATAAAATTAATGTAGGTGAGGTCTAAGACTCATTTTGAGAATAAAAAAGCATAAACATAGGGGAACATGTATGACATAAATACTTTGTTTTCATTAATAATGTACTGAAACAGTTACGCATGTAGCCCAAAATTTGATTCAAAGCAATTTTCTTACATTATTTTTAGAATTATCATAGGAGCTGAGTTGTAGGGTGATACGAAGCTACAGACTACACCATATTCTGATGGGAAATATCAATACTTACTTATGCTAATTTTTTTGTCCATCTTTACATCATCAATTTTCATTTTCTGCTTATTAGTAATAAAAGAATGCAGGTTATTAGGATTTTTATCTATACAATTGTTGGAACTATTTGATTATTGTACATGAACTAGTTGGCTACACTGATATATTGTATGGATAGGTATACTTTATGTTATTGGTTATATCGACCACTATCGAATTCTTTGTTCGTCTGTATTACTAATACGACTTACTTTCTGTTGTTCTCTTCAAGTACAATAAATATTCTTATGGTGTGGTAAATGTGTTTTATATTTCTTTTATATTAATTAATATCTTCACCACTTCTCACGAGTACATCAAAACCCCCTTGATGTCCAATAACAATCCTGTATCTCAGCCACTATGATAGAAAAATAAAAAAGTGTAGATACTGTTCGTTTCAAATTCTATGTTCATTAACTTTGCTCTGAAGTACTTTTATATTGTATCTAGATTACTTAGTTATTGAAGAAAATTTAAAAAACTAAAAATAGTCAGCCTGTAGTCTCCAAAGAGAAACTCAGATTATGGTGGTGGAGAATTTTTATAATTAATAATTGATGAGCTTACTCTCAAAATTTTGTAAGAATTTTCCTCGGATTTTCTTTTTTTTTATAAATACGGCAAATCAACGCTTGAATCCCTTCCAAATGAGACCCATATTATAAAAATTGGTATGATAAGTTAGTTCCAGAGTGCAAATGAATGCGAGGAAACTGTTCGTCTATTAAATAAACAGAGTTATTCAGTTTCACTGGCACTATACGAAGTTCCCATTTTGGTGCTGTGAATATGAGTGAGTAGTTTCACATTTGAATGCACATTAAAAATTTGGAACTAGTCCTCTATAGACTTACGAGGCTTCGTTATTTGCCAGGGTAGAACTCGAAAATAAGTCAAGTTTTTCAAAAAGTTACAAAACTTCATAAACCGACTCCATGAAGTGGATTTTGAAAAAAAAAATTTTCTCCTATAGATATGATCGTATATTTGTATCACTTGACTTTCTCAGCAAAAAACTAATATCAGTTTTTCTTTTAGGAGATAATATATCAATGTTTCATGTTTGCATTTTCGCAGATCTTAAATAGAATACTAACACGTATCTTCGGGTTAAATTGACAACCCACTTTTAACGGAGCTTGTCAATATCCCAGAACGTGCCTTACTTTTTCGCCACAACAAACATTCCTTATATGTAGTTATTCAGTGCTTAAAAAAAAAGTTTTTCATTTAGTGTTTGTAAAAGAAACACAACAAAGCGATAAATTCTCTACTCCACTCATTTAAAGGTCAATGGGCGCAGAAACACCCAAAACTAAATTCCATATAGGCGTGAAATTGTTCAGAAAACGAAAAAAAAAAAAATGCATTTTACATGCTCTCGTATTCAATTAAATAACGATGCATATAATTATCTACCGTATTTTGTTACTTTCTTCTATGCAGAACCGGTTATACCAAAACCAAAACCAAAAAGAAGGGGAACAAAAAATACTAAATTATTCGAATGAAAACAAAAATCGTAAATTTTTTTAAGCCTTGCCCAGCCTGCAAAACGTGTCCATGACTAGAAGAAGAAGAAGAATAAGAAGAAGAAGAAAAATTATGAAATTAAAATCATCTCGATTAGCGGTCAGATTTCCGAAGACGAACTATTTGACCTTTTTCATAAAATCGCCCCCCAGCCTAAACGAATATTTTATTGGACGTTTTGTTATTTTTCTGGTTACGTAATGACTAAATGGCGTTTTATTTTTTCATTCTTTTTCTGTACACCGTTGATGGTTTGTGTTTCTTATAATGACGTCATTCGGTACAAAATACCAAACACTCTTGAATCTTTTTCACCAATCCCTCAACTATAGGTGCGTATTATGTAAAGCAAAACGATGAAAGAATGAGAGATAGAGAGAGAAAAATAGAGAGAAAAAAAAAAGCGTACGAGACGAAGGCGAGGGCTACAAAATGGACACGAATCCTTGAAATCTTATGATGCATCTTGAGAAGTTGCAATGGATGAATCGATGTCGTAATGACCATCAAATCGATCGTCGTTTTTAACAACCTATTATTATGAATTGTGTAGAACATATTATACACTTCTCAAACATAATATTATCTTCAAAGTACGTTTATTAAGAGTTATAAGAGGTGAGATAAATACTGCGTAGCGTATATAGTGTTTGTGTCTATATCTTGTGTGCCAACCAACCTTTTCAAAAAATTAAACAAAATGATGGAAAACAGCAAAAAATATTGTCCGATTAAAGGTTAAATTGAAGTTTTCATTGTTCTTTTGAACTTTTGAAAATCTCATTGTCTCGGAGTGACGTAGGTATTTGTAGTTTCACGTAACTTTTTGATTAAAAAATTTGGCACAAAAAAAAAAATCAAAGTTCCAGTTTATTCTTCAACTGCACCGTTAGTGTGGTGTACACTTTATTTCCCAGCGAAAATATAATAAATAAATCTTGTCTTTTTACTCGATCGTGTTATTTCATGAATCACGAAATGCCTATGGGTATGGGAGGTTTAAAGTATTATATTTACTAATGATTAGAGCCTCATTGTGGTAAAAATGATCAACAGACTTGTTCTTGATGTCAAAATCAAAAGGTTATGAAGAATTTTGCCTTATTTTCTTTTCTTTTTCGAACTCTAATGCCACAATAGCTCCACTGTATTCCTATATTAAAAAACAAGAAAGGTAGTCATTCGGGAAAGATACAAATCTCCATTCGAAATCAAATTTCTTCAACAATATTTTACATTTTGATTGATAAAAGTGGAAGAGTCAATGACGAAGCTTTGATTTTTTTCTTTTAAGATTCTTTTTCCGAACTTTTTTCAGTTGTCAGCCTGTATGGAAGATAAAACATTAATTTGTCAACATCTCAAATCATGTAATCGACTAATTTCTGAATAATAAATTTTCCTCTGTTATTGATTATTAGCCACTTGATACGTCCATCTTAAGAGAGGATCCACACATTCTCAGTGCTCTCTTCTGGCTCTCCAACAACAAAAAATCACCAAAACTAATGAAAATACACAATTTTTTAGAGTTCATATATTTTTTTCTTGTCTAAAGAGCCCCCGGAGTCCCCTTATATACGCCCTTGTATAGATTATTCGCCACTTGATAAGTCCGTCTGGTACAAATGCTCTTGGTACAAATAGCTTTGATCGAGAGATTCAACAATCGACTTTTTTTAAAAAATCATAGCTGCTTATTTATTGAAGTTAGGTCAAGCATTTCACTATAAAGACAAATTTTCATTCTACTACGCTTTCTTGCATTGCAGTGGAATGAAGTGTTACAATAAATATTGTTTTGGTTTTAAAAATTAAAGAAATTGAGAAATGAACATGAAGTATTACACTAGGTAGATATGTATTAAGTTGTTTTCTCACTTTCTTATCAACTCGAGGGAGAGATTTTGAGTGTGTGGAGCAACCTCTAAGAATTTTATGGTTCAAGTAATTTTGAAAATTTTATGGAACCTCAACTGGACAAAAGTACTTCATTCCGGAATTATTTTCT
The DNA here is from genome assembly GCA_011428145.1 of Ericerus pela. Taxonomy (NCBI): domain Eukaryota; kingdom Metazoa; phylum Arthropoda; class Insecta; order Hemiptera; family Coccidae; genus Ericerus; species Ericerus pela. The sequence goes on from WOFM01001009.1 coordinate 291,811, forward strand.
TAATGAACAAAATTCTAAGCTATCATAAGTTTTGGTGAAATAATAAATTCAGTTTGCATGTCATGTATTAGGGAAAGATTTGGCGGTTAATAAAAACCCAAATTTATTTAGCTGCCACTTACATTTCAAGATTTTCGAACCGTGATGGAGCGGTACAGAAGGGTGGAGGCCAAAAAACTTTTTTTTCCCAGGTATATCTAGATAATGCCATACAGACATATTTTTCTGTTTTAATGGGCTTTGACCGCGTGGCCATTTAATCACAGCGGCTGGAAGATATATTTTGATATCAAAATGGAAGAGAGAAGTACGGTCGGGATTCGAAGGTTAAAAGTCTACTAAGAATAGATTTTTTAATCACACACTAGAGCACTAATCGAACTAAACTTAATATGCGGCCATTTTGAGTTGGAAATGTGACAGTGGCGAATCATGGGGGGAATTGAAGAAATTTTTCACTCAAATACCAAAAAATAAATGAAAAATTAAATACAATTGAAGGAAAAAAATGGAAGTGTATATGACACAGTATCCAAATAAAAAATGTCAAAATTTGTGTTGAAGAGAAAAAAAAGAAGTCAACACCTCCAAATTATTGGCATACTCCACAAAAAATGACATTCTGGGTCCACCACTGGAATATGACTGTGGCGATTAGTCTCAAACTCACAACCTATCGATTACTAAATCAATCATCCGATCACTGGCCACATAAATCCAAGGGGGTAGACAATGTGAGCGTAGGTTGCCTTTGAATAAAAAGTTTGGCGTACCCAAAAATATGGCGTGTATTTGCGACCGGGGGTGGTGTTGTGAAGCGGAGGGAAGTCAGAATAGATTGCAGAGATGTACACCCTACCATAACATGGATCTATTCGTGCTATTGGCCAGATCACTGGAGACATTATTGATTCTTTCCTGTGCAGAAATCATTTGAAAAAATAAATAATTTTTCACAAACAGCCTTTTCAAACAATACAAAAATATTGATTTTTTTTTTTACTTCGAGTACCTTCTACTTTCAATTTTTTTTTTTTTTTTTTTTTTTTATAAAATTATGGTCAAAGACTCAAGTAATTGATGATGCACTGAAGCCTTATTTGGTGGAGTTGATTGAAAGATAAATTATTATAAATTTTTAGCTCTTTCTAACGTTAAAATATCATTATCCAACACAAAAATTATCAAACATTTAAACTACTTACATAATTTTTTATCGGTGAAATCACTGCCGCAAATTCACATTTCTCACAGCCCAAATCGGCCTTATCGCCAACTTGCAAAATTTTTTCTTTCTCTTTCGCCAAGATGTATTAATACGAATACCCACCTACACTGTGCGCGGTCTGAACTACCTCTGGCAATGCACAATTTCGTAAGATTTTCTTACACCGTAAACAGTACCTATCTATATATTATGCTATTAGTCTGTCAGACGACAATCAATCATCGACGACAAACATGATCGATAAAACAAAATATTTTGAAGATTTATTCACCAACACCATCTGGCGAAGATGAGAAAAAATTTTTTTGAGCAGTATAATGAACATTATCAATATATATTATGTATTATGTATTTATATATATATATATATATATATATATATATATATAATAATGTAGCTATATACAATACCAATATTTCACTAAACACAGACGAGAAAACTGTCTTTCATCACTTTATGTCACTGGTGTAGAATGACGTTGTATACATTTTTGGATTGTGATTTCGGTTGTATCACAGTTATATTTTACATCATGATTAGCGATAGGTACATGCACAATAATCGATACATCAAACTTTCACGATTTCTCTGACGCAATTGACTTCCAATTTGAGGCCGAATTATGCTCTTTTATGGACAAAATCGATCAAATTTATGACGATGCTGTGTTCTAATTATTATCAAAGACCTACATTATTTACCCTAGTGTTGTAATATTTATCAACAAAAAAATAAAAAACACAAATGCGTCGATCTATATAATAAATTGATATGATCGATCAGTTATCTCAGTGACCTATATTTTTTTTTTTTTTTCACTGTAATTCATTCGAATCTTTCTTTTTATTTTTATTTTTTTTTTCAGTTCAGAAAATAGTTTTTCTAACTAGCCTAATCGATTTTGGCGAATACCGGTTTTCCCAGCTTAAAATTTAAAGTCATAAAATTTTACCTTTGTAGTGATACAACATTTGAAAGGTCGTAGAAACTGTGTATTTTACTTTTCAAAATCTTTTCCATAGAAAATTAGCCCTATCATATAATTATGTTTCAGCTGAATAATCAACAGCATAATTAATGATCTTATTCGTGAAAAGATTTGACTTATTCTTTCTCGATCATTATTATTGTAAAATTATTATTTAAGTTATTATTTTAAGCTATTTTCTTAGATTGATTCGACTCTTGATTCACAACGCATATTTTTAGCTCATTATTTATAAAAAAAAAAACTTTGGTAATGACGTGTATTTTTTCAATCCAAAATGGTGTAAAACATTTTATATTATTTTGTACACCTATTATAGGTTCATCTCTTGATGAAAACCGAAGACGACTCTGATTAATTTTACTCCTTCCCTCTCCCCATTCATAGGTTTTGTTTCAAAATTTCAGAACACCTCCATCCTCCCTAAAAAAATGTCCTGTCTACACCTCTATTGTGCTTTTTTGTCTCAACAAATTCCATCAATTCGCATTAAATGAAAGGAGAGTAACCGAATAAACTAAATGAGCAGCTGTTCTAAAAAACAAAAGTTAACAGTATTTTCTTAAATTTTTCCATACAACATTCTTTCTTTATTTGTGAGATATTTAAACAGAAATAATTCATGTGGCCTATATGTTTGTTTAGCGTCATAAAATTAATCTACGACATTTCATCGAAGCGGGATTTATGGTTACAGTGGAAAAATGCATCAAAATCACATCAAAATCTGAATGATACATTTTTCAGCAGAACTACGATGATAAGAATACTTACTACGTACAAAACCATTGAAAAAATTCAAAATAACTGACCTATGTACCAGAAATTATAATTTCAACTTACGTTTTTCAATGACTATACCGGTATTATTTAGCCATTTAGCAGAAATTATTCAACTGTTAAAAACAACTTTTTCTTATCAGATCAAGAGTGCCTTCTTCCTTGAAATTTATGTTATTGATGAATTTATTTGCCTTAGATTAAATCCATCTATTTTTATAAGCTTTTATTCTACCAATTACTTCGATTTTAAAATATACCAATACTGCGGCCAACCTTTCGCAATAAAATAATATTTATTTCGCGTGAGGCTAAAGCTAAAAAAAAAAATAAAAGCTTATCTTTTGAAAATTCATTTTTAACATAAACTCATTTATTTCTATGTTAGTTAAAGATTTTTATTCCCCTTCCTCTCAGAATTAGAATTTTATATTTTAATTCATGCTCTTGGATAGACTTGGCTCATCCATTGGAATCATTAACACCAAAAACAGCGGTGTTAGAAATTTTTTAAACGACTGATCAATCTTGACAGTAATTTTTTATTTTATTGTAGTCGTTTTTTACATTTTAGGTACCTAGGTACCTACGCTACTTATTAATCTTAGGTTATTTTTCTCTTCAAATTGTTATCGTTCATCTTTGGGCATTGGTTTACCGAATGTGATTAAAATTAAAAGACCAAAATATTAGTCGTGAACAAAGTTGTCGTGACGATGAGTTATCATTAATCAGTATCCATAGATGAGTGCAGTACTCCTGTTGATGTTTGATTAATATTGTAATCAATGAAGGAAGAAAACTAACAATTAGTTTAGGTAGGTATAAGTTTTAGTCTCGACTAATTTAGGCAATTATTCACTGTCGACAAGAAAACAAAGTCATGACCAGGTAAGTAAGTAGGTAATTTGGCTATTCAATTTCAATTACCTTTCGATAAATCAATTGATTTTCTCATAAAAGTACTCTAACGCATTAGTACTTCGCTAGTAAACCCACTATGCCAATTTTCATTCATAATTAAAAGAAAAACTAAAAACAACAAACCTGAATTCCAGATACGTACGTGAAAAAATTGCGAAAAAATATCTATACTAATCGATATCTGGCAAATATATTGATATTTAATTGTAAAATTCAGGTAAAAAATTACGAAAAACTATTGATAATTATCGGTGTCTTTAACAAAAATAACGATCTATCGATGTTACATTGCTAAGAAACCTTGTTTTCTCGGAAACTGCTGAACCATTAACCACCAAATTCCTATTACATCTGGTCCCATGTGAGGAATACCATTCGTGGAAACTTCAGCCTTATCCTTTTTGTAGTTCCTTAAAACTGTGAACCCAAAATTTTTTCCAGCAAATTTTTCCTTCAATTTTCTCAGAAACTACCAAATTAATAAACATCGAATTTCTATCAGACTTGCACCTACATAACGATAATTTATCGCGGCATATTTTCGTCATCCTTTTTGTGGTTTTTTCAGAATCCTGGAAAAAACGACATTTCAATGAATTTTTTGTTTTTCTATTTTCTCGGAAACTATGAATGATAAGTGCTAAACTTCTTTCAAACCTGTTCCCATATAATAACTGTCTCCTAAGAATTTCAGCACTATTTGTTATGTAGTTTTCTCAAAAACATGAACACAACACTTTGGTGATACATAAATATATAAATGCACCCATATATATACATACATGCATACATATATACATATATACTTGCATACATATAGGTATATATATATATTGCGGGGACTATATATATCTTGTACACACGATGCCTTTTCTTATTAAGTGCATTACAACCAAAATCATATACACACTTTGTTTGTTCGTATGTTCTTACTTGCACATACAGGCAAGTAAGATACAACGTTTGGCAGATGACAATATAATAGATAAAGATCTTGGCGATGTCTTGGATGGATACACAAACTTATTATGTCATTTCTTATCAATTGCCATAGCAATGAATAAGAAATGACGTACTTTCTATAACACATATACATATGTAAATGTACATATATGTGTTTGTGTGCATGTGCCAAATCCACTATATAAACTCACAAAACAAGCTACAAAATCGCCAGTGTTCACCAAGGATTTGACTCTCCCGTACTTACTAAATACAAAGTGGCAGAACACGTAAATCTGTAGAAAACCTTCAGTGTGTGAATGTCTCTCACGACAAGGTATTCCACATATATAATTATTTTGAAATTAAAAGATAAATTGACGGACTTTTTTTTATTGAGTATGTTCATTCATCCATGTCAGAATGGCAGTATTTCATACCACTTTTTTCTGTTGTTGATATATTTCCATTCACTGCAGGTTGTACTTTTTTGCTTCTAGGTCGCCATATTATCTGCTGACTTAAAAAAAATAATTTTTTCAAAACATTTGGAGAAAGAATTTTGTAGAGTTTTTGTATCGGGTAGTGCACCTAACAAAACATGGTCCCCCTTGATAGCTCCCTAAAAGTAGAATTTTGTACCATAAAATGTTCAACTGATTACAGCCCAGCAACTATTAAGCCTATGAAACATACATAAATCACTTTATTTGTAGAAAATTGTCGAAGTTTCTTGCTAAGAATAAAATTTTCTATATAATCAACCCTTCCCAATAAAATAATGAAAACCACGCTGAAATGTGGTCCAAAACATTTGCAGGGCTGAGGAAGGAGTATCAAATAGAGATATGGTAAATGTTAATTTTATATAATTCAAGGTCCAATATGATAAACCCTCAAAGGAAAAACATACATACATAATGTGGAGTTTGGTACTTGTACCCCTCCGGAATTTTTATTTATTTTCACTTTTATTATTTCACTTTTTTCTCATTGACATCGATGAGTTGTGAGTTCTTCTGCCAATTAATAAGTTTCAAACCCAGTGAGTAGAGAGTATCCCAAAAACAGTATCATTCATTTTCACATTATTATATCAGTTGAGAGAAAACGTGCGAATTATTTTATTACAATCTAAAAAGCAAGTGGAGTGAAACTGATCGAAAACATACTTTATTTTGTCAAGTAAATACATGAAGGAGATATGAGAATATATTTTACTTTTCCTTACAATCAGTTATTATTATTTTCTTACCTTTAAAAGTTACTTATCTCCTTTCATTCCTCTGGATTAGTTCTTCTTTTCTTCTTCCCTTTTATTCAACCATATATTCCATTTCTATTTCTTTCTTATCTCTCAACACATTCTAATAAAAAATAAATTACTATACTTACCTCTTTTCCTTTCAACAAACCTCTTTCATCAATTCAATAGTTCTATCAACTTTGGGTTTTTACTTTTTTTTTTTTGTTACCATCACTTAGAAAAATTCCACACTTGTGACCTGCAACTTCTCTTTTGTTCTCCTGGTAGAAAGTTCTTATTTATCCTTATCTTCTGTTTTTATTTTGTTACTTTTTATCTTTTTCTGTGTTCCTTTGTATTTCAGCAATTTAAGGAAATTCAGAAAACCTTTTATGTACCGTGTCTATTTTATTTTTATCTTTTCTTTTGCTGAAGTTGGTTACTTCATTTTTTTGATTTTTATCAGCTTTTTCAATTTTGATAGAGGTTGACAGAAGCAAATCTCCATGCTCTCATTTTTTCAGAGCTCAATAATTAATTTCAAAGCTCAAAATGTAAAATTTTCTCAAATGTTTTTTAAATAAAAAAGTTTGTTTTTCTATTAATTGTTCTAGTAATTATGAAAAAACTAAACCTGTTGCAGTTTTAGTTAATTCCATTGAAAAGTGGAATATTTTTAAAATTTATTAAAAATAATTTTCATTAGTTTTCCTAAATTCCATCGAGTTGTTGATACGTTGATGTGCGATTGCTATTTCAAATAAAATATGTTTCACCTGAAAAGCTGAGTTCCATCTTCTCTGCTAATCCGGTGAGTAGAATGTTTTATAATTTATTTATGATGGCCTATTTGGAAATAATGTTCAGTAACTAGAATCAGGATAGGGGTGATGTGGACGAAGTTGAAATGAGTTATTGATTTTCAGTGATACGATGTGATGTGAGCCCATTTTTTTTCCCTTTTTGTTTTTTTTGATCGACCGAGTTCCACACCTTTTTAAATTTTATTTTGTTACGGCGACGGTTTTTTTGATTTATCTTATCGCTAAGTGGCCTCGTATATTGGTCTTCGAGATGTCGGATGCCACAATACTGACATACATCCATACATACATACAAACATAAGAAGCGTAACTCGGACAAAAATTAGTGAAACTGCTAAATTTTCCAGAAATCCTTTTTTTCGGATCGGTACGCAGCAAAACGCTCCAAGTCCTACGTTTCGATTCGTCGATCAAAATCGCAAGCACCGAGAGACCGAACACCTTGTATACGCCAATAAAATGAACATTTCTTACCGCGTATGTTGCCCACATACGCTTACCAAATATTTGTAATTTGTATTTTGTGAAAGAAGACGAAGACGAAACAAGAAATGAGAGGAAGCATAGACGGAGTAGCGAAACGGATATATAGGTATATATTATACAAAAATGCGGAAAAATAAAATTTCTAAAAACACGTTTCACACGAATGGCAGTAGGTAAAAAAACAGTCTTACAGAGTAGATACCTAACAGGTATACTTTTGTACTTTCCGTCAACGTTGGTTGTTTTTTTACACGCGACCATTTACGCTATTGTAGGCTTGCTGCTGACCACCCTGTCGGATGGGGAAACCCTTGTCGTCGTATTCGTTGGTGTCGGGGGGCAGAGCCTCGTACGCCTTTATCAGCTCGGCCGGCACCGGAGGCGGCGTCGGCAAGTGCGCTCCCTGCGGCACGAAACCGTTCTCATCGGCGGTGTAGGTGAGCGAGTACTGGACTCCGTCCAGGCCTGGATACGAGAAGTAACCTTGAACGGCGTTGATCTCGTTGTCCGGTGAACCTAAATTCTTGATCGCTCCGTGCTCTTCGACCGAGATTCCATTTCCGGTTTGGTAACTGCGGGGCGCGCGAAATTACGTAATTTCAACAAAAAAAAAAAAATAATATTAAAAATCGTCGAATATAATGGCGTTCACCTATACGTGCTATCAGAAAGAAATGAGCGACAGAGTGGCGAAAAAAAAAAAAAAAGGTATTCAGTAAAAGGGAGAGAAATTCGAAAAGAATTCGCTATTATTGGCATTACTGCGAATCAACAGTATCGGATGCTGCGTCCACGCGCCTTTCGGCCATTTTATGCAACGTAACGGCGACGTAATATTTTTCCGTTCGCAAATTAAAGGGAAAGGACTGTCGAAGAAAAAATACGCGAAATAATTTCACCCTATCTCACTTGCCTTTTGGAGGAAATGCAGAAAATGCCTTCTCCAAATATTACTTTTTCGCCTCGCGTGTCGTCAACGTGATTCTTTCACCAATCGAAAATCACGACACCTAATTTCACGAGAAAATTTTCAGAAAAATCACATTAAACCCGAAATCTATTGGTTGCGAAAAATAACACAAATAAGTTTTTTCGAAAAAAAAAAATCACCCTCATCGCCATACTGACGAAACCTCATTTATAAAAAAATGTATGAAATTTGCTTTCTGAGAAATCGTGAAAATGGTTATCGTGAAAATAAAGATCGTCGTTAATAAAGGCGTAGATAAATCTGTCGTAAGTGGGGGCCCACACATTCTCAGTTGTATCTTCTAACCACCCCCCTTTGAACAAAAAATCATTAAAACCGACAAAGAAAAAAACCATTTTAAGAAGTCGAAAATTTTTTGTCTTTGCTAAAGGTGGATCCAGATCACCAGAACCCATCCCTTATATACGCCCTTGACTGTGAAATTTGATTTGAAAATTTTCTGGTCGAGAAAATAGCCGTCTGTCGTAATTTTTGATTTTTGAAAATAGATGTGATTACCTTTCAACATTCATTTTACTGTACAAATAGGTTCAGTGCAACTCTTTAACACAAGACTGCACCTTACTAATGTTTGTTTGTGTTCCTATAAACCTATCATTTTTTTAACTAAATTCACAGTTTTCTGGAAACTATATGCGCAATGACTGACTTACTGCTGGCCAACGAACGAATGAAGGCTGAAAGAGTTTACACGAAAGTCCCCTGGCATTTTAGTACCTTAGATGACGGAGGTAATTTGCACAGTAATGCGAGAGAGCTGTATTGAAAATCTCTGTTCATTAAAATTTGTCTCATACAGTCAATTTAATGAAAGTCTTATACGCCACTATTTCAATAGAACATTCATAACTCGTACAGATTTGCGAAAATAACTGTTATCTCCGGTCAAGGGTAGGGGTTTTACCTCCGTGCCATTTGATTTTTCGTTTTTGTGTTAGCATTAATCCGAAAATATTCTGTTTCATTTCAGTACCAAGTATTTCGAGTGATTGTTACATATAAAGTATAATGAGAAAAAAAATTAAAAAAAATTATCATTTTTGAATCACTAATTTCGATTTTCAATTAGCCTTAGTTCCGTACATCAACGATCGACAATGTAGTATTATGGAAACTATTCTGTGGCAAATGAAAAAAATTTTTTCCCAAACGCCATAAAAAAAATTAAAAAAAAAATAAAAGAGAAAAATGATTGTATGACCACAGAATCCACATAAAAATCGTCAAGAATTTGTTGAAGCGAAAAAGAAAAAAACAAAAACCTAAGTACAAAAAAATTTTTGTTATTCCTCCCCGCTAAAATGACGTTCTGAATCCGCCATTGTAATTATTCCATTTTAGTGGGAATCTAAAAAATATACCTACCAACGTACGTGTAAAAACGTTCAAGAATACCCAGATTTAATTAAAAATTTATGACGTACTTACGAAAAATTACTTCAAATCGAATTGTAACATCTGAAATTTAATTCTGTAAGCCCGTAAGAAGAATAGAAAATTGGTTTTTCGTCGAGGAGAAACCGTAATCGTCTACAAATATTGAAAGCCATCCAAATGTGACAAGATCATTCCATCACGTAGACGCCATAAATTTGACGTTACTTTTGGTTCGAACAGGACACAGGTATGTATTCACATTTTTTACTATGTAGTTAAGTTCATTTGAACATAAATTGGCCGAAGAATAAAGAATACGTACTCGTAGTGGTAGCTACCATCTGGATTCAATTCTCGGTTCTGGCTAATAATTGGAATGGGTGTTGTTTGGTACTGATTGTACGCAGACTGGGATTGCGAGTATTGTGGTGCTGCGGATGAGTACTGTGCCACTCCGGCTGAGTATTGTGGCGCTGTGGTTGAATATTGAATGCTTGCTGATGAGTATTGTGGTGGGAAGGGAGTTGAGTACTGAGGTCTGGCTGTTGATGCGGTAAATGCGACGCTGCAGAGCAGGAACAGTTGTATCTGTTGGATAAAAATATAATACGATAATTATTGTGTTAAACAATTTGAAAAAAAAAAAAAAACAGCCGATATCTTTGACGGAACCACGGCAAAGCAGACACTCAGCACATCACATGGGTGTCTACTTTCATGTTTTACCATTAATATTTTTATCAATTAAGTTAAATGTCTTCTATGTGCAAGTGAACTCAAACGTATTTTATTACAAACGAGCTATTAGTCGCAGCTTCTCTTGCATAGGCTATAATAATAATTGTTTTAACTTCTTTTCTTGTAGGCTCAAATATAACTCCATGAAAAAAAAAAAACAGACTGAGACAAATAGAATCACATCAAGCTCACTAATCAGTAGTCGTTAGACGATGAAAAAAAGAGAGAATTTTTTTTTCAATTCTCTTTTACTCGTTTTCGTTTGTGTCAAAAAACGATTTGTTCGTTTTCTATTTTTACCGACGGTAAAAATTGGAAACTTTGCCCATAGGAGGGCTACGAACTTCCTCGATAGCCTTAAACCTTCCTTGGAATAACACAATTTTTTCTGGAAAATCTCATGCAAATCCGTCCAGTGGTTCAGGAGTGATAGTGTTTCCAACAGTTTTTAGCCCATAGTATTTATAATATGCACAAATTACACTTGAGCAGTATATCTTAATTATTTTATAAGTTCTAGAGGGGTTGAATTAAAAATACACAACTGATAAAGCAGGTCCTTTGGCAAAGGAGGGAAAAAAATGAAGTTTCTGCATTCGAACCATTCTTAAAAATTGAAGTAAAAATCAATACAGTCATGTTAAATCTCGAAAGTGTTTTATTTCAAACTTCTTCAGTCGCTATAGTGCCACAATAATTTTTATTTTTCTGGCAAAGTTGCCTTATAATATTAGAATTTGATTTCCACATTAATGAAAGTGAAATCACTTTTTTTTTTTTTTTGTGGAAGACCTATCCCTATCGAAGGAATAAAATTTTCAAATTTAATAGACAATGAAAAAACTGGTAGGTAAACGTAAACAGAATTTGTTCTTCACATAACATCTTCATCAAAATTCCAAGCAGTGAGTGTAGCTAACAAAATTTCATCTAATTTGTATCTCAATACCTAAACAAATTTTAGGAACAAAATTTAAATCTAGAAGAGCTTTCACTTCTTACATAATCAAAATTTGGCAAAACAAAAAACAAATCTTCCAGAAAGCTCGTTTTCGCTAATTGAAATACAGGTAAAGCGAGAAATTGAAATTTATTACAATAAACCCAAGAAGCTGATATTTTAGTAAGTACAAATCTGTTACACCGAACCTATATAGCTATCGAACTATCGTTTTTGTAAAAATTCAGGAATCTCTATAGTGTATGCTTGTTTGAGTTAAACTCGACAATGTCGTATCAAACTATAAATGCACAAAAAGTAGCACACCATGTAATCGACTTTGCACCGTTCACAAGGTATAGAGGGTGCCTGGTTCAACTGTTACATTATTGCAAATATTAATTTATTTTTTTTCTTTCTGAAAGAAGTAAATATCTGTGAGAATCAACGCTTGCAAATGTATAGGTAGCTAGGCTATACGTATTAATATCAGAAAAAAAAAATTTCGAGAAAAAAAAAATACAGTCTGCCAAAAGTTATACGGTAGTTCAAATCTCATTCTTGACATTTCAAATATAGCTACGGGTGTATAATTATCTGATGTCATAATTATCCATGTGAAAATATTACTCGTTATAACTCGATGGGAGTTACCTTTCCTATATTTACAGTACTCTGGTAATGATAGTACCTATACCTATCGTAATCGAGAATCATATTTGCCAATATGCAATACCTATATAGCTTATGCACTGTAAGTTCAGCTGATGTCGTATGTATTTATAGGTCTAATGTGAAATCGTTTATTTGACCAGGCTCTCAAAATTAAAAAAAAAAAAAAAAAAAAAAAACTACACCAACGTGTTAAAATTCAATTTTACATCGACTAGCCGTCGATTTAACCTCAAAAGTAAAGTTTATGATTTTGTGGGCAAGTATGGTCAACTTATATTGTTTATTATTTTCAACAATTATTTTGGAATTTTATTGAAATGTGCTAAATTCAAAAACTTGGAGTTTTTCTTGTTCCCTTTTTTTTTTTTTTCTTTAATGTTTCATTAATGTTAGTCTGGAAAATTTTTCAATGAAATCATTCGAAAATTTTTATTTATTTGTTTACGTAATTTCACTTTCGCACATCAAGTCACCGAAATATAGGTCCAACAAAATGGATGAGCATTATTCGACCGTACCTATATAAATATTATATAATCGTTATTGCGACAAGTGTAATTACGCGGCTATAATATGAGAAATTTTTACTCAACTAAGTAATTTTGCGGAATCGTGAAATACTGTCGTCTGTTTCTCATCGTTTAAACGTTCCAAAACATGAGCAAGATCACCATGTAAACCCGAAACAATTGCAATTAAATACGGTGACTAAATAAGCTAAAAATGTACCTACATTTTTAAAACTCGACCTAAAATGTAATTTTTTTTTTCTTTGTTTCTACATCCAGCCAGAAAAATGGTTGAACACGAGAGTAGTCCTATATTGTGCTAATTATTCATTTAACCAATACTTTTAACGTAAATGAGAATGCAGTACCTAGTCAAAGAACGTTATACGTAATCGAGTATCATAGTACTCGCCTATATAGCTACCTATCGTGAATAACGATGATTTTTCAATTTAATTTTCAATTGGCTGAAGTAACAAAAGGCTCTATAGGTTACTTTATCGAGGATTTTAAAGTTCATTGTTGGTGACTTGGTCAATGGTGGGAATTGGTCTTTGAAATGATCTATAAGTCGTCCTATTTGTTAGTTTCCTATACGCAAAATGACACAGACCTACAACAAAACAATCGCCAAGAGTCGCGATTTTTTAGCTATGGTTTTTGATCTCGAACAAAGTATCAATGGATCGAAATGCTGTACACGTAGCCGTTACGTCAAACATATCCACAAATTTTTCAAACATCACTAAAGATACTGATGAAATATTTTTAACATATATTAATGCACCTACTCGTGTAGATACGTCACCGTAAATATTAATTAAACACGTGTTTTATCCGTGAGAATTTTTTCGTCAAAATTCAAAACCGAAAGGAACAGCGTACGCAATAATCAGAGAGAGAAAAATATTAATTTTTGTCTCGTCCAAAAACAATAATTTTGAAGAAAATAAACTTCGAAGTAAATTCCACGTAAATATTCACATAAAACGAAAGTTTTTCGCCAGAAAGTAGTCTGTTATTTAAACATCAGTCAACATTTAAGACTGTACAAGACCAATTTTTGAAGAAACTATGAACAAATAATTTATAATCAAAGGTTCAAAAGAAGTATTTTGACTAAAATTCTTCTGTTTATGTTGCATTTTTGTAATTGAATAGCCTAAATTATGGTACAGAAAAACTTGATACCGACTGAAAAATAGTTTATTAAACTCGATTAATAGACACAAAAGTTGAAATTGAAGAAATAAATGGGATGAGAAAAATTGTTTTACAATATCATAATTTTTGTTATGAATATAAAAAGGTCGCCAAAAGGAACTGGAGATGAATAAATCCTCCCCCTAAAAAAGAAGAAAATGGTACCTACTATTTCACTCTGAATGTTACAAAAAATGGGCAGGTAACTCATTAACATTATTATATTATAGTTCTTTGACGGAGGTTTATAAATCTCACCCATATAATGGGACACCTTAATGATAAAGTAGTTCGTTGATCCCCTCTTCACGAATTTAGTTCATTTTTTATGTCGATAATCATATGATGTTTTCATGGAAACGAGATAAATAATAATTTAAAAGGAATAGTTTTGAATAAATTTCTAGCAGCCTATTTTTCCTATTTTAATATTAAATCTATAGCTTAAAAACATGAAACACACTTTTTTTTACATACAAGATTACAGAAGGTGTTGGAGGCTTTTAACTCACATTCTAATTATCCACGAATAAACTTCCACGTCCGAAGAAAAAATTACGATCTATCAGTCACGAAATTTAGGAGAAAATTTTTGAGAAATACGACGTTCTAATTTGAAGAAACAATATTCATATTTCGTTCTAAAAAGTTACAACTCATTTGTTCATTGAATCGTATTTGAAGAAAATTCGAGAAAAAATATTATGATGGACTCTGGCCTATGATTAGTCAAATACTGAAAAATAATTCAGTTCGCCATTATTTGCTCTTTTTTAACCTATACGTGCATTCTATACTTATAGTAAAATTTTGAAAAATTCTATTTTTTCTTCAGTATAAAAATTTATTATCAATAGATACAAAATAATCATAATAATTATTCATTTTTATCCATTATTCATGCAATTAATTTAAACATGCTGATCAACGATTGATTTTTTAGTGTATTTATTTTGAAAAATGAATGACTGAAAATACTTAATCTAGCATAAGGAGCCATGGGAGAAAAAAAGGCGTAATTTTATTAGACCACGTCATTTGAGTACTTTGCAACAAACACTGAAGCAAACCACTTTTTCAAGTTTATCATCAAACCAATCAGATACTATTAGGTACCTAGGTATTCAACATTTTCAAGTCAAAAACAAAAAAAAATTCACACTAATTGTGTGAAATTTTCCAACAACTGTATACTTTTAGAAAGGTTTGGGGAAAAATACTGCCCAAATTTGTAGAAAGTTAGCAGCACAAAAATAACAAAAAAAAAACATATTTCAAAAGCAAGGGCTAAACAGCACGCTGTTTCAGAAAAAACTCACAGCAACTGTTTTATGTAGGGAAAAAGTATTTTTTCTCATATTCTCTCTTCAAAAATTCTTCACCAAAAAAATACTCATTGAAAAATTTTTCAATAATAGATATAAACATTAATTTCGTAGATATTGTATATAATTACATATGGTAATTCAATCTGATAATCTATTTGGTAATGGATTTTGAGGTCGCCCACCATTTAAAATTTACCCATTTAAATAAGCAAACCCTCTTTTCAGAAAGGTAATTCCAAATCCTGTGAATTGATTTTTCCAATCAACTGTCACAAATCACTCGAAAATAGGCTTAATCCATCAAAAATCAAAATTTCACTATTTCATGTTGTTGTTATTTCACATATTAAATTCCGAATAATAACACTACGGCTACGAAAAATTCTTAATAGATAATGAAAATATTTCACGTATTTAAACATGACACTTCTTTATGTTTCCTTTACACGAAAAAAAAAAAAAAAAATTGGCATCAATCTGAAGGTGATTTATGCTTATTTTATTTTATTTATTTTTTTTTATTCGCGAGTGTGAGATAAAATCGAATTAAAATTATATTCTAAAACGACGATATTGAAAGTCCAATGTAAAATAAAAAAATAAAATAAAATAAAATAATTACTAAAACGTTAAGAATCTAATAAAACACGATAAATTTATATCTTCATCAACGAGAAAAATGTTAACAAAAGCAGTAAAAAAGAAAATAGAGAAAAAATTACTTACATGGTTAACCATGATTAAATGCCAACGAGAAACGAAAATCAACGAAAAGTTTAAAACATCAAATTGAAGGGAAAAACAAATGCACAATTGAACTCCGAATGCTAACTGAGATTTTGTAAAGCTAAGGTACTTTTTATATTTCTGATGCAGGTACGTTAAAAGAGAGGGTGCTGAATGGCTATCGTCGTAATCGATAGGTGGGCACCACAAATCCCTCACACCAAAGATCTAGTTTTATCGATTCCGCGTAAAAGTTAAACCGTTCACCGGTGCTAAAATGTGATTTTTTTTTTATTAAATAATTTTTAAATTATTTTAAATATTCATTTTGTTATGTATTCATTTAGGTAGGCACTGTCGAAAATAATGCATACGTGCAACAAATAAAGAAAAAAAATTTGTTTAAAAAAAAAATGTAAGCTATATACGTGTTAACAATAAGTACCGACAAAAAAAAAGTTGTTGGTATTGGTAGAGGAGAGGGGGAGAATAATGTTGAATCATTTGAAATCGTTTTCTTTCACGACAACGTCAACCAATGGGCAGACTATCTGACAATAATTCATACGAAGACCGGTTAATTGATGCTCATATTTACGAATTTTGGTTAACTTTTTTTTTTTCTTTATGTAGCACCATATTTATAAATTGTATTCATGTCCACAAAAAAAAAAATTACTCATAATTAAGTACTCATACCTACTATAGGTAAGCGTAAAAGATTTTGAATGAGAAAATTTTGTGTAATTTTTTATCGAGTCGGCATTAATCCATTTGAAGAATTTACATAAGTTGGATGATGAATATTGGAAATAATTTTATTAAATCATTGCAAGTACATACCTATTAAGATAGGTGCATATTTTAAGTTATAAAACAGTGCAATACTGGAAACTTTCAATGTTTGAAAATTTTACCAATGTACATATAGCTATGGCTTTCTATTTAGTGTCTTTGTATGATTTAAGTGTCAAAATAACAATTTGTAATTTGACAGTAAATTAACTTTTTTTTTTTTTTTTTTTGTGGATCGATATTAGCCAGGCGATGGGCTGTTGCTAAACGATGTTTTTTGATGTTAACGAAGGTAATTCACATAAAAGGAATCATCGAAAAAAATATTCCAGATTAAAGAGGTGCCATCGAGAGGATCAGAGAGATTTAAAGAAAAACTCGAGAAAATCCGTATATACGTGAGTAGCAAGACAAAGGAGAATAGGAGGTGAGTCAAGTGACTAACAGCGAGAAGAGAGACATCATTGCAGTGCAACTGATTGGGAGTTGGTATAAAATAAAATTAGAATGGTAATATTAAATTATAAAATAACTTCCTCACGCTTAGAAAAGCATTAGGATAATGTCCACCTGGTTGGGATATGTTTGATAGAGAATAATCTAAGAAACTTCTTAAAATTCCGTGATTGTTACAATTTTTGTAAATAAATAGGTGGAAGAGGTATTTGCAATTTGGAGGCTGTGAAAGTAGCTTAAGTTCTTTGTCCCAAGTTTTTGTATAGAGTGTGTGGAATACCTTGTCATGAAAATGATTCTTAACAAGAAGCAGCTATTTGTGTGTTCTGCCATTTCATACATAAATATATGGGGGAGCCAAAACCTCGGTAAACACCGGTGATTTTATAGTCAGTTATGTTGGCTTTTATAGACGGCACCATACATGCACACAGACACACATATGTATATATACATGTGTATATGTGTTTAGAAAATGCGTTATTTCTTATTAGTAACTCATAAGAAATGATGTACAAGTTCATGCACCAGTCCATGACATCACCAAGATCATCATCTATCAATTAGTGTTGGTTTGATCATTGTCAATTACCTGCCTGAATTTGCAGGTAATTACAAAAAAAGTGCGTGTTTAAAGTGCAAAGCTCTAATATTTGCCAGCCTTTGAATAGCAACTGACGTTGAGAGGCCAAGCCTCTTACCTCGCACAGAGTCAATGATCTAAAAATCCAAATAAGGCAAAAGTAACTTGAAGGATCTAAGAAAAATATTTAGGAGAATAGCTCTCTTGAGGCTATAGTAAATTTAAGGTAGGACTCGGGAATTACTCAGAATTGCTCGGAATTGCTCGCTCACTTCGCTCATTTCATAAACTTGCCCTTTACTGTAAACGCTCACTTTTGAAAATCACATCTACATTGTTTATTTCAAAGCCCATTTCTTTCCTCATTTCTTTCCTAATTTCTTCTACGAAACATAACGCTACCTGAATAATGAAATCAATAAATCAATATATACTGTGGAATACCTTGTCGTGAGAGATATTCTCACCAGAAGGAAATTCTACAGAATTTAAGCGTGTTCAGCCACTTCGTACACAAGTATGGGTAAGCCAGAACCAGACTGAAAACTGGCGATTTTAGAGCCGGTTCGGGCGGTTTATATACGGCTTATTTACACGCACACAAACACACGTACGTAAGACAATACGTACATTGGTGAGAACAGCCAGGTCAAATCATCCCCTATCGAGATAAGAGATGGTTGGCTGGTTTGTGTACGAATTGTGACATCATCTTATTGTGTCATGATTCATTACTCGTACATTACCTGGAAGTACGTGCAGGTAATTACGATCGAACATATTTTGTGTTGCTTAACGTCACAAGGATGATTATTTGCCTGTTCTTTGGGGCGACACTGTTGTTGAGGGGTCCAAGCCCCTATACCTCATATGGGAGAGTACCCACAGCTACTCCCCCCCAGTTTTTGCGCCGCAAAAATGATCAAAAATGTGCAAGGCCTGGGGGGACGTGCGGGTTTAATTCTGTTTCTGATCAGCCTCCCACTTTGCCAGGGCACTGCCTACTGCAGCCCCGACACACTCGTAAGATTCCTTACGAGCATACATTCGGGCCAGGTAGTTTGCCCGGTTGTCCTGTCCCCTATGCCTCTGTGGTTGGTTTTTGGTATGAGCGTAAGGGTGACAGCGGGAGTGAGGGGGCAATGGTTGCTTAAACTGAGGCTGCCTGAGCATCGCGGAGTTTGAATTCCCCGATGTCAAGGCAGCCATCTTCGCCTTTTCGTTGGCTGCCCTCTCTGATGTAAACAGGAACTCCTGGTCTTCGTAGGCTTAGGCTCCAACTTTGGGGTTTCTGTTGTCAGAGTCGGCTCCGAAGAAGTCTGGGGAGGAGAGATGATGGGTGGAAGCGGAGTCGTCATCTCTGCGAGAACACTCTCCACAGCGGGTGCCGTGTCCATCAGGAGTTCCTCCTCAATTTGATCAAGTTCCGACTTCTGTACCGGAATTTGCCCAGTGCTCTTGGCAACTTCTGGAACTTTTAGGTTCTTGGTCGTGTTGAGGAAGATTCGGGTTGGTAGTGACATTGGAATAGGTAAGAAGGAAAACAGAGAGCCAAAAATATCATTTAGAAAACACGTCTGTATTATAAGACAGTTCTAAAACGGGTGAATTTACTGCCTAGGGGCCTGCCTCTTTTTCGTAGACATATGGGGGCCTCCGGATCGAATATTTTAGTGGTAAAATCGTTCGAAAATTTCATAGACTTTTTTATTTTTGGTGTTTTCTTTATTTGTGAATTTATTTCACTTTTTTCGACGGGTTCTTCTATGTTTGTTGGTCGATTCGTTTGGATATTTTCTATGTTTTCTCTCTGTAACCTCTTTATTCTTTTATCGTCGCTTACCATGTATGCAGGCTTCAATCTGTCGATTGAAATTGTTCGAGGTTAGCCTGTAATGAGTATCACAAAGTTTTCTCATCTCTTGATACTACTTTGTAAGGACCGGCGTATGGTTTCTCCAGCGCTGATCTCCTTTTTTCATCTCTAACAAATACATGTGAGGTATTGGCCAAGTGTTTTGAGACGTAAATCATTGGCTGGCCATGGCGAGCTGCCTGTTTTAGAAAATTGTTGGAATCATTTCTTACATTTTGTACCATAATTTCGGAGCTAACTTCCTTTGATTTTGTGAAGAAGTCCACTGGGAGGCGTAGCTATTTGCCAAACGCTAATTGCGCTGCAGAATGACCTGTATCCGTTTGTAGGGTAGATCAAAGGGCTAAGAGGATGGTTGAAAGTACATCTACCCATCTCTTTGTATCATGTGACATGATAGAGGCATTGAGGGCTCTATGCCATCTCTCGATTTTGCCATTGGCTTGAGGATGGTAAGCTGTGGTATGACAGTGTTGAACACCAAGCTTATTTGCTAACTCTTTGAAGAGCGAGATCTCAAATTGGCGACCTTGGTTCGTAATTATGACTTCTGGTACACCATACCTTGCAATCCAGGTATCTTATAACCTGGCAGCTACAGTTGGAGCTGTCATTTCATTTAGAGGAATTGCTTCTGGCCATCGTGTTGCCCTGTCTATTATCGTTAACAGGTATCTGTGTCCTTGAGATGGTGGCAATGGGCCTACCAAGTCCATATGTACTGTTTTAAACCGCTCTGTTTGTTTGAAGGATTTGAGGGGTGAGCAAGTGTGTCTTCCTACTTTGGATTCTTGTCAGTTCAGGCAACTGCGAGCCCATTTGTTGCAGTCAGACTTCATTTGTGGCCATACACACCTTGCCAAAATCATATTAGCACTACATTTTGGCCCAGCATGTGACAGATTATGTACACTATTGAAAGCCAACCTGTGATATTTTACCAGTAGAAATGGCCTATTCTTACCTGTACTGACGTCACATGTTAATAAAACATCAGTACCAGGAATTTTTTGCTGTCTCAATTTTAAAGTAGTATCATCGTTCGATAACAACTCTTGCAATTCTGCATCCTTAAGCTGTGCTTTAGCTTTTTCAGCATAAGGCAATTGGACAGGAGCCGAGATAGCTTCGATTCTACTCAAAGCATCAGCTGTAGTGTTAAGTTCTCAACTTATATACTGAATGTCGGTAGTCAATTGACCAATATAGTCTAATTGTCGCGCTCTTCTCGGCAATGCCAGTTCTGCTTTTTGTGTGAAGGCATATGTTAGGGGTTTATGGTCAGTATACACAGAAAAACATCTACCGCCTAATTGGTGCCTGAAATGCTTCAACGCAGCAAAAATTCCGAGCAATTTCCTATCGTATATGCTATAGTTCTTTTCTGTTTTTGAGAGCTTCCTCGAGAAGAAAGCTAGCAGTAACTTTTTGTTGTCTTTGTCAAGTTGGTACAAGGTTGCACCAATAGCAAAATCAGAGGCATCGGTACTCACGCATAACGGCAGACTTTTGTCTGGATGAGCCAATAGAGTTGCATTTGCCAGTGTATCTTTGATTTTCTCAAAGGCCTGTTCGGCTTCTTCGTTCCATTCGAGTGGGGTCTTATCTTTCTTTTTACTTGTCTTAATTAGTGCAAACAGCTTACTTTGTTCGGCTGTTGCATTCTTCATGCAACGTCTATAGAAGTTCACCATCCCAAAGAAACGCCTGGGTTCAGCGACATTTGAGGGTTTTGGGAAGTTCAATATTGGCTCTACTTTTGTCTTCAAGGGGGAAATGCCATCGGTCGAGACTTTGTAGCCGAGGAAATCAATTTCAGTCTGTGCATATAAGCTTTTACCTATGTTGATAGTAAGCCTGACAGCGTGTATACGCTGTATGATGGCTCTTACATTCTCCTCGTGCTGTTGCTCACTGCCTTCAGAGCAAATGCAGATATCATCCAAGTATGCATATGCAAACAGCGATTCCCTAAACAGTCCATTGATAAATCTCTGGAAAGTTTGTGCTGAGTTGCAAAGTCCAAATGGCATTCAAAGGTATTCGAATAGTCCAAAGGGGGTTATAACTGCTGCCTTTGGTACGTCCTGGTCAGCCATAGGAATTTGGTGGAATTCCCAGTTGATGTCTATTTTGGTGAACATCGTTTTACCCTTCATGTTCGCGTTGAAGTCCATTATATTGGGGACTGGGTAGAGATCAGGAACTGTTTTGGCATTTAAGGCCTTGTAGTCTCCAACAATTTGCCACTCTCCCCTGCTTTTTTGGTCATGTGGATAGGGGAGCTCCATGAGCTTTTTGAGCGGTGACATACGCCCTCCTCGATGATGCGATGGAATTACTCCCGTGCCGCTTTGAGTTTGTCAGGCAGTAACCTTCGTGCTCTAGCATGGCAAGGCGGTCCTTTAGTCTCTATGTGATGAACTGTGTCATGTTTATAGGTAGGATGCCTGCGAATTGATGGTTGAGTGACTCCAGGATAGTCAGACAGGATCCGTAAGAGTTGTCCGTCGACTTTTGTACAGCTGGATATATTTGTGTCCAGTCTGTAAGCTAGCATTTTGCCATTCACACAATGTTTAGATTCGCTATTGATCAATTTGCAGTTTTTAAGGTCAATGATCAGGCCAAAATGTGCAAGGAAATCTGCACCCAGGATCGTGTTTGGAACATCTGCAACTGTGAAGGACCACGTCATGATTTTCTTGAGTCCGATGTCAACTTTGCTGGTTTCCAGTCTGTAAGCTGGAAGGTTTTGACCATTCACAGAATGAGATAGTATTTTGGAGGGAGTACTTTTTGAGTTTTGTTGACTGGCAGTATGCTCAGGTCTGCGCCTGAGTCAATTAAGTACCTTCTCCTGTTTGTCCTGTCCTTAATGAACAGGTGGCATAAGTATTTTTCCGAGGGGTCTTTGGCCGCATAGATGGCCCCTTGTTCTAGTTTGAAGCCTCCTTGGTATAGGATTTGCCCCACCATTTGCATCTGTTGTTGCATTTGGTGGCCTCTGCGCCTAACCTGTTATGAAAAAAACAACATTTATCATCCCAATTTTGAGACTGGTTTTTGGGAGATGATGTTCTTGGGGGAGTTGAACTCTGATCCCTGTTGTTGGAACTGGATCTGCGGTCTCTGGACCGGGACTTTCGTCCTTTGCTATTGCTACTGTTGTTGTTGTTGTTTCTTGACTTAGATCATTGTCACCATCTACTATTGGGTTTTGTTGAGCTTTGGCTTTTGTTCCGTTTCATTTCATCAGTTAACTGAGCTATTTGAGCTCGAAGTTGAGCAATCTCTCCAGTCTCTGCAGATACTGCACTTACTACAGGCTTTGACCTAGTATATTCTAGCGCATTATCTGCTGATTTTGCAAGGAAATGTAAGTCTGCGGATGTGTTTATCACAGTCGAACCTATGGCAGCTAGGCATTGCACAATACTTTGTAGAAGTTGTTTGCAAAATTGATTGCCTATGACAGAAGGGGCTACAATATTATCCGCCTTCTGCCTCAATTTTGCCATGAAGATTGAGGGTTTGTCATCCCCCATCTTCATACCACCCATCACATCGTCAATGATTTAGTTTTTAGTTTTTCCAAATACATTCTTTATCTTCTTAACAAACCAGGCATATTTATCATCTTCTGTCGAAGGGCATTCCATGATTTCCGGAATGTGGTGGATTATCTGTGGGGGCATGCCTCCACAGATGTGGAGATACCGCTGGGTCAGTGTAAAGTTTTCTGTTTTGAACCTGCCTTCCAATAGTATCAACCATAAATCTACCTCATTGGGCAGAAATTCTGGGAAAGCCGTGTATAGAAGTTGGGGTTCTGTCCTGGCTGTAACTGCAAAATTAGCATTATTTGTGCCAGGACTTCAGGCATCAGCTGTGGCTGAGCACTACCTCCCTGCGATGGTTGTGGGTTTTTGGTTGGTGGTGGGACCATTACTGTGTCTTTCTGATGACAAGCGTATTCCACAGAACTACTTCCTTCCTTGCTGGTTGAAAACACTGGCTCCTGTGTTTGTAGGACAGGTGTTTTTGGGTCAGAACTTTGGCTTAAAGTTTGACCACTTCTCAACGTTTTAACTGCTAGTTGTTCTTTATTTATTGCAGTTCCCAGTCGTGCTAATTCTGGGTGTTGAGGGCCTTCTTCCAGATTTGGTAAATTCTTAGAGTGTCGAGTCGAAGTTTGGGGGGTTGGGGGATGAGTCCAACCTTCTTCCTCAGGTCTGCTGTCTGGTTTCTCTTTGTTTATATATTCTAAAGAGAGGGGTGTAAATTCCCACTTCAGCAGACTCTACTTCGACAACCTAAAAGGTGTCTTAGTCTGCAAAAAAATATTTTTATTTGCTGAGCAAGCGAGTTTCTTGCTAGTGCACCACACCAAATTTTTGTAAAAGCGCAAAGTGCCTCAAGACACCTCATGACGTAGCCAAAAATCACGTCGGGGTCATCACTGTGGAATACCTTGTCGTGAGAGATATTCTCACTCGAAGGAAATTCTACAGAATTTAAGCGTGTTCAGCCACTTCGTACACAAGTACGGGTAAGCCAAAACCAGACCGAACACTGGCGATTTTAGAGCCAGTTTGGGCGGTTTATATACAGCTTATTTACATGCACACAAACACACGTATGTTGGTGAGAACTGCCAGGTCAAATCATCCCCTATCGAGATAAGAGATGGTTGGCCAGTTCGTGTACGAATCGTGACATCATCTTATTGTGTCACGATTCAGTACTTGTACATTACCTGCAAATACGTGCAGGTAATTACGATCGAACGTATTTTGTGTTGTTTAACGTCACAAGGACGATTATTTGCCTGCCCTTTGGGGCAGCGACTGTCGTTGAGGGGTCTGAGCCCCTATACCTCATAGGGGAGAGTCCTCACATTTACTTATTAAAAATGTACTTAATAACAAAATAATATTACCACAGGTAGATCAAACCTCGAAACGAAGTGAGTAGACGTATGCATAATATTGATACAATAGAAAAACGATGCTAATAAGTGATAAAAATCAAATTTACTGTCTCTCCAGTCGAGAATAATAGCTTCTAATTCGGTTTTACTCGTGTCTTCTCTGAGACAACACATTATATGCCCGGTCAATCCTTAAATGCTGTCAAAAAATTCGATTATAAAAAGTATTTATTCGTTCCGCATCCGTACGATTCTTTCACAACTTATGTAACTTCTGTATGGATTCTATATGGTAGGAATACATGGTATTTCATGCACACAAACAAGTTCTCAACACTTTCGATACTGAAATTTTTCAGGTACGTATATCTATTTTCGTTGATTTATTGTAAAAATTAAAAACAGAGGGAAAAAAAAAAACAGTAAAAAGATGCGTTTACATTATTGCATGCGACAATCGTTTAAGATATGGTTTCGAAATCGATTGAATTCCACAGACGTAACTATACAAGAATAAGTTTCGTTAAGTACTAATACAATTTTTTTTTTTTTTCATTCGTAGTGATGCGATGGACATCAAATATCAAAAATACGAATATAAAAATAAATAATGAAAGTGTTTATATATTTATTTATTTTCATTCTTGAAAATTTGATGAAAAATCTGAAAGTTTTAGCAGTTGTCGTCTTATGAAAGTGAAATGAATAATATCCTCTTCGTGACTTTTTTGTACTTCCTTTGAAAATTTTGAGAATTTTTTCAATCGAAGCATCATTTCTCTTGCATTTTTTAGACAAGAAAAGCTAAAACTTTTTCTCTAAAACGAAGGCCTACAATGTCTCCTTTCTGATTTTTTAGTCTTTTTTTTATTTTTCTTTCACGAATTCGTTTAGGTGACGAAGTGGAGTGGGTGAATTAGTGAAAATTCCTGATTCTGTGGTACAAATTTTGATGTATTTTCATGAGGAGCCACGTGATTTATGGGTTTACTATTGCGAAAGAATTTTAGTTTTGTTTTGATACTTTTTAATTTGTTGATTTTAGAAAAATTTTTAATTTTTTTCATTGCAAATTTTCATTTTATAGAATTCCAGCTGTTACTCATAAATCTAAGCTCGAAGTTATGCTGTATAATTGTATTTACTTCGAGGAGAGGGGAAAAAGAATCGACACATTTTTTGTCAAAAATTAACTTCTTTCCTACCTCAGCTATTTTGAATTTGATAGAAAAAACTGATCAAAATACATTTTTTCATCTAAAAGAAGCAACAAAAACTTTGCCCACCCACTCAAACCGCAGAAACAATTTAACTAACTTTCCTCACTAAATGTTTGAGAAACAATTTTTTTTTTCACAAAAATTTTGCTGACTTTCTCTAAGATTATATTCTTACTACGAGTTTGCCAAAATTTTGAGAGTAACTGATATCTTTTATCATGAAATCAAATTAATACAGAGAATGTTCAAAAATCAATAAATTTTGGTTATTGTTGCGTGAGTAATTTAATACTTTTAAATTACTTCAACAAATAAGATAAAATATAAATATTTATCTTTTATTAAATTTGAACTTCAAGTTATTACAAAACACATTTAAACTTTAACTTAATACTGATACTTAATAATAGTGAGACCTGATATCCATAACATCGAGTATGGACCTTAATGTTTCTGTTTGACTGCTAGTTCAGGAATGACCATGTCTTCAAAATGAAGGTATGAAATCACTTTTGTTTTCTTTGTTTCACTCAAAAGATGGCCGACCAAAAAGGTGTCGTGACATGGAACATCCGCCAAATATGATGACACTTTACTGTCAGCATATCTGGTGGTGTTCGTTCGTGAGAAGCTAGGTAAAATATAGACAGCTATTATTCCGAGAATTAGGAATAATAGTTGTCTATAATTTGTTTGACACGTTTCTGTAGACGAACTGAATCGTCTGCAAAAATGGGATGGAACAGTTATGTACAGATTTTAGCCCATTAAGAACAAGGACTAAAATGGAATTAATAGCAAGTTAAAAAAGTTTTATGTCTGAAATATGCTAGAAGTAGTCCCCTCAGTAAAATGTAATAATGCTCCATCCTTATACTTTGTGCTTCAACCACAGGTACCAAAGTGCGAGTATTTTTGTAATTTTCTTCAATATTTGAGCGATTTAATACAGTAAAAATATTTCTATATAAAAATAATGTCCATTAAATTCGAAACAAAAAAATGTCTACAAATTTTTTCATAAATTTTGCTATAGGATCTGAGATACAGGGTGATAAAGAAGAATTTTATTTTTCAAAATCATCGTAATTATCATTATTTTGTTATTGGGAAGCTGAAAATGAATATAGACGTAAATATGGCCAATGAAGTTAGAATACTGTTATTTTCCATTATTATATTGTAAGTACCTACTGTAGTCTATAGGTAGGTACATCATATTTAATGCCACTGCATACATCCTGTCCCCAGTAATACGAATGAAGCAGTACAAACATAATGAAAAAATATAAACAATTTTCGCATGACCCTTCTGATAGCATATTTCCATTGTTTGGGACACCATGTATATATCATACTTACAGTTTTAAATTATGACATACATACTACATGGAAAATATCGGTATTCCAATTTCTATAGCCACCTTTACCTCTATATTCATTTTCCGCTTTCCAATAAGAAAATAAATAATGCAGAAATTATTATGATTTTGGAGAAAAAAGAAATGTTTTACTCTCCGATATCTCAGCTCCTTTGGTAGTCAAGTATAAAGAAATGTGTGTATACTTTTTTGTTACAAATTTAATAGACATTATTTTCATACTGAAGTATTTTTATCGTTAATTACTTACCTTTCGTTATCTAATATGAAGGTTTTCGTTCAAAAAAATAACTTTTGTTACAAGGAATACCTGCTGGACAAAAATCTTAAAACTCTGGAATCCATAACGCCATTTTGGTTGAGAGCTACCTGTAAGGTCGTGAGCCACCCTTTGAGAACAACTGATTTAGAGATTTGTCTTGGAAATTTTACGAAAATTACAACTAAATTTTCTTGTAGGCTACACAATGCTTAAAAAATGTAAGAATTTCAATCATGCCCGACGAGACAGTCAAAACGACGACGTGTTAATTTCCCGGACAAACATGCGCTGGAAAAATTTCGCATTTTAATGTTTACTAATTAAATTACGTTCGACGTGAATTTTTCTCTACGGACATTCATGCTTCATTATATTTATCTTGTCTTTCTCCGTCGTTTTCGCTCTTTCATCTATCTTTTTCGCTCTTTTCATCATCTCTCCTGTACTTACACGAATTATTACGAAAAACAAGCATACTTTTTTGTGGTCAAACGAATACACAACAGAGGTCATAAATTTTTAAATGAAGAAAAAAAAAATATATATATATATATTAACTCGTCGGATGGCGTTAAATACGTAGAAAAGTAACTCAGTCGAATGATAATCATCTGATTCAAATTGTGAAGTAATTTCTACATCATAATAATATAACGTGTTGGCTATTATTTTTATTTTTTTTTTTTACAAGCCTTAATAAGAAACGTGAAATGTCGTATAAAAATCAAAGCGGATCATATTTCTTCGATTGTAATGAAAATCACGAATTATCACAAAATAATATTATGGAATATGAATAACTAGGTACGTTAAATTATCATTTGCTTGGAGAAGTTGTCCGTCATCATCTAATTTTAGATTATATTCGTAAAAACTCCAGCGCAGCAATACTACGCTAGAAAACCCCGAATGCCAGTTTTCATCTGCGATATTTAAAAAAGTAAATAAATAAATCAAAATTAAATAAAACCTAAATTAATGCAATACTGAAAAGATGCTCGTAGACCCTTACGCTGTAAATAAGAAAAATACATTTCAAGAAACACAGTTGACTTGCACTATTAAACCAACTGGCAGCAAAATCCTATCTGACCTGTTCCTATTTATAGAGACAAACTTATGTGAAAATTTCAGCCATATTCTTTTGATAGTTCTTTCAAAACGGTGAACACAAAAATTTTCTTCAGAAGTGTTTTATCGACGAACTACTGACCAAATAGGCACCAAATTTCTATTAAAAATGCAACTTATAAAAATGATGTAGCTATCGTGAAAGTTTCAAACTGATCCCTTTCGTCGTTTCTTCAAAATCTTAGAAAAACTACAATTACTGGAATGTTTTGTTCTCTAGTTTTCATAAAAACTACTACACCAGTGGACAACGAACTCCTATCAGATCTACATGGTTTTAATCATATCTGGTCCCCTATGTATAAAGACTACCTTTCGTGAAAACTTCAGTCTTATCCCTTTTGTAGTTTTCTCTAAACAATTGAACCAAAAATTTTATCCAACAACTTTTTAGTTTACCGAATAAGTACCAAACTTCCATCAGACTTGCGCAATAACATAAGAAAAATCTGTTGTGAAAATTTCAGCCCGATCCATTTTTTATCTCCTTAGGAATCCTGGAAAAGTCAATTTTTCAAGAATTTATAGTTTGTTCTCCTGTTTTATTAGGAAGTACCGGACCAATAAGCATCAAACTTCTTTCAGATTTGAAACTACTCAAGGACTAATTTTCGTGAAAATTACAGCACTACTCTATTCGTAATTTTTTCAAAACACTGAACTAAATATTTGGGCGCCACATTACAATATATACACATAATTATTTACAAAGATTACCTTTATAATGCACCAGCTGTCCGTGGTGTCAGCTTTGCTTGACTGATGCTTAGGATCTTTGACCCTAACCCTGAGGTAATCACTGATAAATTACACAATAAAATTTAAAATTATAAAATTTTCCCCTTTTTGGGCCCAATGAGAATCAAAGAATGGGTCTAACAATAAAATGAATATCAAATTCTAATTCAGCGTCTTAAAAAAACATGTCCGACAATGCATTACGCAATAAAATAAGAAAATCAAAAATTTTCCCTTTTTGGGAGACGTGACAGTCGAATGATGGAGTCTATTCATTAAATGAACATCAAATTCGAATTCAGCTCCTGAAAAAACATGTACGATGATAATATGGTATAATGTACAGTAAAATCTTAAAATAAAAACTTATTCTCTTTTTGGGCCCAATGAGGGTCGCAGAATGGATCTACTGATAAAATTAACATCAAATTTGAACTCAGGGTCTTAAAATACACATCTGATGATATTTTACGTAATAAGTAAAATATGAAGGTCAAAAATTTTCCCTTTTTGGGGCCCATGAGGGTTGACGAATGAGTTAAATTATAAAATCAACATCAGATTCGAATTCAGCGCATCAAAACATATGTTCGATGATGTAAATTTAAGAATTAGGAAAAAGCCAATAAATGCAGCGCTAATAAGTTTGCATAATGTTTTTTCTCTGTTTAATTTATATACACGCAGCGTTATTAATCCAGTCTTCGTCGATTTTTCTATATAAATAAGTTTTCTGATATTATAAAGTAATAAAATCAAGCTTAGAACCTTCCCAAGTTCATGAAAAATGCACGTAGAAAAATTCATCAACGTCGATTCGGTGGATTTTAAAATTACCTTTAACATACACTTTTCCAAATTTTCCTCTTAATATATTAGTATAGATATTATAGATTAGTACAAAGAATATGTAGGCTTCATGAAATAGGTTTTATTCTGAATTTTTTGTGTAGGAAATTATACAGTTAAGGAGAAGAAGCGTTAAATTTACGATATAATGAAATTAATTATTATTTCATACCATTATACTTATTTAAGTACTACCTACTCATAGTGTCTTACAAAATATTAGGCTATGCAAAATTCCACCGATATTTTTATGGAAAAAATGGAAAATGTAAAATTTTTCAAACTGAATTCTAATAACTTTTCTTGCACTCTAAGTAGGTAGAGTATGCATAGATAGTTAAGTGAACGTCCACATATCCCACGTTAAATTAATAATTATATAGATAATTTTTTAAATGATTTTTGACGTGAGCGTTTGATTTTTGTTTAAATTCTACAAAAAATTGCCTTAATCCGAATTTCATGAAATATGTTTGTCAGACACGGTTAAAAAACTAAGAAGGACTTGTTGTGATAGCGAAAACTACTTTCGAAAAATCGTTCACTTAATATTTCGACCATCAATGTTCAAAAATCAGAATCACTGCAGCAAAATTTTAGCATAGATGTCTCAGTTTAATCATACGGTTTGAGAACAGCCTCATCAGAGAACTAAGACCAAACTTTTCCGAATAGAACAGCTCGCTATCAAAAATTTTCAGATCTCGTGTCAAATCCTAATATCCTGACCGTTGAAAATGACTGAGATATTGAGC
Source organism: Ericerus pela (assembly GCA_011428145.1). NCBI lineage: Eukaryota > Metazoa > Arthropoda > Insecta > Hemiptera > Coccidae > Ericerus > Ericerus pela. The sequence continues at coordinate 322,697 of WOFM01001009.1, forward strand.
AAACCCATATCTATGTATATAAAATGTGAAAATTTATATACCTACGTATGTTATGTTTGTTAGCACATCACTTCAGAACCGCTCGACAGATCACGTTGAAATTTTCAGGACTAATTTGTGTTGTTCACGAATATATTTTAAGATAGTATGAAGGTCCGTAGCTCCCTCAGGAGAATGCTTGTGAATTTTAACCCTTTCACCCCGCAAACAAATTTTAATAATTTTTTCTACAAAAACATATTATATTCAATAATATTGATATAACCTCAGAATTTCATGCCTCTATGTACTCCCATTCTTAGAATATGAGACTCCAAAAAATTAAAAAATACAAAATTGATGTACATTATCTATACAGGTCGGTACTTACTGTATTGTGCATATACATACATATGTACATAACCCAGTAAAATAGGCTAACATTACGCTGAATTTTTCAGGACATAATTGTGATGTTCTACGGACAGTTTTAACTTATCACTGTAGTCTGGGGTTCCTTCGGGAGTAAATTTGTGTATTTATACCCCTTCCACCTGGTGGAAATTTTTGTATTTTTTTTTTTCACCCTTAACATAACTTAACCGTTCTGGAATTTCATGATTTCACATCACAAGTGCTGAACACGGCAATTATTCATGTCCAGGTCCCAAATTCTTACCAATAATTTATTTTTTATGCTGGACAAAAAATGTTTTTAAAAATTACAAAAAATCAGAGCAACTTAGTTCGTTTGAACATCATTTTATTAATGTAGAGGAATAACTAGTGCTCTTTTTAGTAGGATAAAGAGAAATAAATATTGACAGGGTGAGATGAGGTATCATAAATTTCGAAGCCATATTTCTTCTTTTTTTTTTTTTTTTTATCTTTTGCTTGTTAACTACACAAGTAGACCGTACGCTTAAGATTTTCATTTATTAATGTGAGTAAAAGAAACGAATACGATAGATTCATTCTATTCATTTACTTTTTAATCGATTTACTGTGAAATGCTCAAAATCATTTTCTTATGCACCCAGTAAGTAAAGCCATAAAAATACCATACCAGTTATTAATGTTTACTCGACATGACCTCGAATTCTACAAAATTCGTAGCTTATTGCTAGCCGAAGTTGGCGGTCTTGTAGCATATAGTCGATGAAAAATATTTAGAGGACGATAATGTAAGAAAATTTTTGCGAATACAAATCACGTAACTCAGACAGAAAGTGTACGTAGAAGCGAATTATTTATGAATCCATTGAAAACATTTTTTTTTAAATAACTTCCATAAAAATGTTATCAGTTGACATCAAAGTAGCTAAAAATATGGATAAGGTTTTTAAATATTATAATCGGACCTGTGACTGAGATAACTTGAACATTCTGCGTAGAATATTTAACCATATTATAATTTAAGGAAATTTTTTTCGAAAATCATGTATTTACTGCGAGTAAGTATAGGTCTACCATATGGGTCGTTGATTACGTGGCTATAATTTAGCGAGCAGAATACGTAAAATTCTATTCAATTCAAAGTATCGTAACGGATTGCCAATTCGATAAGTTTGGTTCAACGTAAAAATTTTTCGATATCACTATAGGGGGCCAGTTGTATGAAATAAAGTTAAACCTCAGTCACTGGTTAAACCATAATTTACTCTATAAATTTTGGACTAAACTATGGATTAATAGGCGACTGAGTTTTATGCTACGGGCCTCGGGGAAAGTGATCAAAAATTGGATAAACTGCTGGAGAAATGTGAGGGGAAAAAATAGTTTTGAAAATTGAAATGTACAAGTGGCTCTTTACCCCAGCTTTCAGTATATGCCTTTTTTGCAAATACAACAATAATATACTGCACAATCCACTTATAGGCGAGGCTCCTTACTACCAGGTATGCGCATGAGGATGAGAAGAGATGGACCGCTATTTCGAGTTTGTCTTTCCTACATTCCAGTATACTGAAGAATCAACAGATGTCTTCCAAGATATCAAAGAAACTAAACACAAAATGATGGCTCATCTTTTATCACCCTTAGACGCATAACTGGTAGTAAAAAACCTTGCTATAGAGGTATGTAGCGGGTGGGACCTAATTCTGACCTTTTTTCATTATTTTAATTATTTTATTGCCTTTTTTTTTTTTTATTCCTGCGCTCACATTATTAAAAACGGATGTACCAACTGTTGGGTACCACAACTCTGACCATACCATATTTTTTTTTTCTTAAACTTCTCTTTTGTTTCCTTACTTCAGCCCCAATCTTTCACTATGGCTGTTTTATCATATTTCAAATTAAAGTTATTCAGCCCAAATTTCATTCTTTATTGAAAGTTAAATAATGTTATCATGGTCCAAGTTTGTGGTTCTAGGTTTTCAAGTATGTCGGTACCTCTGTTCTTTACATAAATTTTTATATGTGGTTTGTTAATTTTTTTTTCTTTAAATCCAACAATATATTTCAGTTCTGTTATTTGTTAACTACATCTACATGTGCTCATGGTCTTATCCTATGTATTTATTTAAATACTAGAGGTCAGCCACAGCTTTGCCCTCCTCCACGATTCTCCATTCTTTATATTTTGTCATTTGGTCTAAAGTTTTGTATTTCCCCTTTTTACAAAATTTCAAAAAAAGGTGAATCATGTGTAGCAGCCTTAACAAAAAATGCCACAATTTGAAAAAAACGAAAAACCTCTTAGGTATACTTATAGTAGGGAGAGGGAGTGAGAGATCAGGTTTTTTAATTCTCTTTTATTTGTTTTTCATAATTTTTGTTCATCTTTGTACTATCATAAAGAAATTTAAATAATGGGTGAAAAATAACAAATTTGCTCACAAAGGGCTTAGAGACTTGGATGACTGCTTAAGAAATTCCTCCAAACAACACAAATTAATCCTGAAAATTTCTTCCCAACCTGTTGAGCAGTTATAAAGTTATGGGCAAACAAATATATAGTAAAACACAGTTATAACGTTCTCGTATAAAAAATTTTCCTGCATATTATGTTTTTTTTTAAGAAAGAATGATCAAGTTTATTACTGGAAATATGGATATTTAAAAAAAAAAAAAATTTTTTGATGTGTAAACATCTTAAGGCTCGGTTTATGATAGAAGAGAATTATAATTGTAACTTATACAAGTTATATCGTGGTTGTGTGCGTGCATAATGCGCATGCTCACAACCACACTATTATGTTTACGCATCAATCCTTCATGAGTATTTAGCCCCAGCAGAACTCACGCCTTTTTTTTTAGTTTTTTCCCAGGAAATTATATGGTCTCTTCAAAGAATTAATGCCCCACTTTCCAAATTCATTGCTCAGTTTATATAAAGTGCTAAAATTTCCACACTTTTGACCATATGGAATGGATCTAATTATTAATTACATCATAATGTTTTTCTCATTCAAATTTTTCCTCAAAAAACGTTTAAGAAAATCGTATACCTATTATTCTTTTTTCAATTGAATTTTGAGTTCCTGCATTACCTACCTACAGTTCATTTTGCTGGAATTCCCATAAAAAAACATATTAACAGGGTTTTAATGTACTCACTTTGAGTTTTATTAATACGAATATACCTATAGATACAGTATTATGTTCTTCAAAATATTTTAATTTCTTCTTTCGAGTCCTTTGTTGAATAAAGTAATGTATGAAAGATGAGAGTGTGTATGTTCGGTCCCCATTTAATTTGATTGCTCAGATCCTGAAATACGAGTATATCCCTACTTGACTTGCTTTTTTCTAATTTCCAAATTTGTCCATTCTTGCTAATTTGCCGGCGTTTTTCAACTGGACTTTTTTACCCTAACTTACATGTCTTTCTTGTTTGAATTCCTCAGTCTTACGAGAATATTGGAATAAAAAGGCGAGAATATTGGAATGGAAACGATAATAAAAATGGTATTTCAAACATTAACTGCAATGTTAATCAGAATCTCTGTACAACTCTTTGCCATCAGTAATAACAAGTGATAATAAAATTCATTTATATTTCTCCAAGCATAAATTTATTGAAATCTCGAAAAATTGTGATTCATTTTTTATAATGTCAAAATCAAAATAACTCTGACTCATTGTGTAATTTAAAATGCAATTAATTTTCCGTCAGATCTTCAATTTAATATCGGTATAGGTACTTTGATATTTTATATGTTTCAGCAAAAATTTTAAATACAAAAACCCTAAGCTTTACATTATGGGATTTTTATTCTATCAACCTTGAACGGACCCTGAATCCTAAGTTTATTACTGCAAAACTGATGACATTCCTCATAAATTGATTTGTTTGAGGTAATAGATTACAACACAGACGATATTTAGTTCGACAAAATGTCTATCGAATTCATCTCTTCACGCACGGATGAGTGTGAATCACAAATTAACGTACCTAATACCGTTTTCTCGCATGTAGAGAATATTCATTCCAAATTAATTTTTTGGTTGTATTTCCATCAGAATTGATTTTATTCGAAAATTAGTTCACTAAAAAAGTGTTCAACCCTTAATTTTCTGTGAAAAAAAGTTATTATTAAAACCACCTATTTTTTTGTAACACTATGACTTCCTTCTATATTTATAATAACAACAATATTAGACTTATGTGTTCTTTCTGCGATTATCTAACGAAATCGAAAATACCCTTCTCTCTTACGTTTCTTCAGCTTTCATTTCATACATCTCCTCTCACTGGTCTGACTGTTTTCATATTTTCACAAATGGTTCCAAATCCGCTGACGTTGTTGATAGTTGGGGAGAACTCGAAAGCAACGTCGCAAATTTTTCCTTTTCAATCCAAAACAGTTACTGGTACCACCAGTGTTAAGCAATACTTGAGATATCAGTCTTAAAAAATATTGAAATTCAGTTCGATTATGTTGTTTTCAAATTCGGTACATCATTATTCACGAGTATAATCTAGTCGCATTATAAGAATTATGTACTCATTAGTTCGTCTAGAATTAACAACTCGACGATTTATTATATGAAAGTGCAAAGTCAAATTTACGTTTCCTTTCAGGAACTATAAACAGTTCCTATTCTGTATAATCACAATGTAGATGTATTGATTCGGTGACTCATTTACATTGAAACTACTTCCAACGATGGTTGTTTTCGTTGAATTTATGACATTTTTCAAAAATAGAAAAAATTCCAGTTTAAAAATCCTAACCTTAATGCTAGCACAGCTGACATGTTTTTTTTTTTTATGTAAGTATCTCTCAGGTATATTTTATTGTGAAATTGTTACGAAGGTCCTTTTTCAAATCCAACACAACTCGTCATTGACAGACGATAAAAAAAAGGAAAAAAAATTTTCGAGCTCTTTTAATATTAATTAAACTTGTTTTTGTTGTTGATGTTTTTTTTCTTCATATACCTGCCCATTCTCTCCCCCATTAGCAGTGGCGGATTATTTTGGGCACATTTGCTGCCAAGTTCGAAAATTCGATAAATTCATCATTTTTGATGGCAATCAAAGGTAATTAAATTGAAAAATGGTGAAGAAGAGAGAAACAGGTTTGTGATTTCTGGGCGAGCACCGATATTTCTGTTAAAATTTAAAGAATTGACGATGAAGATGCTGCAGGTGTAGGTAATACGAAGTCGACTTGTATTGATTAAGCATGACTGAATGACTTTCAATGCCTTCAAGCAAAATCTGATCTTATTGCTACAGTATAAAAAATGAATGAGGTATTCACTTATTTTTGAAAGGTTTTCTACCTTCAGTGTTGCATTAATTAATTACCTTCGTTAATTTTATAGACATAGTAATTCTTTTTTTATTATTACTGTTTTTTTTAAATATAGTTTTGGCAAAAGAAGTTATTTAATTCAGTTTCAAAAGGTTGACCGATGGTCTATGGAGAAGATTAGCCGAATTTTTCAATGGCTATCTTGAAATATTAATTATTTAATTCCCATGTAGAGGTGCTTCAACGAACATAAATATTTCAACAAGAGATTAATATACCTACGTGTTTTATTTTCAAGACCTAGAAATCTAAATCGAAACTAAATGCCAGATTGATTTGTTTATCATATTTAACAGTGTAAATATGAAAATTCTCACCATTTTTTTCCTAAATCACAGTGAAAGTGATTTCAACGGTATGAAGTTTCAATCTATTTTTCCAATATTGAACATTATACCATTTTCAGTGAACGAAAATCAACTTCCTAAATGATTTTTTACAAAAATTGGGAATATTAAAAACGCGAATCATTATCATTTTTTTAGTCATCTCAAAATGAACAGTGACTGAAATCGAACACAAAATTTTCTACTGGGTAATACTCTGTGGAATACCTTGTCGTGAGAGATATTCTCACCAGATAGAAATTCTACAGAATTTAAGCGTGTTCAGTCACTTCGTACATAAGTACGGGTAAGCCAGAACCAGACCGAATACTGGTGATTTTAACAAACACACGTACCTAGGATAATACGTACGTTGGTGAGAATGGCCAGGTCGCATCATCCCCTATTGAGATAAGAGATGGCTGGCTGGTTTGTGTAGGAATTATGACATCATCTTATTGTGTCACAATTCAGTACTTGTACATTACCTGCAAGTATATACAGGTAATTACGATCGAACGTAATTTATGTGTTTAACGTCGCAAGGACGATTATTTGCCTGCCCTTTGGGGCGGGGACTGTCGTCGAGGGGTCCAAGCCCCTTTTCCTCATACCAGTGAGTCCCCACATACTCTATTGATCTATTCTAAAGGCATAAACTCAGAAGTTCTCGATCTTTATTTCAACATTTAAATTATTCAAATTGTTTTCATGAATTTTGTACGTCATTCTGTTTTCTGTAGGTCATACCTAAAGAAACAGAAAATGTAAATCAGCTGTAAAATGTTTATCTGACACTCATTCACGGGTTGGAATACACAGAATTTTCTGAAAGAAGATTTATATCATCAGATAATTTGAAATCCACTCGTTATTTTTTTTCTCATTATTCTCTCACAATTGGTACCTAACTATACAGTCTTTTGTTGCACATTTTTGGAGAAGAGTGTCATTCTTATAATACGCCATCATTTTACTTGGTAAAAAAATTATAACAATCCTGAAGGTTGGATTCCAAGTGTGTATCTATACGAAAGAAAGAGATGAGATTTTCTATGTTTTTTCAGCCTCAAAATATTAAGATATTCAAAGTAGCCTTCAATCCAATCCCAATATTCTTTCAGTGGTCACTTTTTTGTTTTTAAAAATTACCATATGTGATATAATCAGTATACAATAGCATTTTAATGACAAATACGAGTAAAAATTAATGTTTTTATGAGTATTGTTGGTGATTGGTGACGATAAATTTACAACCACTATTATTTTATAGGATCACACATCCATTACAATTCAGTTACAGTAATCGCCAGTTATAAAAAAATTTCACAGTTCTTGGTCTTTATTGTAGCCAGTTTCTGCTGTATCCTCGATAACCGTTTGTAACTTTATAGCTTTTGTTGTCGCATCGCATCAGTCGTAAGTGTAAATTATCACCTCTCTGATAATACCTGTTTTACGTATAAATCTCAGCTCATGGTATAGACTATATGAGGCTTTACCATCTCGTTGATGTGCTGGTATGTGTGTGTACATCCATAGTTGTGTGCATGCCCAACCCCAGTTATATTCTATTTTTGTATGTTTGCTGTAAAAAGTTGTGATGTAGATCAAAAACAGTTGTAATTAGTTGTAAATATCACGACGAACTGATGTCGAAAAATAAACAAACACTTCATCTCTTACAACTTTTCACCCCAACTCTGGAGTGGGTAGGTGTAGAAAACTGTGACTACAATCCGCAACGCAAAAAGAACAGCTTCTCTTACATTATAAAATTTTGATGATGTTCCAGCGGAAAAATAATGCCAATTAAGTTCACAACAATATTGTGGTAGTCACATCTTTCCACAGGAATGGTCGAAAATAACATCGCTCACATCACTTGCGAGGTACACGTTGCATTTACACGTAAATCCTGTTGGAGTACAGCCACTGCAAACAAAACTTTTTCTTTTGGGGGTGGAGGTGTTTTAGTATCTGGGTGTCAAAGCTACAAGTACGACTCTGGTAGGTGTTTAATATTTGGTGGGTAAAAGGACAAATTGTTTTGGCCACAATTCTGTTTTCTACGGAGTCAGCCTCCAATAATTTAATCTTGACAAATTAGATAAGCCAGAAAAGAAGCTGCTCAATCCTAGATTGTAGCCAGCATACTGTGAGCTGTCATAGACTTTAGAGGTCGGTATGGACAGTAGCCGATTCCTGCCGTATTTAATTGAGAAGAAATATTATCCTGAAGTACGTAAACAACTGTGGGTAATATGACAATATTTCTTAGAACCTGGTCTCAGTTGAGAAACTGAGTTATCCCAAAGTTCAGAACTTTGTGCAGATGTTTTAAAAATACCGTCAATTAATTTTACTAATATTATTACTTTCAAGGATGTTACCCAAAAGTTTCAATATATCAGTTAATCGGCGTGGAAATTCGAATAGGCCCTAAACCGTCGACACAGTCGAACTATGAGTTCAAACAGTTATCAACACTTTTTTATTTCCATGTCTTGATTGAAATTAAGTTATTATTTAACTCATCTATTCGTAAGGCTCGAAAAAACTTGTGGAAAATTGAAGAACCTATAAAACCTGAAGTAAGATACCGTAATTGGAGCAGAAACCTGAATGTTTTGTAGGTTTTTTTTTTGGCTTTTGATTAGAAGCGAAAATATTTTCTGCACAAATTCAAGGTCACTTCGATTTCCTTGGTAAAATTCAAAATCTAAAATAAATTGTTTTATCATAAACGTTGAAGTACACTAAACTTGTTAAAATTTTTTTTGTCTGAAGTGTCAACAAGCAATAAATTTTTTAATATTACCTACCTGTGTACCTATAAACCTGATTTGACTTGTCACGCCTTCATGTACTCGTACCAAATTACACTTTATGAATACGCGCTAAACAAATTGCCTACCGTGCAGATGTTCGGCGTGTTATGCATAATAATCCTGTAAGCAAAATTTTGTTAGGTAAGAGACGAAAAAATACGCACATTTAAATAATTTTTTCTCACAAAAATAGATATTGAATTAAATTTTCATCCTATTTATTTTTTCCATGAGATTTTTTTTTTCTTTTCGTTTTTCTCACCTGAACGAATTCATACACCGTAAACTAATGAATAACTGCTTCACAAATTAGCGGTAGTAGACTGTGCGTTCGTTTTTGTTTTATTTTTTAGCAGTGTATTTAATTTTTACTGTTAACTTTTCTTTTTTTTTCTTTTTTTCGTTTTATTATAATTTCTCAAGATTACGTTTGAAAAAATAGATACTTGTAGATTCATCTGAACGTACCGCGTGGATCGTATCTTCAAAATCTTCGAAAGAAACGAAACGCTAATTCAAGGTTAGATAAAAAGATATTGAATGCATTGGATCGAAACAATTAAATTACTATGCGTGGATACCATTCGATTGTACGGGATGTTTCGATAGTACAGTCAAATGAGTGTCGAAAAATGAGAAAAAAAATTAGCACACAAACTTCAGCTCTATGAGGTTGTTAAGTGGGTCTCCTAGAGCAACATACTAAAAGTGGCACCTTCTAGGCCTCTTCTCCGTGTTTAACCTCAAATATTAAGTTCTTCGCGTTTTTCTCCTCAAATTTCAATTTTTCGATAAAAATAGCTCCCTAAAAAATAATTCAACATAAAATTTCCTACAAAAACGGTTCTATGCATTTTTGTGTCCAACGTCTTCTTCCCCGCGAAAGAGTCTTGAAATCAATCACTCTTCAATGAATATGTTCAATAGCATTATATTATGTACCTATATGAATTATAATTTATAATTAACATACTATTTTGATAATTACTAAATCCGATGTATATTATTTGTAACCCATCCACCAACCTTCCATAGCCCCTTATCGTCCCTTCCGCCTTCACAGCTCACTCATCATGAAGCAATACTATCACCTTCCATTACCCATTATTATTTCTTTCACCTTCATAACCCACCTGTTCTCATGAAGCAAAAGTGTGAAGGCGGAGGGGATGATAAGGGGTTGTGAAAGGGGTGGTGGATAGCAAATATACATAATTATACTGGGTTTATTAATTATCTAAATATGTAGTATGATAATCGTGAGCAAAGGCGTAGCATCAGGGAAAACAAGGTAGACATTGCGTCTACCCAAATCATAATAAACGTATAACCCGATTTTTAAAGACAAAATTCAACGAAAATTATTCAGATAAAATTCAATGCGCATACGCCAACAACAGATGTTTCGTCCTTTCCATCGTAATAAAGAATTGATCAGTGTTGCCAGGCTATAACAAGCCAAAGCGCTGCGAAGTGGCGCTTCAGAGCTTGTAAATTCTATACTTACAGTGAAAGAAAAAATAAATATAAAAAATAATGATTAAGGAAAAAATGAAAAAGAAACAGGCAAAGATTGTATACGCTATAATACCTACATTTTTAATATAGACTCCAAATTTCCTTAACACACACTCATATTGAAATCCATATAATCTGTTAATCATGAAATCTTGTAGGTAAACGTTTTTATAAATGTCTCCAATAAAATCAACTTCATGAGTGAAAAATTAGCTTGTTCCATCCCGTTTTTGCAGACGATTCAGTTCCTCTACAAAAACGTGTCGAACAAATTATAGGCAACTATTATTCCTAATTCTCGGAATAATAGCTGTCTATATTTCACCTAGCTTCTCACGATCAGACACCACCAGATATGCTGACAATAATGTGTCATCATATTTGGCGGATGTTCTGTATCACGCCACCTTTTTGGTCGGCCATATTTGATTGAAACAAAGGAAACGAAAGTAATGTCATATCTTCATTTCGAAGACATGATCATTCCTAAACCTACAGTCGAGTAGAGACGTTAGGGTCCATACTAGTTGTTATGGACATTAGGTTTCACTAATATTAAGAAATAGTAATAAGTATAATTCTAAAGTGTTTGTAATAATTGAAGTGAAATATTAATAAAAGATAATATTCAGAAATTATCTTATTTGTTGAGGTAATTTAAAAGTATTGAATTATTCTTGCAACATAGCTGATGTTTTTATTTTTATTTTTATCCTACTCTATAAATGTTAGGCTAGACAATTTTGAAATTGTTTCCATGCAGTCAAGAGCTTCCAGTGCATATGATGAATTTTTGTTTTCTGTCAGCTGTTTATTGTATCTGTATTAAATCAAATAAAAAAAATTCAGTTGTCGTCCCAACCAAATTTTTCACAGTACATGAATGATCATGAGTTATATTTCACAAATCACATACTGGTATAATGTTATTGAACGTATTCAGTGAAGAATGATTGTTTTCAAGACTCTCTATAGGAAAAGGGGGTTGTTTGAAAAAAAAAAATTATATAACCTTTCTTGTTGGAAATTTTATATTCAACGATTTTTAAGATAAAATTTAAATTTGGGGGTAAAAATGTGAGAAACCGAATTTTAAGGGTTACACACCCTCTTAGTGAAGTCGCAAGAGGCCTATACAGTACAAACTTTAGTGTGTTACTCTAGGGGCTGCTCTCAACAACCCTTTATCGTTAAAATTTATGTGTTAATTTTTTTTCTTCAGAAGATTCAACTGGACTTCCAGTGACTTGTGACAATTGTGGGAGACATTATAATATGAATGATTAGTGTTCCGCAATTTCTCTAAAATACCGATTCAATTTTTGACCCAAAAGTTTGGGATGTTTAATGGAAATTCTAAACAAAAATATACTTTTAAATTTTTAGTTGTTGGCTACATCTTTACATACTATTATACTCATTCAAGTTGTTAGATAAAAATATGTTACATGTTTCCATACGAGTTCAAATATTCAGAATTTAATATATGGAATTCCATCTTCTATATCAAATCATTTCAATCTGTGAATAGATACTGTGGCAATTCCTACACATCGGCTTCGCTCTCATCATCTACCACCAGCACCATGGCTAAGTGAGTATGGTTTTACATTTGGTGGTAGATGACGAGTGATGGTTAGGTTCCTGTTGGTTGAGGGTTTGATTCCCCATACCAGCAACATACCTAATGTGGCGACCCCAATGTGATTGAACACAATCTTCTGGTGCTACCTTTTGACTATTCACTGCAGCTGTAGTTTTTTGTCCACATATTCCCTCTGCAACATGATGACATCGAGCAGTAGTCTACGTGGTGTGTACAGATAATGCGGGTATGAGGAGGTAAATTCACCATCCCCTTCATGCACATCACCATTCCCCCACTCCACCCCTACTGTATTGTACTGCACTCCACAGGTACCGGAGAAGAGTGATGTGGCGATGCCTACACATCGACTTTGCTCTGGTTGCCTACCACCTGCACTGTGGCTAAGTGAATATGGTGCTACGTTTTGGTGGTAGACGATGAGTGATGACTCGATTCTTGTCAGTCGGCGGTTCGATTTCCTGTACCAGCAGGATACCAAAAATTACTAAGGATCAGTGTACATATAATGGAGAGTTAAACCTGGGTTAATTCGAATCAGACATGTTTAAGCATATATAATCGTATATGAAACTGAAGCTAAATCGACCTTAATCCCGAGGTTTGAGTTAACTCACTTTTGTACAATTAGCCCTCTGTATGTTTTTGAAAATATATTTTTCAGGACGATTTAAACAATCGATTGTTTTAATGTTGATGTTTCATTCAAAAGTAGGTCCTTATATTAGCTTTTCATTACCTCTATTTACAAAGTACTTATTCATCTTTTTTTCATATTATGTAAGTAAGTCATTCTTGAGTAAATGTTTTGTTTCGCAAATACTTTGAGAGATAACAGACGAAAAATCTTTTAAATAGTGGGTCAAGTTCAAAATAATAAAGATATTCAAACAAGAAAAGTGATCTTTGAAAGTAGCCATATATGTTTAAAGATTTAAGCGGTAGGGGAGTTAATGAGAGGTTTCAAACTTTGTACCCTTTGTAAAGGTGTGATTGACACTAAATGTTTGTACAGTCGTCACCTTCAGGAGCGAACCAATTCTATGGCAAAGAAAAATAGTATTTTGGAAAATTCTCGATTACACTTGTGGCGTTTCTAGCATTTCTGTCACCTTTAATGAGTCCTAATAATTATATATTCAGTGTTTTACAGAGCAGAAAACTATGTATTATTGTCTAAATAGGTTTTTTATCTTTGATAGTGTTTTTAGTAAAACAAATCCTGATTGATACTTATCGATATTCGTCTTAAAATATCAATATTTCCGATATTCCCAATATCGATATTTTCCCCCGGAGTATCGATACGTTATATCCATATTTTTCTCAAGTTTTACGGCTAAAATTCATAAGTTACAACGAGATTTAAATATTCCAACACAACTCTTTCAGCGTTGGTATATGTTTTATATTTTCTATGGATTTTGAAGATTTCATCATTTATCAATGCGGATATTATATAGCCGAATTCTCATTGTATCAATTATTTTATTAGTGGAAAATTAGGCTTGAAAAAAATATCGATACGAAAGTAATCGATATTTTTCAAGACTAATAGGTAGGTACTATATTATTTCCAACTGATGTAATTTTTCTATTTTTGCCTAACAAATTTTATTATTTTAGTTTTACCATCAATAACCATACCTTGAGGAAAAAATGTAAGCTAATAGAATTTTGAAACGTAAACATATTTTACACTTTTTTTCAATCTTTCAATTCGATTATTTTTCATTAATTATTCAAGGTAATAGACGATAAAAAAAAATTATGAAAATTCATCATTTTTCAATTTTATCCAAGAAAGACTATTTTGTGATCATGTAGCATTTAAGTTACTTTGAACTATACAAAATATTGAATTTTCTCCTCTCTTAGCATCGTAATCTGTACGAGTTGCACTGAAATCTGCATGAGTTGCACTGAAATCTGTATGGTGATGCATGAAAAAGATTCTATGAATTTTCAACTAGTAGGCATACCTAGTTTCAAGAATATTTTTGTCATATTTTTCTTTTTTCATCGAAACAAATAATCTTAAAATTCGTTGCTTGTTTCTTTCATATAAATTAGGCTAATGTTCTTAACTAAGCTCCAAGATATAAAAGTGATGGCTTTGAAGAAAAAAAAAGTTTTAAAAGAGCAGAATTTGGTATAATAAGCTACCGAGGAGTTACACTGAATAAAGAGAACTATCAATTTTGCATGAATTCTTGTGATTCACTGAGATTCTATTATATTTAACCAGAAATTCCAAATAACAAAAATAAAATAATGTAGGTAATTTTGTCTTTTTTTTTTTCTCAAAATCTGATTAAAAAATGTATGAATAAAATACCAGTTGAATGTTAAAGTGTCTGTAATTGCTGATTCTATTTTGTTAGAATATTCATTCCTCACGAAATTTCTACGTACCTACTTATAAAGGAAGATAAATTATTGACCTTAAATGATCGTTAGGCCTAGATACAATTTTATGTATTTTTTGGTTGTTCCTTCAAAGTAGATAGTAGCCTACAGCACATGCTTCGTAACTCTTGAAACATATGGTAGTGTAATGATAATTTCGTATCATTCATAATATTTCTCTCTTATATATATATTTCACATATATATCAATCACCTAAAACAATTCTCATTATATTGACGTCATGTAAACAAGTCTTCACTTGCCTTTACTGACTCATTTATTCTACTTTCAATGTTTATAAACAAACATAAATACACTTTTCATAACAACTCTTTTCTATGAAACCATTCTGCAGATATTGCAAATACCCAAAATCACCCTATTGGACAATATCTAAACTTGTATTGTCATAACTCTCCAATCATATCACTACCATTTCCACTCTCCAAGAAATCGCCATATTCTCCTCCCAAAATTTCTAGTTATAAAAACTCATGTAACCATGTACATTTTATCATCTATCATCTCTATTTCTCTCATCTTTACCATTTATGTTAAACTTATTATTCTTTCGTAACTACAATTTCACTGTTTTATATTGTGTTTAATACAACCTTTTCATTTACGAGTATTTAAATTATTTTGTAACCAATATTCTCGTTACAGGTAGTAACTTGTACATAGTTGAACGTGGAATACAGAGATCTATAAAATTGATATCATGTTTTTCATTTTTCATCGATAAACTAATAGGACTAACAATAGTAAATATTAGGCGTATTGATGTCATCATTTATACAATAGTCGCAGGGGAGTGTTTATATTTAGCCAAAATGAGATAATCCAAATTTTATTGAACCATAAGCAGGTTTCTGTTTGCAGTTCCTAATGTAACAATAAAAATGTTGTAGCAATAAATATTGCATGCTAAGTATAGAAGTGCAGTCATGCAGCTTTTCATACACCAGCAAAGTACAATTCTTTTTCGGTTCATACAGTAGTCATTAACTTAACTCGTTGAATTACTAATAAAACAATCATAAATAAATTTATTTTGTATAAAAACAAACTTACGAGGAACCGTTCGTATAAACATTTACACAAGCAAAAAAATAATACTTATAAGCTATAATTTATATAACATAGGTAATAGTATAATTTTGATTATATTGCATTTTTTTACCTAAAAAAAAAAACAAAAAAAAACAAAAAAAATACAAATAGGTAGGTACTAACAATTTTATTAACTGGTATAAAAAAAAATAAAAATAAAAATAAATGAAGGTTGACTTCAGTCACCAATATGATATTTGATTTGGGTGTATTACGACGATGGCACTTTTTTATTTGACATTCTTTCTCTCTCTCGACATGCGGGTAAGTATATATTGGCTATATTAACTTTTTGTATATGTTTACATAATAATTATGAGAGTATAAGTACGTAGGCATTCATTATCGAATTAGTTACGCGAACAAGTAAAAGCCAACAAAAAATTTACGATATAACTGACAATTTTTGGGTACCTACTTTTACGTGTAAGAAAATTTTATTCACAAAAAATGTCGTTAAAAGATCGATTATATATTATACGGTCGCTATTATCGATGATAAATTACGAATTTTTGGCCAAAAACAAAACGTTGGTCTAATTAAACTCGATTCGTTACGCACGGTGTTTTTGTTTTTTTTTTTCGTTTTTTGTCGATGTACACAAACTTTTTCGAACAATGTTTTTTACACAGATTTTTTCAACAATAACAAAAAAAAGTTTACCATTAAAATAAATAATATATTCGAGGAAAGATTAGGTATGGGGGAGATGAATGGAGCTGGGCGTGGGAGGTGGGCTACGAATTTCTTATAGTCGATAGTGACGTCTAACTTTGGGCGAGGGTGACGGTGCTGCTGGTTCTTCCGGAGTCGGTGGCAACGAACGAATGAATTCCAAAGCTTTTTGAATGGCTTCGGGTACTGGAGGTGGAGTGGGTATGTGACTTCCAGTGGGCACGAAACCTTCGGGTCCAGCGACGTAAGTCAGTGAGATCAGAGTGCCGTCCGGAGCCGTGTACGAGTACGAACCTTCGGCGTGTTGCGCTTCTTGGTCTGGAACTCCAGGGTTCAGCAGGTAACCCGTTTCTTCGGCGACGATCGAATTTCCAGTTTCATAACTGCGAACATAAGCGAATGGAGGGCAAAAAAAAAAAAATAAATATATTATTAAAAGTAAAAACAAAAGAGGAAAACAAACGATAAAACGTATAACAAACGACTGTATTGTCAAAATGGCAGGTGACACTTTCTCCAGCAACGAAACATAAAAAAATCATTTCCACCAGTGGTAGCTGGTCGGAAAGGAAAATTTGGTTCGTGTTTTAACCACCGTATGTATACCTGGTAACGCAATTTTTTACTCCCAATCATAAAGTAAAAACAAATTCTTGCGTAATGTACGCGTAAATTATGTAATTTATTTTTCCAAAAAAAAAAAAAAAATTAAAAAAAATTAAAAAATAATATGAATCTTAATAAAATAAACTAAATTGGATACATAAAAGTTACTCGAAGTACAAACGTGGTAACAAGTCAATAAAAAAAGTACATACCTACAACATTTTAACGAGATGTAATAATTTTTGTACTTTTTTTTTTGTCTTTGTTTGCCTGTTTTTTCATGGTTCCAGGAATATATAAAAATAGAAAAGTAAAGAAAGAAAGAGAATACAACAGTCGAAGTACATGTGCCATTCATCGAATTTTTTTACATCAACTAAAACAGCCAAATGACGTCGTAGACAAATGTTTTACGATCGTCTTCCATAAGAGAGGAATTTGTTGGATATATAGATAAACAATGAGCCAAAGATGGTTCTCGGAGTTGGCCTGAGCATTGAAAATTGCATAGCATTTATGAAAAAAAAAAAAAAAAAAAAAAGGTAATACACTGGCATTATTTTGATTGCAAAACACTCGTGGAAACAATGAGAAGTGAAATTATTTCATAATCGTGTCCAAAGATTCAGTTAATAGATGGTGTCCACTACGATGTGGAGTTACAGCGGGCGTTTTATATTACACGAGTAAACAAACACGATGCACATTGTCGTCGAGGTCACGAAAGATTTGTGATTTTGTTCAAAATTATTAGCTTACGTGTAGGTATCATTAGCAGAAATATGACCACCTTTGCAGGTTAATAAATAACATTATAAATTCTCAAACGAAGAACGCCAATGTATTCTCAATTCAAGTGCAGAAAATCTAACTAAGTTTAGGCTACAGAATTGATATTTTGTTAATATTTTGTCATCTTTGAACAGATATAATCTGAAGTCGAAACTGTTTTAGGATTAAAAATCATTATTTTTATCTTCTACGAAGTCTCTTCTGACAATGGTGAATGTGAGGGGGGTCGTCCTGGTTGCCTTCACTATACCTCCCCAATTGGCTCCGGAAAAAAAAAAAAAAAAGCCTAATATGAAAACATATTATGAGTTCATTGAGGGTGGCAGTATTGTGGTAAGAGCACGGAGTAAGAAGAGACATCAGAGATGATTTGGAACCCCACACCTTTACGAAAAAGAAATATACACCATTGCTCATAACGAAATAATAAGTTTTATTCAACTTAAGTTTATTGTCTACGGTACATAAATGAAAATAATGTGTAACATACTTTCAACCGAATTTAAAAAAAAGTAGAATATATCAATTTAACTCGTACGTGAGTATGTATGTATGTATGTTCGTTTGTCCGTAAACTTCTGGAGAACTACTGGATCTATGTTGATAATCTTCTTTTTTAATGATAGAAGATGATTTCATGGTGGTCTTTCATTTCATTTGTTTTTTTTTGTTTTTTTTAACCTTTGAGACCGTTTTTCAGCTATTTAAAACGAAAATTTTTTCTATAAAACACGACAGAAAAAAGGACCTTAATGTGATATTCCTGCAGACTACATGTATAAATGTATTTTAAGTTCGTGAAAATATAAAAACAAATAAATAGACTGAATAATTAACGGACGATGTCGAAGCGATGATAGTATTATTGTCCTCTAAATTTTAACGAGCTTACAAAACTACGTGTCAGTGCTGACACACATATTTCGGAGGGCCAAAGTTCAACACAAACCGACAATGCACATCTTGTGAGCCGTGAAAAGTTGGTACCTTCATGTAAGACGTGATTACGTTACAAGTTCAAAATGTTACCCACTCACTATAGCCTGGAAGCCCTGTTTGACTGACAGTTTCATTAATTTTCGGTTTTTCGAGCTGGTTTTAAAAAACGATTTCATATTAATCAAGACGTGTACAACACATCACTACATTATCAACAACAACGACCATCAAAGTGAATAAAATAGCATTCACACGTCAACGAAGTACAAGTAACTATCTGTGGATTATGATCTCTTCTGGTTACAGACAATACTATGTAAATAAAATAATATGAGAATTCGAAAAATTAAAAAATGTCAACATAGTATTCTATATGTATATATATATATAGGTCTAACTATTTCTTTGAAGTGATTACAACACTTGTAACGATGTATTGATACATTTTACAAATGGTACTTGTGAGAGGCATTAGTTCTTAGTAGATATAAATGGTACTTATATAATCTGAAAATAAGTTCGACTCTATATTCGATTGTTTGGTTTTCGTGAGAGAAATTTACTACTTTCGCAAATATGTCCAGTATGTACATACGTGTAAAATATTGGCTAAATCAACAATGATGACGTATAGGTAGCCAACACTTAAAGCCATCCAGCAATGAATTCCAAAGGAAACAATTTCGGTAAATTGATTCGCTACTGTCGTAAAATTTACTCACAAATTACGGTGACTGATGGTGCGCTGGACAATTCAAAATTGTTACGATATGTACCTTAGAAACGATTCCATTATAAAGGTCGATATAAGGAAGTAATTTACTAGTAGTTTTTCCACAGCATACAATAGTCGAGAGATATAAGTATAGCCATAAAGTGGTTAAATTTTATTTATTTATTTTTCTTACGAGAACTCCAGTTTTTGTCATCCAATAAAAGACATTAGATTCAACAAAACGAAATTAAAAAAAAAAAAAATAGAGAAAATGCAAAAAGGGATAAAACCATATTAACCTTTTATCTTCCGTTAAATGAATATGCATTTGGATATAATAGTTGTCCGAAATTTTTATGTAATTGTTAGCTTTCTCCTCGAATTTGTTGCACAAGTGCGTTAAGAAGTACTTATATTTTTTTACTTTTAAATTCCTTTTATAAAGAGAAATATACCTTTACGGTTCAGTTTTATTATTTTGGCAAGCATCAACTTTTTTAATAAAAAATTTCCTCAACTAATGTGAGTGCGAATACGTTATTTATGGATTCTTTTAATGAAGGCTTATGTTTGTTTGGCTTCCGATTGTTTATTGGAATTTATTTTAAGAGCGTATGTAAACTATGAACAGGAAATATACCAATTCAAAAGCCATTAAAACGACTCTACACCGTATAAAACTAAGAAAGGCCAAAAGGTTTTATGAAAAATGTGCACTTGGATTGCTAATTAAAATTAAATTTATCAAGTTCGAAAATTCTACGGATTTTTTTTTTGATTAAGAAGAAAGTATATCACTACCTACCCAAGTAAAATGTCATTAATTTCAAAAAACAAAATTTTGAATATTTTTACATTCTTATAGATGTACGTTGAATCTCTATCTTTCTTTTCTCTCTCTTTCTCTCTCACTCTCTCAAATTAACAGTTATATGAGAATAATCGCTGATTAATTCATTTACTTACGTTATCATAATATTTAATTAAATTATCAACCTATTTTAACTCATAAAAAACGAATCGCAATAAGAAAACTTGCATTATATAAAAGTATAAACATCAATTCATATTTTTAGCATCTCATGCAAAAATTAGAAGGAAAAAGTTAGTGCATATTTTTATGATTTTAAAAATGTTTAATATAATCTCAAACACCTGCATTTAATTTAATAGGTACTCCTAATCCCCATAATTTCTATATTGTGGAATAATCCGATGACTCGAGAGAGTAGGTACAGATGATGATATTGAAAATAGTAGTAAAATTTTTGTTATACGTGAGTACCTTCACTAAGTAGATATTAATTAAAAAATACAGTCACTATTTTTCTTAAAGTTTCTCCTTCTTTGAAATTCACTCCAAACACTTTGATTTGTTCCATTCTGAGGTCATAATCCAGCATCATTTGATTTTTTGCTTGCATTCCGGTAGTTTTGTCGATCCTCAAATACCTAACATAACAGCACTTATATTTTTAAAATTATGGTTTCCAGTAGGCTGTTGAATTTGGAGGACATTTTTCAATACGACACATATTTAAAATGCACTAATCTTTAATTGGTTTCTTCGTCTTATGTTCCTATTATTGTGTCACAAAATCAGAATTTTCTAAAATAATATCTAAACAATTTGAAATATTCATCCTCTCCTTTACTCAAGCTCTGAGTATGGAAAAATTAAACTTTCAAATTTTTATTCTGAGGAAAAAAAAATTTCAAATTATACATCAATGCGTTGACTCATTCTCAAGTTATTTGTAAACGCCACTGCTTTGTTTGCAAAATCGAGCGAATCGAAATAATCTGAAGATTGGTACGACGAGAATTTTTGCTACTGAGCAGCAATTTGTTCGTTGGGAGGGTAAAGAAAACTTTTTGGGAAACACCTGCCCCATTAGGTACTACTTCCCTCCAGTCGTTTATAAATCAAAGAAGAACTTATCATTTTCGTCGAATGATATTGTCCAAAAAAATGCTCTTATTGGGCCTACTAGTATACTATAAACAATTTAAAATGTTGCTCTTGCAAACATAACGTATGTGATTTGCTCTGATAATAAGATAATACGACATTTAGATTTAGCTTTTAAACTGACTGAATATTTAAACTTATTTCTAATAACCACTTTCAATTTGAATATTTTGGTGTGGTTTGAATCATTTTTGATGATTTTCTTCACTAAATAGTTACGCACAAATCTCGACGTTCTTGGCTTGTTTCAGGGCAAAAAGTGATAGTTCGGATTATAATATACACTTAGTATACTACTAGGTATATCCTCGTCTAAAACAATAACACCATCATTTTTCAACTTCCTTAATGACTACCTGAATTTCCCATCCAATGGAACTTCAATTACGAATGTAGGTATATCTTTTCATTTGTGCCGCATGACCTCCTCCATCTATTTATAAAATTTAATTTTTTTCGTTATTTCCACACATTCCATTTACATCGCTCCACTACGGTTCGCCTACTTCTTAACGAGGGGTAGGTGCCATTTTTCATGCGAATTTAGGTACCTATTTAAAATTTGCACCTTCCTCGAGTATTTCGAGATGAATTTTCAATTATAGGCGAGTGCTCGTTAGGCTAAGTACATGTTTTCATGGTTGCCTCATTTGAATTGAAAGAATTTTAAATCATCTTACAAGGTTTTTCAATGTGCATGTTATTTCTAGGAAATGAATGAGGAACAAAACAAAAGGAAATAAGTTGATAAAAAAAAAAACTTTTAAATAATAAAATGTAAGATTTTTGTTGAAACAGAAAATACCTACATTTGTAAAATTTTAATCCAAAAATTCAATTTTTATAACCAAATTTTCTTGTCTTAATGTCTTTCGGCAGTGAATCTGCTATTAAAATATAAAAAATAGAATGACTTAAAAACAAAAAAACAATAAAAAATGGGCAAAAAAGAGTAAAATAATCCGCTTAAAATTTCTCCAGCAAGATGTAGTAGGCCTAGGGACTGGAATTATTGAAGTAAGCGCTCTTTTCTTTATCATGTAGGCTTAATATACGTCAATTCCGTAAAATTCGATGATAAAACATTTGAATTAGCGCCGACTTCAATAATTCCATTCCCTAGACCTACATCTTGCTGGAGAAATTTGTAAAGGATTATTTTTCTCTTTTTAGCGCATTTTTTATAGTGTTTTTAATGTGTAAACATCTTAACGCTTGGTCTATTACAGTAGGGACTAAATGAGAATTACAATCATCAGATTTGTGTAACTGTAACCCTTACAATCGTTACTCTCATTTGTGAGTGTTAAATGATCTGTAGGTGTTCGGTTGTGTGCATGTGCAACGTGTTGTAATAGTTTACCTCGCATGAATTTTTCAATCACATTCTGGAGAACTATTAGAACTGAACAGAACACACCGCCATTTGTGCTCATCTGTTTGATAGCGGCTGGTCTCGAAATAACAACCTTTCAGTTGCACAACCAGACACCTA
The DNA here is from genome assembly GCA_011428145.1 of Ericerus pela. Classification (NCBI taxonomy): domain Eukaryota; kingdom Metazoa; phylum Arthropoda; class Insecta; order Hemiptera; family Coccidae; genus Ericerus; species Ericerus pela. Next base: position 345,446 of record WOFM01001009.1, read on the forward strand.
ATGTTAAGGTTTATGACTTCAGATTCATATTATCCAACCCTAACCTTTGACAAATGTGCCAGTAACTCAAAATAAATATTATAAGAGCATTTCGACACTAACTGTTGCAGAATTCAGAATCTTCTTAATTTTTCCACCTCCAACATATATTTAATTTCAAAAATAAATAAATATCGAATTCATTTTTCGTTTCTTCATTCAATGTTCGACCATATTTTGAAATGAGGACACGAAGTTCAGATAAATTCAACATAGAATCACCGAGGAACGGCCTGTCTGTCTGTCTGTCTCACTCACTACAAGAAAAATGTGCACAATGACCTCTTTATCAGCTCTTCTTCCTGGTTTAAACAAAGAAAGCTGGCATCACAACTTACGCGATTACTATCGGCTGGTTACTGTAGTAGATTTTGTCAAAACATTTATTTGTATCGTTAAACTTATAAACGAATAATATTCAAGCTGCTATTGTATACCTACAGTGGCGAATGTAAACGCACATAAATTGTACGTGTAAACGAGTCACCAACAAACATGTGACATCGTAAACGTCACATTGACCAAAAGTAAAGAATATTTATTGAGTTTGTTTTCTTAATGCAATACATTAAGTGAAGAGTGAGATAGAGAGAAATGGAAATAATTTAGGTGCTTGATAGAGAAAAAAAGAAGACAGCATCTACTGTGTTAATTACTCGTAGCTAATTATGTTCGTGCGCGAAAATAGAATTCACGGAAAGCATATAGCACCCATTTTTTTTTTTTTTAAATATATTCTTACTGAGGTCACGGTTGGTTATACTAATATTAAAAATTAATTGTGTAACTATTTGCCCATCATTCGATAACTCATACAAACGTGTATACATATACATATATGCTGATAATTACTCGCTGTAGAGTCGGGCTATTCTCGAACAGAAACCATAAATCTGGAATTTTACTTTAATGGAGAAGTTAAAAACAAAAACAACACCATGCATACCTCCGACCTTCAAATGAGTCGATAAAAAGAACAGGTAGGTATTTTCTTAATATTTTGCAATAAAATTATTTGAGACGTATAATGTGGTAAAATTTCGTTATTGTTTGTAAATTTACAATATTTAAAGCATAAGAAATCAAATTTATAGAAAACATCCAATTTCCTCTTATTACAGACCGCTGCATGTTGCTGTGGTCTTATCGAGGGTGAATACTAATAAAGTCGATATTATTAGCTTAACTCTTAAAATTTGGACCTCGACATGATAATACTGAAATAGAAGACGTATATTATCGGTAGACGCTTCTAATTTAAATTATTCCTTAGAGGGTTTTTTTTTTTTTTTTAAGGGATCGAATAAAAAAATTTATAAGTTTTAGCTTAGCAACTTGAAAAATACAAGTGTGGACATCACATCCACAAAATTACCTGGAAGTTAGAAAATACCATTATTAAGAGTCACATGCCTGCATTAAATAAGTGATTTAACAGAAGTACTAACCTAACACAATAGAAAAGTTGTCAAAGTCGAAAAGAAATAAATAAAATATAAATGAAATAGGTACCTTATATGTTTACGTACCTAAATTGATGCTGTTTCGACCAGAATATGTTAGTTATGACAAAAGCAAAAGCAAAGTTTAAATTTGACATTCAACATATATAGGCTTACTGAGATTTTTTTCTGAAACTGAGTAAATTCTAAAGAAAATTTACCATGTAAGCCACTAAAAATGCTTAAAAAAAATGAAAAATAAAAAAAATTGACCAGAAATTCGAGCTCTTTCGTCAAAAATCACAAATATTGATATGATTTCTCAAAATTAAGAGTTAATTCAGACAACGCCAGATTAACGGCCGGATTATTAGTGAATAGCAGCCTCTCATCTTCTAATTTTTATGTATTTTGCTATTTTACATATTTAAAGAATGTTCAATTTATATTTTCTGTGGAGACTGAGAAAACGATTTTCTACTTTTTATTGAACAACAATATGCGTTGTTTTCATCGTAAAATTCCTTTTAATATATTAATTTGTGGAATGGTTATCAAGTTGGCTTTCAGTCACTTCTACCAAATGATAAATTTCCTAACATGAGCTAGCTTTCTGGTTTTGCTGCATTGTTTGTATGAGCTGAACTTCCAGAATTGATGCTTTTTTCGTTTCACATTCTCAATGCTCATCTCAATATTCAAATCTTTCTCAGAAAAATTCCAAAGAGTTTTGGTAATCGATTTGGATAATTTATCAAGGTCATATTCGTCTCTCACTCTTCAGTCTCTCTTATTTTTACCTATACCCTATGCTTTAAAAAATTATTTTTCAGAAATCAAAAAATAGGTTACATAGTGTTGAATAAATATTCAATTTTCAACATTTTCTCTTTCAGTAAACGTATCATAAAATAGCGGTGTAAAATATCGATATTTTTTCGTATTGATATTTCAGAGAAAATACCGATAGGTACTTAAAATATCGTCATTTATGGGGTAAATTGGAAATTAATTCTGTCAAATATCGATATTTTCCTATATTTTTACGTATCGACACCTAAAATATCGATATTTTTCGCACCTCTTTCAATGACTGACTAACGTTGCAAACTCATACATTTATTCAACTAGAGTATAAACATTCTCCTTTCTCAAATTCTAAAAGGCCTAGAAATTGCAATTTTTGGTATATTATTCTATGGAACTCACCTAACAACCATATGTAATTAAAATTTGTGTGCTAATTTTTTTTCTTCTCATTTTGATACTTATTTGACAAGACTATCAGGTTTCTTTATGAAAATAAACGATTGACAATTCCAGAAGAAAATATTCAAAATCGAAACCCTTTTCGAAAAACAACCTCTTCTTGATCTATAATAATATTAAGATATTACCAATGAAAAAAATTCTCAGTTTTAAGTAGTCTACCTTCTGGTTTACAAGTTTATCTCGTACGACCTTGTCTAAAAGTAAGATTACATTACAAAGCTAAAAAATAGCGTTGCAATGTTGTAAGAAGAAGAAAAAAATCGTATCTAGGTAATCCTATATTTAATCGAACTCAATTTGAAGATAGTTTTTTTTTTTTTTTTTTTTTTTAAATATACCTAGTTGCGATTATCTACGATTTTGTAATCGGTCAGATGAGAGCCAAACGACAAAACGTACGAAATTTTATACGTACGAAATTTTATACGTATACAAATCAAAACGTAATATATAATTATCGATAACCAGTAAAATAGATTCGCGATAAAATCACTCCTCAATTGTCTGCCAGAATTATTTGGATCGTGAGAAAATGTGTGCGAGAAGAGCAAAATTTCTCAAGGTTCTCCAGATACCAGCAACGTCGCATTTCGTGATCTCTAAAATATTTTCGTATAATTTTTCAAATAAATTTGTTACATTTAATCGAATCACATTCTAAAAATGTGATGATTTCATATTTTTCGTACTTACAGACAAGGTTATATCGATACTTCCATTAAAAAGGGAGATGGATTCACGTATTCCCGACGCAATCGCTTTTGACCCGGTCTCATAATGCCAACATTACCGAAGAAAAAACACTATTTTTAAATGTAACGATTTTTTTTTTCCGAGCCTTATGAGAATCCTCACCCGCAAAACCCTACCCTTCACATACGCCCTTCCTTTTAGAACACCTTTGCACATCCGAAAATGCTGACTACGAAACGACTTTTACAGATTTTGTTATTTACGCTTTAAGAAACAATATTCAGTATTCGCATTATCATCCTCGAGAAGATTCCGTTTCGAATCAACTCCTAAAACCAGACCGAACTTACACGAATTTTGCATGCATTTTAACCGGACGCCTATACCCATTAACCTTTCACGAAGTTAATACCTTGTCGCGATGGCCGGACAGGCAGCGTGACATTAAAATGGCACCCACATACAATACTCATTTAACGCACGCACGCGCACCGCACTTACATTCGTGCGCAAAGAATAGAAATGCTTCGAGCTTTTTCTCAATTTGATTCTGCGTAAAATTCTGCAATATTGTCGGCAGACGTACGTTCATCTTGAAAATCTTGAAAATTTAAATTATACCTTTTACTTGCTTAAACACAGTCGATTCCATGTATCTTTTCAATCGGTCATAACATTTACCTACTTTTTTTTCTTCTTAGTATTTTTTTTTTTTCTTCTAAATATTAAGATCTATTCTAAAAGCGTAACCGCCAAAAGATCAAGCAATGATTTTTTTTTTCAACTATTTCACGGATAAAAGATCTCAGGTCATGTGAATTACATGGCGCAATAATCATCGTTAAATTTAGTAAACGTGTCTGTCGAAGTTAGCCCATCCGAGTATAGTCTGTAATTAGGCAGTTAGAAGAGGAGTCAACAGAAAAAAAAAAAAAAAAAAGCTCTCTATTCAATGCTAATATACGTCCATCTAATTATGTAATAAAATCGCATGGATAAAGGCACAAAAACAATAAATACGAATTTAAAGTGTGGTACCTATATACAACAAATTAACGTTCAGTTAGTTAGTTGGGTTTTTTTTTTTTTTTTTTTTTTTTTCATTCATTACAGTTACTCGATGTTTACATTATAAATTTTTCGTTGTATCTTAAAATCGGGTTGTAATATGCAATATGTAGCCTCTGTTGAGTATTATATTACGAAATATTACACGAATTTAAATACATATAGCTCCGGAGAGACGTACCTATACAATAATAACTTCAAGTATATTTATTACATTAGGCCTACACTGGGATCAATTTTAATTGTTGTTTTTTCGCTTGTCCAATTCAATGGACTTGGTACGAAAATTTTCCATCAAAGTCAAACAAAATAATTGCAAAATTGGCTCAATAATTTTGACTGATTAAAAAATTGAAAAAACGCATGTGTTAATATATATATATGTGTGTGTGTGTGTGAGTATTTCAATACCAAAATTAGTATGACAATATGCATTATTATTTCTACAGGTTGTAACGTTTTTTGGTTCTGTATTTTATTTGACTATCTGTCGATAGGTACGTTTTATCCTATATTTTTCTCTTTTAAAATTTTGGTAGGTAGCACGAATGTCAAAATGAAAAGTGCTGTACCTGGAAGCTAATTTATAAGAAAAATTTCACTACTTCTGTGAACTTCGAACGTACGTATCAACTTGAAAGAAAGCTTCGTGTCAAAGAGTATTAGCTTGTCTGTAATAATGTATGATTGGCACACATTCGTACTTGGTTGCTGGAAGCTAGTCGTTAGGTGTAAAATTTAATTTTGCATTTTAAAACAAGAAGGTTAGTTGAACGACATTTGGTAAATAGATACTTATTTCGTTTATGGTTGAAGATGTTTTGTTTGCTCGATAACAACTTCGTAAACGTATTAGTCTACGTACGATAGCCTAAATAGAAGTGGTTTTCGAAAAATTCGACATTTAAAAATTTAGGAGTAAGAAATCATGAAACTTAGTAGCCTACGTATCGACCTGCTTTACAATTACTAGAAACTGAAACATTCTTTTTGTAGTCTGATGAATGGTGCTATTAGCATACATAAACCAATAAAAAAAAAGTATTTTATTGCTGGGTTTTTAAAAATTTTACAGAAAATGACACTATTTAAAAATTAATTTTATCTCAAAAGTATCAGCCTTGGCTGAAATGAAAGTTCAAAATGTTTAAAGAGACTTAGCAATCATTTTATAATTTTTATAGTGAAGGTCAAAATCTTCCTCTGGTCGAAACATCAAGTCACAAGATCAACACAATTATTTCACCTCATAGAGTATTTCTATTGATTTGAATTTGGAACGATATTATTATGACCACCATAGAAAAAGAAAAAAAGCAGTATGAATTTTAATTATTTTTGATACAAATGAGACCATTTCAATCGTTAAGATGAAGTAGTCTATAGCCTAGAATAACACAAAACCTCAATAATGATATTTTCACCCACTACATTAAAGTCTTCACTTGAAGAAAAAATAACAACAGTTATTACTATTTTGATGAAAGTAAAATAATTTAACTTATTGCTATTTTTCAAGCTCCATCTTAATTTGACAGACACAGTAGCTGTAATTTTGTACCACTGTAACCTGTGGAGTTCCACTTTTCAGCAACCGTTCCATACGAACATATCCTTTTAATCCTCAATTTCTTTTGACATTCGATTGGGGCTTCTCGCAATCATTCCTTCAATTTATACTTTTTGTAGCCTATTTCATATTTCTATGCTTTTCATCTCAGGTATCTTAATTTCCTTTTTTTTAATAGAAACTGATAATTCAGCTTATTTTTATATTCTATTGAGCACTTCTTTGGAAATGCCATTTTATATTCTCCACAAGATACTCATTATGTGCTACTACGCACTCATTTCACAAGCTTCTAATCCAAAGTCAGCTATCATGCAATGAAATTTATAAGATAATGTTAAAAAGACAACATTTTAGTACTTTTATCTGGAGTTCCATTCTTAGGCCTATCTGGTAAATTCATTTTACATTGGATTTCTTTCTAATCCTTCAGAATGAAAACTATATCCTTCATCCATGTTGAAAAACTAACTAACAATAAAAACATGGAAAGACACGAATCGCACTTAAAAGCTAAAATCAGAAAAAATTAAAGACTTCGTCTGCAATAAGCCTACTCTGTCGTTAGAAAAAATAGTTAAAATAATTTCACTCTCGTCAAAATAGAAAAACTGCTGCACTTCCTCCTCAAGGTGAAGCCAATGAATTAGTTTTTGGAAATTCTGGAGGAAACTGTCATTCAAAAAATACGAACTTATGTCATTTTCATTCATATTTTGACAGCAACCGATTTTCATTAATTTTTTCCATTTTTCAATGATGACTTGTTTGAGAAGAAGGATTATTCTACAACTTTTAAATAAAAAACCAAAACTAGGATATTAAAAAATCAATTAACTGATTTCACTGTAAAAATAATTCTTATATGAACCAAGTATAGTTTTAACGTTCTCAGAGCTTGAAGTTGGCTCACAAAATACAATAATATGAAGGTTCACTCTAAGCAAATTGCGAAACAAATTTTTTTTCTTACATTAGGTTTTTTTTACATAATTTTCATATCCTGTAAATCATTTTTTAATATTTTTTGACTAATCTTCATCACAGTGGTCTTCTCGCACGAGCTAGAATTTTATGGCATCAAATCGATGACAGGATATTTATTTTTGTTTAATCACCGGTCATTAACTTTTTGTATTATATTAATCAATACGAATGAAAAACCTAATGAAATTACCTCCATTTATACGAACCGTCGTGTCCAACTCCTGGGTTTTCATATTTCAAAATAGGAATCGGTGTGGTTTGAACTCCTGCAGCTGCACCAGGCTGAGCAGATTGCGATGCTATCCTGTGGACCATCAGTAAAGTGGCTAATACACTCTGTAAACAAATGTCGATTGATGAATAATTGAGTAAGTGAAGGATAATGTTTGTTCAAATAAAATGAATTTAAAATAAAAAATAGCCTAAAAATGACTCCTTGCAATGTCTATATATCGACCAACTACGGTTTATAATGTTATGGAATAAAACAAGAATGGACAAACACTCATACCGAAGGACAACTTGAAAACTGATAAGTACATTTATTTTTTCTTATTTAACAAGTTAGGCTATACCTACATGGTAATGGCTACCAAGTCACACAACATTCTGTTGCCAATCATGCGAGATTTCTGTGGGTCAAATCGATTTTTAAGGAAACTTTTTTTTTTATAATTTAACTATTTGCTTGAATAGCAAACTCCATTTTGTACACAAAAGAAAAATTAAAATACTTAGCTGTTTCTGATACTCTATTAATCAATAATTGTTAATAAGACCAATAAAAAATAGATTCATAAGTAGAATATAATGTAGATAAAACTGATGTTCCCCAGTTTAGTGAAATATCTCTCGGTTAACTTTGTGAGGAAAAATAAAGCTTAGTAACTTTATTTACATTATTTGTTTATTCCTACTAATACAATTAATATGGGCAGATTATTATTGAAATATTCGTTATAAATTGTGAAAAATTTGGAAAATTCAACATCCTCAATTGCCTGATTTCGTCATTTTTTTTTTTTTTGTATCGGTGACTGTAGGCCTACGTGGATTTAATGGGATATAGGAGGTGCTTAGCTTTTCTAAAAATCAAACTATCATTTAAAAGTCACGAAAGTAGTCAAAATACTCAACTTCTGGCAACATTCAGCAATGTTTTATTTTTAATTTTATCCTAACCACTTGTGTATTTTTCATAAGAATTAATCCTATATTCTACTATTTTATTGATTCGAAATTTTTAACGAATTAATTCCAATTTTTAAGTCACCATTACCATTTAAGTAATTTAACTTTGACCTTCAGTTGAATAGTTTACTTTACAAACAGATTTACTAATTTTTTCGAACACATCAAAATAATTTATATTCATCATTCCTTATTCTGAAACGTAACTTTTATGTTATGTCTTCAATCTATATTAAGTAAAAATTCTCCAAGAAATCGAGTAGACAACCTTCAAGTTTGTAGAGAAAAATCACTTCAACTACGAACAATAATTTCACCTCATGAATAACTTAATTTTTTTCAATATGAAGTTTGTTCAGGCACAATTTCGATTCATAACTGATTTAGGTACCTTATTCATTAATGGCAGAGTAGTTTGAACAAATTGAAATTTCTTCTTTTTTACTGTCATGAAAAGTTGAACCATTATTTCAGACCTAAAGATGAGTTCATATGATGATAGGAATCACCTCATTGGTGGAACGGAACCGTAGACTGAATGTGAAATTCATATAATTCTTTAAAGGTCAGCTTTTTATGCTGAATTTTATAATATATTTCAGGGAAATGTATCAAAAATCTTCAATTTCTCTGATTTTTCCGGTATATAATATTATATTTTGTTCAAATTTATTTGGGGAAAAAAATTCAAAATCGTCAGAGATTCACCTGAAATTCGTAATTATATTTATAATCTACAGTTCCTTCCCTGAATGTTTCTACTTTCCTCTTGAGTTATTTCGCTTGAATTTATCTTTAAGACATGCTGAAACAACCTTGAGCCATCATGTCATTAATGATCTGAGTAACTGGTAATTCATCATGAAATTCATGCATTTTCTCCTCACCTTTCAATTAGCCAAGGTAACGGAACTTAAATACCAAGCTCAAACTTTGAAAACCGAAAAATTTCTATGGGATTGCGAATTTTTTCATACCTAAACTGAACTCTAGTTCTTCGAAAAGTAAATATCCATAGCTTTTGTCGGATCTCTTGATTGTTGATCTCAAAATTTTCAAAAAATTCAATTCTGAATCAATTCGTTTTGTAAAAACAAAAATATTTCAGAAAATTTTCCCAAGTCAACATTTTTTTAAAATAAAATAAATTTTATTACTAATCTTTTTATGGATGCCTACATTATCTATACTTTCTTCGAAACCGAATATTTATTTTCCAAATTATCGCATTTATTGGCCGAAATTTGAAAAACATTCGAATATTCAGCCTCTTCATCTTGAAAAATCCTTTAAAATAAGGAAATGTTTCAGGATTTTAATGTTTATCGTGATCATCTAATTTCACATTATTCAATAATTTGGGCGAACATCATCTTCAAAAAAAAAAAACAAAAAAACTGTATGATTTAGGTTCTTTTCTACAGCTTTTAAGGCGCCAAGGTGTTTTTTTTTTAGTTTCTCTTCGTGGTGATGCTTTCCTCGAGGCTTGAAAAATCTATATCCCATTATAGAAAGAAATTATCCGAACGATTAAATAATTTCCAATGACTGAGAGTCATCTCATTGTTTAATATACTTATTTCTGATTTACGAAGTCCCTATGCTAATCATAAAAATAGCCTAAGATGCTATAATCCAAAGAGAATATCTTAGGCCTGGTTGTTTAGCAAAAATTGGCTTCAAATTCAAAAATCAAATAGGTGGTACTCTTCGTACTTAAAGTTTATCGACCTACAGTCTAAATGCAAATTCTCAATTCTATTCGACTCCTTTAAAAATGTTTCCAGCCAACCAAAATTCTCCTTGGAAAATATCAACTTCCAGCGAAACCAACATTTTTCGATATTTTTGTTCGTGGTTGTATCTAATTAGCATAGTCTCTCTTGTATATTCGTACGAAAAGACACAAATGATCGAGTGGAACACGTGTAGTTTATACACAACAAAACGCATACAAAATTCACGAGAATATGTAGAATTTCATCTAATTTTTCTTCTGTAAACATTTACTAATGTTAATACTGTAGCTGTATCACTGAACACTTCCGTACGTATAACCAGTCATGTTTAAAGGTATTTAAAAGGCTCAATACGAATTAATCAATCAACCAAAAATAAAAAATTTTTAAAAAATTGAAACGTACCAACACGAATCGACACATTTTTGCACGTTTGACAAAAAAATAAGAGAAATTAAAAACAAAAAAAAAAAAAAAAAGGCAATTATTATCGAAATACACGACTTTGTACACAAATATACCACACAATTTGTGAAATCACACAATGATGCTGATGACTGGAGTGAAAGAAAAACACTGCTTATTTACGCACCGAGAATATTACCATCAATTACATTATTGCATACGTTTTCCATTCTTATATACTTTTTATCTACAAATAAATAACAAGAGAGTGCTACCGCCCCCATTCCCACTTTCTGGTTCGTTCGTACAGTTCTTCTTTCTTTTTTTTCAAATCACTCGTACTTAGTGTACGTACGTATTTACCTTTGTTGCAATATGTCAAGAGAAACGATCCTTTGAAATTGTAAGGGATTAGTGGGGACAGGGAGGTGGTAGCGCTGGTGGTAGGGTACGAATATCGAAGGGGGAAATACCGCGATGTAACGTTGGACCATTAATTAGTTTTATTACAGAAGACTCTTGAGTAACTATTGTAGAAATCTTCGTTGGAAGGTGTTTTATTCGCTGGCTGGATGTTTCGTATCAAAAATGATTCAGACTGACCACTGGTGTTGGACGAATCAAGTGTTACGAATCGGTCACGTTTCCACGGTGGCAATTTTAACAGCTACAGCCCATTATAAAATAGAGAAAATTGATAATTTTTTTTTGTCCCCCTACATCAATTTTTTTCTTTTTTTTTTTTGTGTGTGTGTGTGTGTGTGTGTTTTGCAGAATAGGTACTTTACATTACAATAAAATGCGACGGTGTTTTATGCATCGTTTGGGTGATGTTTCTGCAATTTTTTTCTTTTCTTTTATTGTTTTCATAGAATTTCTTCCGTGATGTGGGTACGTTTTTTCTCGACATACAATGCTCATTATTGGCATTCGATAAGCAATATTGGTACGTTTGGATACTAAATTAATATGCTTCTGTTCAATAAATTTTTGACGCATATCTACCAATAACTAGATTTCGTTTTGTCGTCGATTATTTTTTGTTGTTCTTTTAGTGGTCTTTTTATGCTGCAAAGAATGAGGAATACTCGTAAAGATTTGACCTCGTAGTATTCACGTTCTACGGTTCTGGTTTTGAATATTTTGGAGTGTTAATTAAAATCTCATTCTCATCATTTTTAATAGAAATTTATGAGACCTGATCGACGAAAAAAAACTAGTCGTTCAGTCCTAAGGTGGTTTTATGGGCCACAATATCATATGCGAGAAAGTTCTAATACCTACGTCATAAAAATCGAAAAAATTTCAGGTAAATCAACAGCAGTCTAAATGATGCGGATAGTCCAATTCGTCCATTGCTTAATTCTAATTTATTAGCCAATAAAAAACACACCGATGCAACTTAACAATACAATTTACCCTGAAAATATTTAAGTAATAATTCATTTAAAAAATATAGAGGATTGTATGGCTATAAAGCTTAAGAATGAGCAAAATTGGTCTTGATCATAGTCTGTCACTTTTTGCAAGGTTGAGACCGGTATAATATTCCTACATTAGCGAAACGAAGACCAACATTTATTAGGCAAGACCAAGACCTATAAAAACGTACTCAACGGTGAGACGCTAACATTAAATAGGTATAAAACTTGAGTAAAAATGTGAACAAACTGCAAAACGATAGGTAGCAAACTAACTGCTTGAATACTCCGCCGTATTCTATGTTGAATTTTTTTCTGTTCACTTACTTGATCATTCGCAAATGATATGTTTGGCATAGTATGGTTTAAGTATACTATAATTATATTGAATGTTCATGAATGTTAACTTCAATTTTGGCATCATTATATAGTATTAAAAATCTAATAAGTTATGCTAAGATCAACGCAAACATGGTTTTTATCTCCGTGTGAGTCTTTGTTTCGTCAGTGTTTTTTCTCATCGCTACTATAGGATGCAAGAAACACAAGCTACTCTAGAAGAACATCAATAAGCCAACCAAATTTACGTTTCTTAGAAAACTAACCATTTACAGACTAAGTTATTTGGGCAAAAATTAACCTTGTCTATTTTCAAATAATTGTTCAAACACCTACCAACCTAAAACAAATTTAAAATTCAGAAATTAGTAATTTTTTGCAACCTCCCCTACGCAATTTAAAATAGCATCATCACTTATCAATCTTGCATTATCTTATGTCGCTCTTCTCAACTCATTATTCCGGAAAATTTTAGATATTTTCAATACATTTCACTTTTTTCTAGTCATTTCAATGTACATATATAGCCGAAGTCTGTTAAATAATAATTTATAAAAATTATTGGCAGATGATTAGGATACGAATCAAATCAAAATTTTTTATTTGATTCAAATGATACCTGATATTTTTTTTTTGAGGGGGTAAGTCGAATTTGACAATTTTCAATCATTCATCAACGTTTTTGCAAGAAATACACCTTCATGAGAGGTATACTTGAAATCAGAGATGGAATCATGCTACCATAAAATATAATAGAACTGCTATAAATTTACCACTATAAATACCTACACTGGAAACAAACCAATACCAAAAACTCATACTTAAAAATATTATAATACCAGAACCTCTAAAATCACTTCAATTCAATATTTTTATTTAATAATAATGCAATGTTCAATATATCATTAAGAGAACAATACCTAAGTAGAAGGTTCTGGTAGTGGTATTTGTGAAAAATTCAAATTTGTTATATATGCCTGTTTTAGAATTTGAAAATTTCCAACTACCAATCCTCTCCCACGTTCTTACACTATTGGACTTTTTTCAACTTGTTAAGACTAACATTATCATGTCAATCATTTTCAAAGAGAGAAAAAGGAGAAAAAATCAAAAAGTACCAGAAACAAAATAGAACTTACAATACCGCTACACAAACATCGTCCTTTCAATCATAATTTGTAATTTTATAAGTAAGAAAACAGAAAATTTGTTTTCAAAATACATAAGAAATGAAATAGAACCTACAATACCATTACACAAATATCACAATTTCAATTATTTTTAATTCTGTGAAGTGAAAAAAGATAAGAAAATTAAAAAAACAAATACCGGAAATGAAATAGAACTTAAAAATACCTTTACACAGATACCGATACCAAGACCAGAAATGGAAACACTGTCAGAAAAAATTTTGCAATGAAATCAAAAACAATACCAAAATAAGTAGTATCTGTAACGGCCAAAAGAGGTGGTAATGTACCTAATTAAGACCACTTTCAATGTTACACCATACACGAGATACTGAACACTGGATAAGCATTAATACCTCTAGAATAGTTTAGATATTTGATTTATTATCCACAGACTATCGTGGACCTTAACGTATTTGAGAGACTCAATAATATTTTTAAAACACACAATTGAATTAACACATTTAATAAAATAATAATGTGTACACTACAGTACATCAATTAATACGTTAACACTTATACATAAGGTATCACAATCCGTTTTGACAAGACTGTCTGTTCACTAGAGACTTCTACAAGAGAGGTTCTAGGTACTTAGAAGTAACTGTCGAGGAACTGTGTTTTATTCCTCTGAATTGAGGGTTTATATACTCGTTCAGGGTACGTAAGCGTACGTGTCGGAGAGGTTAAGTGAGGTAGGGTGTTGTTATTATAGGGTTGTGCTGACTCGCAAGATACTCGAGGGACAGGCACAATTAGGTCATGGATATACAGACATTATATCTATATTCATAAAATCAAATACGGGTAATTTAGTGGTTGTTTACAAAGAGTGATAGGATGATTATTGTTGATAAATATCTACGTTTTTGGTACTCAAAAATGTGTAGGCGAATATGTTCGTCATTTCTAAAAATAGACAAAAATATACGTTACAGTATCAATACCAAAATACCAATACCATAAAAAAATTTGATAATGGTAAAATACCAATAAATTACAGTGGTATTGCATCCCTGCTTGGAATATTTCTTGACTAATGCAGACTAGCTTGAGTATCCAATAAGGAATAGCGAATTAAATTTTATTTTAGTTTTACCTGGAGTAATATAATGATGGGAAGCCAAAAATAATGACCATAAACCAAGTGAAGATTACTTTGAAGTCGTAAAAAATATGCGAATCATTGTATACATAATTATGTATAAATTTTTGCAGTTCTTCCCGAAAAATAATCGATTTTCATTCTTCAACAACCCATAATTAACTTTATTTCATAATTTTTTATAATTTTTCGCGTTGCAGCAACATAATAGCACACACTCTGAGACTGAACGCCCCAAAAACAACGCATTGACATTGCATCACATTGCATCTTCTTGATAATACTTAGTACAAGTGTCTTCTAGCCGTACAAAACGTCACACAAATCCTTACCAAATGATAATTTTATTCGCATTACACTTTATTAACACATTTCACTTTTCTCCTTGATCGAGGTCACACAGACACCTGTATTTCCTATAGTTCTTCTCCAAATGGTTTTGTAAATTCCACACGTGGGTACCAATATTCAATAAGCAAACATCATCCATTTTTCTTTTCGACGACATAATTTTGGTTTGAAACGTATCTGGAGACAGTACTAAATTTATTTCGAGAAATGAATTGCATTTAATTAATATTCTTCGTTAGTTTCGACACTTGAGAATTGTAGTAGTCAAAATAATGGAGGTTACCTGTATAAATTAATTTTTTTGGCTTTTTTTTTTGTTTCTTTTGATTTTTGTTTCAGCATTAAGTTAATTGTTATAGCTAATGCGGGTAAAATAACCATTAATGAAGTTTATTTTTGGAAACGATGTTGAATTTTTAAGACAAATTTTCAAGGATAATGGAGAAAAATTCATGTCACTCTTTAGTTCTACATAGGCCTGTTGGATTTTATTACAAATATTCATGTACTTATAATTTTATTACCTACCGATCAAAAACAATTTATTACTTGAGCTAAATCGTTTGTAAAATTTTCACGCCAATTGCCATAAGAATCCGAATTTTTATTTTTGGCCCTCAGACAAATATGTCTGCTGTATACCTACAGTTCCTGGTCAACTACGGTTATCTGTATGCATGAACGAATACTTTTAGCTGGCAATGACAAAGCTTCTTTGGTACGTAATATTTTTGCAAAAGATGATTCTTTTGATCCGGTATTACAAAGTTCAACGCGGACAAGTCGAAAGAAAACGTATTTAATTACTTTATATATAACAAGTAAAATTCATTTTTATTAGCCAAAAAGAAAATCTAGCTGGAATGATGACAGTAAGGATCTGATCTCTTCCACGTTTTTGAGGTGATCATAATTCTTTTCAATCTTCTCTTCTATTCTATATCCACGTCCATTCTGGCTGTAAATAAAGCACTGAGTAGACCTTAATTATAGACAATGTGTCGGGGCGCACACAATTGAGACAGTCACCCTAAGGGGCCTACATTATCTCATCAATTCTCAAGATATTGTACATTATGATGGTCTCAACAAAGAAAAAAACACCCAAAGACTTCGACCGGACTCCACAGAGTTCTCCCTTAAAAGAATTTCAAATTTTTGGTAATGGAGGCAAAACATGCGTTATTTCTAATGAAAATATATTTTTACCTACCATGAATTTCACTCAGATATTCTGAAATATCATTAAAGATAGAGCGAAGGATCAAAATATACTCACTCATAAAGTCTTTTCGATCCTGAACATGCAATAAATGATGTGGGAATCATACCGGTTTGAGGTATCAGGGTTTCAGCCCCCAAAATGACAGTCGCTGCCGCAAGATTGGCTAATTTCGTGCATTGCACGTTAAACAAAATTATGTTTGCTTGTTTGTAATTACTTGCAAAACCTTGCAAGCAGGTTGAAACTTCCAGATTGTGATAAATTGAGAGTTCAAACTCTGGGTGATGTCACAAACTAGCTTGTCGGTACATAGGCTGTATTTATCGGTTGTTATAGCAACCATAAATATGACTCAATTATAGTCATCACACACACATATATATTTCCTACATATTATGGGTGTCTGTGTGCATATAAGGAGCCAATATATAAGGCCACAAAAATCTGTGCTACATTTCCAGTGTTCGCTGAGGTCCTGACCACCTCATACCCGGTGTATGAAGCGGTGAACACGCAATAACTGCTGGCTACCTTCTATATGGAGTATTCTTCCATAGTGTAAGGTATTCCACAAATGATTTTTAATTCAAAATTATATTTACCACTCTATATAATTAGCGAAATTGATGAATATTACGAATAGTGAAGCTACGAAAATTGCAATTTTGAATTTTACTGATAACAAATTAGATACAAAAACGTCAAAATTCAAAATAGCCGATTTAATATTACCGATTTTCTAACCACAATTGTATGTACCTACATACCAATTTCTGTGAATAATTTATCAAAACTGAGCAGCTCCGAAGTTTTTCAGATCACCGATCAATTTAATTAGAGTTTTTGGTGTCAGTGAATAATACATTTAACCCAAAACAAAAAACTATCCAGGTTCCAGCTCAGAGATCAACTGTAGGGTAATTTCAATTGTAGGATTGTTTTTTTGAAAATGATAAATGCGATGCTTTTGTTCCAGAATTTCGCTTCATATTTTGAATTTATCAATGTTAATAGGAAATATCATGCGGGCGGAATTTCAAAAAATTTTCTACATAAAAACTTAAAAAGAGATGAAGATAGTGTCGTTGAAGCCAAAATCAACATTAAATTGAAATCTATAATGCTTCAATCAGTAAGATCCTCCTCTTTTTCATGGTTAAAGCGTTTACCAGATTATTCAGTTATTACTTAAGATTGAGAGAGTGATCAAATTTTATTCTGCAATTAGAATTTTATGTTGGGCATGAAGTATAATGCCTGAAATTGTCAAACCAATAGTTCGTTTGAAACTGAATCGGCATCTTTTGACATGGATATACTTATATCTTATGGTTAGGGGTCTATTCCACATTTTTCCAGAGTTTTCTCATAACATTTTTAACATTCACTTTTCTCGATCCAATTTTCGTCGCGGAAGTGGTAATGACGTCATAATAGTAGATTTTGAAATTTTAGAGGTATGGTGAAGGGTTTGAGGGGCACTCTGGTGATTCGCAAAGGGCAGGTGAAGAGTTTAAAATGGCCCTGATAAGAACAGTTACATGAGGGCAGTCAAGAGGGGATCTTAACTGATGGAAAATACAAAATGCATTTGACCATTTCTAATATTTTTCCTACTAGATATTAAATATGGCCTACACAAAACTTGCTGAAGAAAACTACCACATTTTGAGTTGTTCGCAGATGATCCTATATATCCATGTGTGTATTTTTCTTCAACATTTCGGTAAAGCTAATTTCATTTCTTAAAAACTAAGAGTCTCTACCTCAACTGTAACTGTGCACCAGGGCATGCACACAATGCGGTTTTATTAGCAACCCGAAGTTTCAAACACAGCTTAAATAACATTCGCTGAATAATATTAATAAAAATTTACGGTTCCTTTTTCATTTTTGTTTTTTCCCAGATGTCATCAAATATTCTTGTCAACTATACACGAAGATATTGACACTTAATTTAGTGTAACCAAAAAAAAATGTTATTCTTGCCATTGAAAAAGAAAAAAAAATCACATAGCCGCCTAGAGCGCGCCACGAGTGTATCGATGCAATTAAAATTCGGTTGGTAACGAACTGCAAATGGCTGGTTCTCATGAATGAATAATCACCTCTCGTCGTCGTAACCGGTTAATCTGCCACTGTCAGTCATCGAATAGCCTACCGTAGACAACATGTGACCATAAACTAGTTCATGAGCGCGTTATTAACATGCACGTGCTTAAGAAATACAATAAGATAGAATTAATCTACCGATATAATTAATTCGCTGCGCACTTTTGAATATAATAATAATAATTATCATTTTATCTTGTGGAATAATTAACGGTTTCACGCCAATATAATATGCTTCACGTTTTCATCGCTTAAACTGAGGTGTAGGGTATGAGTTGGTACTCAGTATTGTATGCATTCTTTATTGACACAATGTTTTGGTTTTTTTTTTGTTCTTTTTTTTTGTCTTTAGCAAAAAGATTGAGGATGTAATTGAGAATTTGGCGTATGATTTTGTTTGTCGAATGATTCGATTTTATATGTGTTCGAGAGATTAACCTACTGTCCCCTCTACTTCTCGGAAAGGTTAAAAAATTCGAATTTCGTCAGAAATTTTTTAGTACCTAAGTATTTCAAAAATCGGTTGAAGCAGAAGTTAAATAAACTTTTTTTCTCAACTTTTATTTGGCTCAGATTTTATATTTTAGTCATACATTATATAGTAATTACTTTTAAAATTATATGTCACACGAAAATTTCAAAATCAATAATTTAATGAAAATGGGTAAATAGTAAGCCCATAAACAGTTAGGGGCAAGTAGAGGCATTGCCTCCTCTAGCCTCTTTACTTGCCCCATCTAGCAAAAACTAAAAATCTGTCCTACATCACTCCATTGGCCAAAGATGACTTGTATTTGCCCCCAGAAGACCAAAGGGTCTAAAATTCTACCCCTGCTTGAATTTCATTTGCCCCGTATGATACAAGAAGCTGGTTATACGGTCCTACGAAATGGATTCTCATTTTGCAGTCTTTTGCTGAGATCAAGTTGGTTTTGGGTTAAAACGAGTGGTTTTCTCGATGAAGGCTGGAAAATGAATTTTTCAGGATCATTAGCAGAAGGGTAAACGAGGGAAAATCACACTGACTAGCTAATAAGTTGGGAACAAATTGACCAATCAAAACCAATTGGTAGATCCGGTTCTTGTATGAGACGTTCTGTTTGTACCAATTTTCGTGAATATTGAAAGATAATTGCAAATTTTATTGAGATAACATGAAAAATTAGTAGCTCCAACAGCCCCAGGGAATGAACCATTATACCAATAAGAAAAAATTTCAAGTGCATGTTAGACATGCTTTAAATCAATACCTGTACAAAATTTTGGGACTACATCTTGAAAATTTCTTCTTTTAGAGCCATTAATCTGCCGAAAAAGCAACAAAATCGCTTCTATCAGACATACTGTAAAACCTATCTACACCAAAATTGATAGGTACAGTTCTTGACCTAAAGAACATAAGTATACAAAATTTCCAGCTTATTGATTGAAAACTGCCACCTGTACACTGTTCAATAAACTATACATATAAACTGACCTACGGAAAAACTACGCACCCGATATAGACCAAAAACAATATGGTTCTTTCTCGGATGAATCCTAATATGTGTTTTAAATTTCGAAACCATCCGATCAAAATTACGCCTGGAAATGGACTCTACGTAAATGGGAGTACATACACAAAAAATAAATTTTCAAAAATAGTGCCAAAATACTCAGAAAATCATGAAACGAAAAACGTTCCATCTCCCACCCTTGGGTCCGAAGACTTAGGTAATTTAAATGAGTAGATTTTTGAAAAAAATCTACTTAAAAAATTAAATAAAGGTTTATGTACAGAAAATTCGTTTTTAAGTAAACTTATTAAATTACTACTGTAAGATTTGACACCCAATTAAAAAATTGAGTTGGTTTTAATTAAAAATTTCGTTTTTTTGTTTATTTGGGGGTGGCACAGCTCTTAGCCGTCAACCAGAAAAGGGGAATTGGTTGGAAAAGTTTAAGAAACACTGGTTTGGACAGTACTGAATAGAAGTAACCGAATACAAAATATGATGTTTGCTAACTTTAGAATCAGCCTGAAAGATGTGATGTTTGGAATGCCAACCAGAATTGGTTTGGAGGATGTATCATTGCCATAAGAGATTTGGGACAAAACTGAAGGAGAAAAACCACTAAAAATTTTAAGTCCAAAATTATGACGTCATCAGATCTTCCAGCTACCTCCTGTCACTTTCCTTCTCCTACCCTGTCCAAATGAAGACCAACACACGCCCCCTGCCAATCATCATCCATTTTAACATATCCGTATCAATATACTCATGATGAAAATGGGCAATAAAATAATAAGTATTATGGTGACTCCCGATCAGTGGTGACTGGTTTACTTGTTCACTCGTTGATCGGTTGTGAGACCAGTTCCTACATATGTTGAACAAATACTCTTTTTGGTTATGAGTTGTACCTCACCTCTACAATCTAATTTTATTACTGTCTGGGTGGCATATATGCTATGAGGTCTTTGTAGTTGTATGCCTGCGCATCCTACATGCATATAAATAGATAAATAAATAAATTGATGCACAAACATATATTTGTTAATATAGTCTAGGTATTATGTATAATGAGAGAGAGAGAGACAGACTATGGAATACCTTGTCGTGAGAGATATTCACACAAGAAGGTCTTCTACAGAGTTTGTGTGTTCTGCCACTTCATACTGTAAAGTATGGGAGAGCCAAATCCTCAGCAAACACTGGCAATTTTATAGCCAGTTTCGAGAGTTTATATAACAAATTTGGCACACGCACACAGACACACATACATATGTATATGTATGTAATTATGTCATATGTTACGTCGTTTCTTGCCTCTGTTGAGGTGATAAGAAACAACGTAGCGCGTTTGGTACTGGGCCGTGACATCAACAAGATCATTATCAGGTAATTGATCATGGCCCATGCAATGTATCTTACCTGTACATACATACAGGTACGAACATACAAACGTACAATTGTGTTTATGTTTTAACGTCATAGAGACGATTATTGCCGGCCTTTAGGCGGCAACTGCCGTTGAAGGCTGCGAGCCCCTATTACCTCATACGAGTGATGTCCCCACACAGACAAACAGACTGATAATGCAAAAATGGTGACCAGATTTCTTCTACCCAAAAAAAAGTTGATTCCTAGGAACAAAACATATCTATGTTAAAAATCTTAAACCAGTTCCTGAAGGAACATACTCAGAACTGGCATATGAAACTCATCTTTCCATACAAGGGCCATAATAGCGCCATCGTGTGATTCACAACTTCTCTGTCATCTTTTCAACCTTTCCTTTCTCCACATAACAGCACTACCACCTTTAGAGATTCACTATTTTTATATATCAAGTTTCATTTATTTTTAATTTTCTTTTCACAAAACCCCCTTATTCACGCCGTTGCTTTCAACGAGTCAGATTCTGAAGGGACAGCCGAAGAACATTTACTTAAATCATCCCTATACCAAGAACCAAATGAATCAAATGCTTTAGATGTTAAAATAATGCCATTTTAAAAGAATGGGAAGAAGCCAAATACTTAGTATTATTATTTTATTGCTTCATAGTCTGCCTAACTGTTGTGCCAATTTATAACATTATTCTCTAATCAAATTGTATGATTTTTAAATGTTTTCAATAAGATACGTCTTAACTTAGGGCTGCTTTAATCCCTTTAAACCAGTGAGAAAGCAAGGAAGTCGACCCACCACCGCCGCGCACTCTCAACCAACAATAAAATTTCAAGACAATTTCGTTCGATTCGCAAGTGAAAACAATTTTTTGGTGTGTCTTTTTAGTTTTTTAGAACAATCATATATAAGTATTTTGATTTTGTTGAGTGTGGAGGAGGAGAGCGATATACAACATCTTTGTAATGAAAAAAACAAAAAAAAAAACTGCCTCTTAAAAAAAGTAAGGAAGTGCCTCATAGAAGCCCTTATTTCTCCACTTCGTGGGCATTATGCCACGCAGTCTTTTTCCTTGTTTAAAATAATTCAAAACATTCGAATTTTTTACGTCCGAATTTTTCTCAAAGCATCACATACCATAAGTAGGTACTCGCGATAGAGAAAAAATGTATATATTGCAGCGAAATACATGCGGAGTTTTTATCGGACTGCTTGAATATTATGATGACGTAGTTAATGAATAATAAAAGTAAATAATATCAAATAGCCAAACCACGAGTTGAGATGTCTGCATTAAGTGTAAGTGGGTGTAGTCGTAAGTTACCTACATGCGGAAGTGAAATAATATCGTGAGAAAACAACTTAGATGTAGGGTTACGAAAAAGAAACAAAATTATGTTCATTAGATAATTAGTGACGAAAATAAAAGGTAAACAAACAATGTATAACGCGAGCAGTCATAAGAAATTGAAAATATCAGCCAATACGGTAACTTTCAGTGGTTCTTGACAACTTTTTTTAGGTTCTCATTTACCGAGATGGTGGTTTTTATTTCTATTTTTTTACATATTGCCGATCGAATGATAATCGACGTAAAATTATCATAAAACGTGTATACTTTGAAAATGAGCTATCTAAGCATATAATATATTACGAATGATAGGAAGATATACCACGAGCCTACACTTTCTTTCTGCTTTGAAATTAATGGGTACAAAAGATAAAGAGTTATGTACGACGGTAATTTCGTGTGATTCATTAAAATGTGCATGTTTTACTTTTCGATGAATTTTAAGATATGTAGTTTGGTTTTCGGTAAGGCACTCCTCATTTTTTTTTTTTCGTTTTTTTTTTTACCATAGTATCTCTCTTGACTAGAATCACCCGCATTTACAGCAGTTTTTCAGATTTTCGTTTCTTTCGTTTATTTTTCCTTTGATCCCCTACATCATGTTGACAATTCGAAAAAACTCGCATTATATAAATGGTTATATCATATACGACTATCATGTCAACTCATAATTATTACTTTCCAAGATGTTCCTCTATTTCTTCTCTCCCCTCCCCTCCAACACAATGGGTTATAGTCACGTTTATCGCCACAGTTCATTCACTAGAAGCTGTAGGTACCCAAATAGCCTATACATATATATATATATCACATGCCTAAGTAGATGTAAATTATTTGCAGACTGAAGCTTTGTTACTTGCGTCGAATAGTGACATCAAAAATTACCATCTATACGATCAACAATGCTATTCTAGAACGTCATTTTTAATTTAGCAATAATACGAATACATAAATACGCGTAGAATGAATGGAATCTTCACCCGCACCTTGCTTAGACAGCCTGTATAATAGGCAGCGGTGCATATAACTATAGGTACTTCATTTGCTCGTATGTCACGTAGTGCACCATACACCTAACCAGCTTTCGATATGACTGCGAGAGTATAAAATTGGGTATTTAGCAACGATAAAAAAATATCCGCGCCTGAGACGAAAGATATTTTATTTGAGACGGGTCATTTGAATATTATGGCAAAAAAATATGGGTATAAATCACGAGCATCCAGACCGGTAAAGTATGTTCTTTTTTTTGTTGCTTTTGTTGTTGTTCTTTTTTTTTTTATCTTCTACACTCGATACTATATCCAGTAAAATCGGCGAATTTGGTAATATGGGCGAACCACAGATGCGAAAATCCTGTTTAAATCCTGAGCTGTTTATCTATTTACCTATAGCTGTACAGTTGAAGTAATCAACGAACCGATGGAAAATACGAGGAGAAATAAAAGGGGTAAGATATAAGATTAAGTTACCTTTAACCCGAGTTAGTCGTCTGTGGTAATGTATTCATCGAGAAGGCGAAATCAATTCGAATTATTTCCAGTAATTGATAATGAAACTGTCCCTCTACCTGAGTATACTTGGCCTAACGAACTTGACGCTTACACAAACACTGCTTGGCTTTTTCCATCGGCAGAGGAGGTAGTGTTAAATGATCGACATTAATATTGCGAAGGCGCAAATAACTCCTGTGGAATACCTTACGTAGTGGAAAGTAAAACCAACAAAGAAGGTGTTCAACAGAACAATTTGCGTGTTTATGCCAATATACCAAAAAGGTATGAGGGAGCCAAGACCTCGGCAAACACTGGCGATTTGGTCTATGATTTTCTCGTCTTATATAGCCGGCTCCCTACACACACACATACACACCTATGTAACTTTTACATAGGTATAGTGTAGATAATTTATTTGTACTTTACAGTTGTCATGGTAACGGTAAAGTACGGAGAATGCATCTTCGTATCAGTCCGTGACATCGCCGAGATAATTATCTATCGATTCGTCACGGTACGAGATTTGTAACTTGTCTATCTGCAAAAATAGACAAGTACAAACGAACATACATTTGTATTGTGGTTTAACGTGCAAGGCACGAATAATTGTCACCAAAGGTGACGACTGTCGTCGATAGGCCGAGCCTATTTCCTCATACGAGTAATGGTCTAATCCCCACAGCTACTCCCCCCAGTTTTTGCGTCGTAAAAAATTAATTGCATGCCTGGGGGATTAGAGGTTTTAACGCTGTTTTTGCTCCCTCTCCCATTTGGTGAGGGCAGTTCCGATGGCTGCTCCAACGCATTCGTACGATTCCATGCGTTGGGATTGTCGCCGAAGGAAGTTGTCCCTGCTCCTCTGTCCTCGTTGTCTTGGTAGTTGGTATTGAAGACGACGGTAGGGGTGGTTACGGATAGGAAGGGAGGGGTGAGGATTAAAATGTCCGGAGGTGGTCAGCAGTGGCGAGTTTGACTTGGGGGTTGCCGTGAACTGCTGACTGCGGATAGGTTTCAGGGCCGGGGGAGGAGTTGCTTGCAAGGCAGGGTCCTCGTCGGCGAATAAAAATTTTGC
Organism: Ericerus pela; assembly: GCA_011428145.1. Taxonomy (NCBI): domain Eukaryota; kingdom Metazoa; phylum Arthropoda; class Insecta; order Hemiptera; family Coccidae; genus Ericerus; species Ericerus pela. Next base: position 370,408 of record WOFM01001009.1, read on the forward strand.
TCGCTCCCTCATTGCCGGTTTTGGGGTCACAATCTTTGGGGTTGCCAAAGATGGTGACTCTTTAATGGGCATTTTGGGAGGCGAGATCAGAGGTGGTAGCTCTTTCATCATGTGGTTGACGATTTTTTCTACCGGGGATAGGTCCGTATCCATCAACAATTCTTCTTCGATTCTGGCCAAATCTTTTTTGTGGTCTATGAGACACTGTTGCTGCATATTATTGATACGCGCAAAGGGTCAAAATTGGCGGACAATTGTTTCTGGTTAGTAGACGACATTTTTAGGAAAGGAATAAAAACACAAGAAAAAGAAAAAATAGAGATGCAAAGTTCGACAGTCGTGGCAACAGTAGAAAAAGCGAGTGAGGACTTGGTAAGATTTATTTTTGTCCGTTGCATCAAAACGTCGTCTTTATTTGAGTGAATACGTCCGTGGAGGGGATAGATATAAAAATTCTCTATCGTTTGTAGTTTTTCTCAAAAAATTTTGTTCATTTTCTGCAAAATTAGGCATGTTTGAACATTTTGAAGCTATAGGTAATTCGAGATGAATAGAAATTCATCTCCACTTCTGACGTCATCGGTAAGATGAACGTTTTATTCTTTTTGTTTGTTTGACAACGGATACACGTTGCGATGTTTTGTTGTCATCGAGCGCACGTGGGTTTGTTGATACCTGTCGTTGTTTTATTGTTCACGCACTTTTCTTATCAAGGGATTCCACAGTCGTCGTTTTTTAGCGGGTTTTTATTTTTGTGTGTTGTTGTGAGAATAATGGCAAATTATAATATTCGATAGCCACTTATTCTCGCATATCACATGTTGTGGCAACACTGTTTTTTGTTGTTATTATTAATCTGTGATATTTGTGTTTGTAACTCAACTGTGATTATATGTTTTGTATGCCTTCTCGTCGCTCATCTCTCGTCGATGAATTAACATGTATGTTTTCATGGTGTTTAATAAAAGTTTGTGAAACATTCAAAGTATCTAGTCTTCTCTTTTATATGTCGTAATGTGTGCTTCTAGTCATCGTTTCTTCGAATCGTCGTTTTTAAGTTCTTCATCATCGTAGTTCATGTATGGTAATCCGTTGAAAATTCCACCGTTTTTCTCACAGGTTATGGGCCCAGATACCTGGATGTCAACGTGGTCGCCATTGTTCTGAGTATGCAGAGTTGTGCTGTCGAATCCTGTTCACCACTCCCAAGTAGTACCATGCCTTGTTTGTAATTTTTTTAAAAATAGTGTTCATATTTTTTCGATGTTCCTGGGATCTCGTTCGTGTTTATTCGTTGGTAGACGTATCTGAAAGGTTGCTGAAGTCGCTGATTCGCGGTGCAACTGATCGTCGTAGCCTAATCACGAGATGGACATTCGAAAGCAGAACACTATCGAGCCGTTCAATAGGCAGAATGGCCGGACATGGAAGTTCAGGATGGAGCTGCTGTTAGCAAAGGAATCTTTGGGTAACATAATCTTTGATTCTTTGCCAACTGTTCGAAATAGGGGAGATGCATGGTCGAAGGAGAATGCTAAGGCGATGTTCCTGATAGCCAACAACGTGACGGACAAATACCTTGAAATCATCCAGACCTACACAACCGCGAAGGAGATGTTCAACGCGCTGACGAACCTGATTGATAGCGGAAATGACCGGACGCTAATGGATTTACGAGCTGAGCTGTATACAAAACGGTATGTTTCTGGTTCTGACTTACAAAAGTATTTGCTTGATTTTTGTGCCCGCTGTAGACGATTGACCGAGTTGGGGGACCTGACTTCCACCAAACAATTTGTACTGGTACTGCTACGTTCGCTGCCAGCGGAGTTTCGTCCTATCAAAGTGGTGTTAGAGGATGCTGAAGTCGTAACCTGGGATGGCGTGTTCATGAGGTTGAACAACTTTCAACGTGAGCTGTCCCTGGAGAGTAAATCGACGATGAGAAGTAATTCTCAATATTCAGCTCCTCAAAAACCTTCATCGGTGGTGGCCACTGGTGAAGAGAACATATTTTTTGGCAACACCACGAATGGTGGACGAAATTCCGGTAATAATAATAATAATAATAGTAATAATCGCTTCAATCGTGGTAGGTCCCAACATCGGGGAAACAATCGTGGTTATAATCGAGGCGGAGGTAATAATAATTTTAATAATAACAACAATAACCGGAATTCAAACGCACAGAGCAATACTAATAATAATAATGGGAATAATAATTCAAATGGACATGGTTGGAATTTTGGCAATGATAATGGGCATTCAAATATAAAATGCCATTTCTGTAACAAAATCGGTCACATAGCACGTAATTGCTATGCAAAAAATAGAAATAATAACAGTACGGATAATTGTAATAACGTTAATAATAATAATGGAAATCGTACTAACGACCATGGTACCAATAATAATAATAATAATAATCGTAACTCAGCACAAATGTGCAATGATAATTTTAATTCAAATGACAATCGCTCTGAAGAGGGTTACAGCTTTACATTGCAGAATAATAATAATAATAAAATAAATGATTTCATTGATGCTGAAAGTAACGTAAATTCGATGCTTCGTATCACTTTCGTAGTGGACAGTGGATGCACAATTCACTTAATAAATGATATAAGCCTGTTCAGTGACTATTTAGATTTGATAAAACCCTACAGTATCTGTGTCGCGAAGAAAGGAGTCTCGCTTGCTGTCACGTCGGTCGGTACTGTAAAATTGAAATTGTTGAATGGCATCGCAATAGAATTAAAAAATGTAAGGTATGCTCGGGAGCTGCCACAGAATCTGCTGTCCGTTAAGCGCATGAGCAAGTCGGGTTTCGACACTCTGTTTCGAGAGGAGTCTGTTGAGGTCATCCAACACTGCAGTGGTAAAATCGTGACCACTGGTGTGAGCGTTGACTCGGATTTGTACACGATTGATTTTTTGAAAATATCAAACCAGTCGTGCAATCTGATGTCTGAAGATGAATCTAGCCCACTGACTGTGTGGCACCGTCGACTTGCTCATTTGAATGTAAACGATGTTAGGTTATTGTCAACTAGGGGTTTGATACCAAATGTTGACACTAACCGCGGATTGCTGTGTGAGCCCTGTGTTATGGGCAAACAGAAACGGAAACCGTTCCTGAGGCACGAACGAAAAACAAGTAGGCCTTTGGAACTGATACATACCGATCTGTGTGGCCCGATAAATCCTCCGTCATATAATGGAGTGAAGTATTTTATGACCTTTATCGATGACTATTCAAATTTTTGCTGTGTGTACCTGTTGACGAGTAAGACAGAAGCCTTTTTGAAATTTAAAATTTATCATGAGATGGTAGCGAATAAATTCGGCTACAATGTTAAAAGACTCAGGTGCGATCGAGGCACAGAATACTTAAACACGAATTTTCAATCATATTGTAACGAAAAAGGGATTGTTGTCGAACCCACTGTTGGTGGCTGCCCTCAGCAAAATGGAAAGGCTGAGAGGATGAACAGGACACTGTGTGAAAGGGCGAGGACATTGTTGTTCGAGAGCGGTCTTGAAAAGATATATTGGACGGAAGCCATATTGTGCTCCGTATATATCGTGAACCGTTGCCCCACAAATAAAGATTTTGTTCCTTATGAAAGATGGTTCAACGAACAGTTTGATTATAATAAATTACGGACGTTTGGATGTGACGCTTATATGCTGTCCTTCAAACATGACTCAAATAAATTTAAAAATAAAAGCGAGAAACTTGTAATGGTCGGTTATTCGCATGTGGCTACAGACTACTCAATGTGATTACTAAGGAGGTACGTTTGTCACGTGATGTTGAGTTTTTCGAAAGTAAAATAGGTGTCAAGGACTCTAGTAAGTATAATAATAATGATGATATTTTTGTAGAGGTCACCGAATCGAATCTTGAGAACATTGAAGTCGATGGTGACGTGAATTTGGATTGTCTGTCAGGTGCAACGGCTGAATGTGATGGGACTGCAGGAAATATTTACCTAGCTGAGGACGGCATTCCCTTGACGTTTGAGGAGGCGAATGCTGCACCGGAGGGTCTGATGTGGAGGGAGGCTATTTCTTCGGAGATTAGTGCCCTGAATTCAAATCAGACCTGGTGGGTGACCAAACGTCCAAGGGACGCTCCTACCATCACATGTCGTTGGGTATTTAATAAAAAATACGATATGAATAATGAGGTACTCTATAAGGCAAGACTGGTCGCCAGAGGATGTCAACAGAAAAAAGGCTTCAACTTTAATGAAGTATACGCGCCGGTGGCAAAGCTTTCGACTGTGAGGACTCTCTTGGCTGTCAGTAATAAAATGAAATTTTATATAGAGCAAATAGATATCTGCAGTGCCTTTTTAAACGGAATTCTGTCTGAAGACGTGTACCTCGAAATACCTGAGGGAATTGAAACGAAAATAGATAAGAAAAATAATGTCTTGAAGTTGAATAAGTCTATATATGGTCTGAAGCAGTCGCCTAAAGTTTGGAACACGTTATTTAACGAGTTTCTGGTTGCTCTTGGTTTTGAGCAGAGTAAGGCTGATGACTGCTTGTATGTTTATAAAAGTAGGACTGACAATACGGTTGTCTACTTGCTCACTTACGTTGACGACGTCCTCATTAGCTCCAATAATAAGGCAAAAATTGCTTTTTTCAAAAATGAAATAAATAAACGTTTTAAATGTAAGGATCTTGGAGAGGTCAGAAAATATTTGGGTCTGAATATTAGCTACAATCGGGAGAAGGCCATACTGGAGATTGAGCAGAGGGCTCTCATCGAGTCTGTTTCTAGACGTTTTGGTGTAGAAAATTGCTCACCAACCTACACACCCATTGACCCCGGACTCCAATTGGACAGGGACCTAGTGTTTTAAATAACCGGTATCAACAGCTTGTGGGATGTTTGATGTACTTAATGTTAGGATCACGGCCCGATGTTTGCTTTGCAATATCGTATTTCAGCCAATTCTCCAGCTGTGCCACGAATGAACACTGCAAGTATCTTCTGCGAGTTCTGAAATATTTGATAACCACCAAGGACAAAAAATTAATCTTTCTACGTGATGATAAGAGTAACGGCAGTATATTGGAAACATATTCCGATGCCGATTGGGGTAACTGTGTTAACACAAGACGGTCAGTTACCGGATACTGTGCCTTTGTCTACGGGTCACTGGTGTCCTGGTCAAGCAAGAAGCAGCCAACAGTGGCTTTATCTAGCACTGAAAGTGAGTTGATCGCAATATGCGATGCTACCACTGAGTCCATATGGTCCATATGGCTGAAGTATCTACTAGGTGATTTTTGCATCCAAGTTGCTGACAGGGCTGTAATCTATGAGGATAATCAGAGCTGTCTGTCTTTGTTGCACTCCGGCAAGTGGAATACTCGTAGGTCAAAACATATAGACGTAAGGTACCGTTTTGTGTGCAGTCATGTAGATGTAGAATTTAGATACTTGTACGTACCAACTTCGCGACAGTTGGCTGATATGTTCACGAAGGGCTGCCCGAGGCCCAAATTTACCGAATTTTGTAGACTGTTGAATTTAACGTAACTTTTTGTTTATGTATACCATTTTTTTTCGTTTGTATGTTAATATTCTTGTTTGTGATTACTTACTTGTTTTTAATCATTTGTTGACCTTTTTTGTCATTCTGTGTTGTAATGACAGTATTAGATTAATAACTTTATTTTTATTTTTACCATTTTTTAATCGTAATCGAATATGTATAATTTGAGGAGGCGTGTGAGAATAATGGCAAATTATAATATTCGATAGCCACTTATTCTCGCATATCACATGTTGTGGCAACACTGTTTTTTGTTGTTATTATTAATCTGTGATATTTGTGTTTGTAACTCAACTGTGATTATATGTTTTGTATGCCTTCTCGTCGATGAATTAACATGTATGTTTTCATGGTGTTTAATAAAAGTTCGTGAAACATTCAAAGTATCTAGTCTTCTCTTTTATATGTCGTAATGTGTGCTTCTAGTCATCGTTTCTTCGAATCGTCGTTTTTAAGTTCTTCATCATCGTAGTTCGTGTATGGTAATCCGTTGAAAATTCCACCGTTTTTCTCACAGTTGTATTAATTTTTCGAAAGATTTTTATTTTCTTTGCGCTAATCGCTCAGATCTTCGTTTTGGATGCTGATTTTTTGCTTTTTTACTTTCTAGGGGCCTGCCTCTTTTTCGAGGGCTTATGGGGTCCGTAGGGTCATAGTTTATTGTGATAATGTCGTCTAAAAATTTTACTGTCTTTTTCTTTTTTTTGAATTTATTTGTTTGTGAATTTTCTTTTTGTATATTTTGTGTTTCGACTGGTTCTTCCGGTACTATTTGTGTTTTAGTAGTTTCGGAGGAATTAGTCTGTGTGTTTCCTTTTATTTTCCTAATTATTTTCTTGCCGTCTGTTACCAAATATGCAGGTTTCAATCTATCGATTGATATTGTTTTATTTTCACCTGCTATGGATATCACAAAATTTTTGTTGTCACGTGATATCACTTTATAAAGACCGGCGTAGGGTTTTTCCAGTGAAGATCTTATTTTTTTGTCTCTGACAAATACAGGTGAAGTAGTGGCCAAATGTTTTGAGACATAGATCTTTGGCTGGCCATGGCGAGCTGCCTGTGTTAGAAATTTATTGGCGTCAGTTCGTATGTTCTGAACTAGGATTTCGGGGCTAGTTTCGGTCGGGTTTGTGAAAAAGTCCCCTGGTAGGCGTAGCTCTTCGCCAAATGCTAATTGCGCTGCAGAATGTCCCGTGTCTGATTGGAGAGCTGATCGTAGGCCTAAGAGGATGGTTGGAAGTACTTACACCCATCTTTTTGTGTCATGAGCCATTATTGAGGCTTTTAAAGCTCTATGCCATCTCTCAACTTTTCCGTTTGCTTGAGGATGGTAAGCTGTGGTATGACTGTGTTGAATACCTAGCTTTTTTGATAACTCTTGGAAGAGTGAGCTTTCAAATTGGCAACCCTGGTCTGTTATTATGACTTCAGGTACGCCGTATTGGGCAATCCAGTTTTCATATAGTTTGGCAGCTATTGTTGGTGCTGTCATTTCATATAATGGTATTGCCTCGGGCCATCTAGTTGCTCTGTCAATCATTGTGAGGAGATATCTGTGTCCTTGTGAAGGGGGCAATGGGCCCACTAAATCAATATGGATTGTTTTGAACCGCTCTGTTTGTTTAAAAGATTTGAGTGGTGATCGAGTATGTCTTCCTACTTTGGACTCTTGGCAATTCAGGCAAGTGCGAGCCCAGTTGTTGCAGTCAGACTTAAGTCGAGGCCAGACAAATCTTGATGATACTAGATTAGCAGTACTTTTGGGGCCAGAGTGCGATAAATTGTGCACGCTGTTAAATGCCAATTTGCGATATTTTTTCGGTAAGAATGGCCTATTCTTGCCTGTACTGATGTCACATGTTAGTAAGACATCGGTACCGGGAATTTTTCGTTGCCTCAATTTAAGAGATTTGTTTTCGTTTAACAATAACTCTTGCAGTTCTGCATCCTTAAGCTGTTCTTTAGCGATTTCAGCATAAGGTAATTGGGCTGGAGCTGAGATAGCTTCGATTCTACTGAGTGCATCAGCTGGAGTGTTAAGTTCTCCACTTATATACTGGATATCAGTAGTTAGTTGACCTATGTAGTCTAACTGTCGTGCTCTTCTCGGTGATGCTGGCTCTGCTTTCTGCGTGAAGGCATGTATTAGGGGTTTATGATCTGTATACACAGTAAACCATCTACCCTCTAGTTGGTGCCTAAAATGCTTCAGTGCAGCAAAGATTGCCAGTAATTCCCTATCGTAAGTACTGTAATTTTTTTCTGTTTTGGATAGCTTTCTGGAGAAGAAAGTGAGCAGATATTTTTGGTCATTTTCCTTTTGGTACAGTGTTGCACCAATTGCAAAGTAAGAGGCATCGGATGCGACACATAATGGTAGATTTTTGTCTGGGTGAGCCAAGAGGGCTGCATTGGCCAGCGAGTTTTTTATATTCTCAAATGCTTTTTCAGCTTCTTTATTCCATTCGAGTGAAGTTTTATCTCTTTTCTTTGATGTTTTAATTAAAGCAAACAGCTTACTTGTTCAGCTGCTGCGTTTTTCATGCAGCGTCTGTAAAAATTTACCATCCCTAAGAAACGTCTGAGTTCAGCTACGTTTGAGGGTTTTGGAAAATTTAATATTGGCTCAACCTTGGTCTTCAGTGGGGCTATGCCTTCGGTTGAGACTTTGTAGCCGAGAAAGTCAATTTCGGTTTGTCCATATAAGCTTTTACCTACATTGATAGTAAGGCTGGCAGCGTGTATACGTTGTATAACGGCTCTTACGTTCTTCTCATGCTGTTGCTCACCGCCTTCTGAGCATATGCAAATGTCATCCAGATATGCATATGCAAACGGAAAATCCCGAAACAGTCCATTGATGAATCTTTGGAAAGTTTGAGCTGAATTGTGGAGTCCAAAAGGCATTCGAAGGTATTCGAATAGTCCAAAGGGCGTTAGGAGTGCCGTTTTTGGAATATCCTGTTTGGCCATTGGTATTTGGTGGAATGCCCAGTTTATATCTATTTTGGAGAACATCGTTTTACCCTTCATATTTGCATTTAAGTCCATTATGTTTGGAACTGGGTAACGATCAGGAACTGTTTTGGCATTTAAGGCTCTGTAGTCACCAACAATTCGCCATTCTCGACTTGCTTTTTTAGTCATGTGGATTGGAGAACTCCATGAACTATTTGAAGGTCTGCAAATACCTTCTTTTATTATTCGTTCATAGTATTCCTTGGCTGCTTTGAGCTTGTCTGGCAGGAGCCTTCTTGCTCTAGCATGGCATGGCGGCCCTTTTGTTTCTATATAATGAACTGTGTCATGTTTATAGGTTGGGTGCCTGCGAATTGATGGTTGAGTGACTCCAGAATAATCTGACAGAATCCATAAGAATCGTTCGTCGACTTTACTACAACTGGAAATAGCTGTGTCCAGTTGAGACACTAGTGTTTTGCCTTCCACACAAAGTTTTGTTTCATTATCAATCAATTTGCCGTTTTTTAGGTCAATGATTAGGCCGTAGTGTGCTAAGAAATCAGCACCCAGGATTGGTTTGGAACGTCCACAATTGTAAAGGACCAAGTCATGTCTCTTCATAATCCGATGTTGACTTTGATTGTTTCAAGTCCATTGGCTGGAAGGTTTTGACCATTCACAGTATGGAGGTAGTATTTCAGAGTGTGTATCTTATGTTTTTTATTTGCTGGCAATATGCTTAGGTCAGCGCCTGAGTCTATGAGATACTTTCTCCTGCTTGTCCTGTCCTTTAAGAACAGGCGGCATGAGTAGTTTTCCGAGGGGTCTTCGGCTGCGTAGATGGCCCCTCGTTTTAGTTTGATGGTTCGGACTTGTAGGTCCTGCCCCACCATTGACATTTGTTGTTGCATTTGGGGGAGGCCTCGCCAAATCTATTGTGAAAGAAGCAGTTCTTTTCATCCCATTTTCGAGAAGGAGAGTTGGATGAAGTTTTTTGGTTTTTTAGGGGGAGTTGGACTCTGGCCCCTGCGAGAATTTCCGTCTTTTCGGTCTCTTGACCGGCTTTGTCTTTTCTTATCAGTTCTGCTTCTAGACCGGTTATTTTGCGGATTGTTATTTTTATTTTTATTATTATTTTTGTTGTTATTTTGCACTTGTGTAGTGAGCTGAGCTATTTGTGCTCTCAGCTGTGCAATTTCTCCTGTCTCTACTGACACTGCACTAATCGAAGGTGAGTTCTTCAAGTATTGTAGTGCATTGTCAGCACTTTTGGCTAAATAATCTAGATCAGCGGATTCGTTTATTATTGTTGATCCTACTGCTGCCAATGCCTGTACAACATGTTGCGGAAGTTGTTTACAGAATTGGTTTCCAATTACCAAAGGGGCTACTATGTGGTCAGCCTTTTTTCGTAATTTAGCCATGAAGATGGAGGGTTTATCATCCCCTATCTTCATTCCACCCATTATTTCGTCAATTATTTCATTTTTTGTTTTGCCAAATACGTTTCTCACTTGTTTGCAGAACCAAGCATATTTATCGGTTTCTGCCGGAGGGCAATCCATGATATTTGGAATTCCTCTTATTATTTGTGGGGGCATGCCTCCACAAATATGTGTATATCGTTGGTCGGCTTGAATGTTCTCAGTTTTAAATCTACCATCGAGAAGGGTCAGCCAGACATCGACTTCATTTGGTTGTAATTCTGGTATATCAATCCTCCGTCTATAGAATGCCGGATTCTGCTCAGTTCTTGTATTTAACAGTTGTATGACTTGAGCGATTAATTCTGGGGTTAGCACTTGTTGTGAGGATCCGGTTGCTGACATTGTGGGTGGGTTTTCGTTTGGCTGTGCCATTGAACCTGGTTGGCTAGTATTTTCGGAAGATCTTGATGCTTCGCCAAAAGTTGGGGCAGATCGTGTTTGCTGATCTGTTGGAGGAGTTGGTATGTTTCTACTCCTCAAAGATTTGGTGGACAATTTGTTTTGGTCAATTGTCACACCCAGACGTTCAAGTTCAAGACGTCTGTTCCTCTTCTTATTTTCTGAGAGGTTGAGGTCTTCAAATTCTCTTTGGTCTGTCGAAGGTGGAGGAGTTGGTGGATGAGGCCAACTGTGTCCTTCCAGGGTTTGCTGTTTTTCCTTCTGGTAAATGTACTCTAGAAGGGGGGTGTAATTTCCCACTTAGCAGACACCTTCGAGAGCTCCTGGTGTCTTTGTAAAAATAAAATTTCTCGGTTAAAAAATTTTATTTTTACTTTAATTGGAAAGCGAGTTACTCGCCAGCGCACTGCGCCACTTTAGTATAAGCACACTGCGCCAAAAGACACCACGACGTGGCCAAAAAAATCACGTAGAGGTCACCACTGTGGAATACCTTACGTAGTGGAAAGTAAAACCAACAAAGAAGGTGTTCAACAGAACAATTTGCGTGTTTATGCCAATATACCAAAAAGGTATGAGGGGGCAAAGACCTCGGCAAACACTGGCGATTTGGTCTATGATTTTCTCGTCTTATATAGCCGGCTCCCTACACACACACATACACACCTATGTAACTTTTACATAGGTATAGTGTAGATAATTTATTTGTACTTTACAGTTGCCATGGTAACGGTAAAGTACAGAGAATGCATCTTTGTATCGGTCCGTGACATCGCCGAGATAATTATCTATCGATTTGTCACGGTACGAGATTTGTAACTTGTCTATCTGCAAAAATAGACAAGTACAAACGAACATACATTTGTATTGTGGTTTAACGTGCAAGGCACGAGTAATTGTCACCAAAGGTGACGACTGTCGTCGATAGGCCGAGCCTATTTCCTCATACGAGTAATGGTCTAATCCCCACAACTCCTCTTATAGTGGTATTTTCGGACACCCCTCTTCATAACAGAAAATCACCAAAACCAATGAAAATACACGATTTTTAGGGCAGGCTACTGCGTATCTTACGCCTGGTAATAGGACATTTGTTTGATATCGTCATCCAGTTTGTTGTTCGAAAATCATTGCAATATTTATTAAAACTTTGCAAAAAGTTAAAATTTGATAACTCACAGAAAGTGTGAAGGAGCCAAAATAAACTGAGTTCTCAAATTTCGACTTTCCTTTCAAAAAAGTTTCGTAGAATGGTAATTAATTACTCGTAGTTAGTGACTGAAAACACTTAGATTAAATATACAGTTAATTTGTAAAAATAAGGTGAACCTGGGGTAAGGTAATTTTCCAATAATTGCCACCCTAAAACAAACACATGAATTTTAA
>WOFM01001010.1:0-36354 GCA_011428145.1 Ericerus pela
AAATCCCCTTCTTTTTTTGTTGACGGCTAAAAATCAATTTTAACGGATGATTTCAAAAATATTTAAGACGTAATTCGAAACGTAATAGGCCTACGTAGTGTGTGGGTATAGTTAGTATATATAATATAGCTGATGGATGGTCTACTTACATTCATAAAATAAGCCAAACAAAACGCTGATACACGAGAATGTCTGAAATTGTTTACAGAAAATTATTATTCAGGCCACATATTTTGGTGGAAAATTAGGAAATCATACAATTAATATGGAGCGAAAAACCTTGATGTTTATCAACTCTTTGAAATATTTTTTTCTTTTACGTCACTGAGTTGAAAAATTTGAAAGATTCTCCCTCGTAAAACTTTCAAAATGATGAAAAGAATGGTAAAAACGGGTAGAATAAAAGTGATTTTCATAACGTTTTTTCTACGAAACCATTTTCAACACTGAGAATCGGAGAAATTACCACTGGTGGATCCAATTTAGTAACAGGAAAATTTTTCCCCAAATTCAAAAAAAAAAAAAATGAAAGGGAAAAAAGTGGAAGTATAATGACATAATTTGTGTTGAAGAGCAAAAAAAAAAGTCAACTCAAAATTATTGGCATTTCCTTTCCCCCTCCAAAAAATGACGTTCTAGATCCACCACTGTTTTTTGCACTTATTATTTTTCTTGACATTAATGAAAAATATCACGCAAATTTTCCCGCTCTGAAATTCTGCTGTGAAGGCCCTCAAGTAATTTATAGCTTCCATCAAAGTTTTATATAGATTTCTATTTCATTTTGAATAGACGAAAGTGGGCCAACAAGATAATGCTCAAACCATTCTTATAATAATGCCAGTTGCTCCTGGTAAAAAGAATTTGGAAGAAAGAATTATAAATTTTGTAACCTCGATGACGAAATAAATTATACCCGATTCTCAGTGCATATAACATTTCAGGAGAGCAAAAAAGTATGTTCATTAATTTTCTTGTTCAAAACTCGGCATTAAAAAAGATTATCTACACGCGATAATGAGAATGTAAACTCCAAATACTGACCAAAAGTAACATATATGGTACCTGCGTGGAACGCTTCAATAAAAATCCAACTTTTCTTAAACAAAATTAAAAAGAGAAAATTTCAGAAATTAAGAATTTTAGGCCAATTTTTAACGTTGAATTTTGTGCATACTGTCGTAGCATTTCCAAATATTGTACTTACCTGTCTATTCTCAGGGATTAAACAAATTAAGTTAATACAGAAAACTTTAGCTATGTACCTATATGTTCACTATATTCTTACCAATTCTAGATAAAGTAACACGAAGGTACCAAATTGAACGTTGCATATCAAACAAAAACTTTCCGTGGTACACTTCGAAGCCAACGCCATAATAAATCAGTCAAAACAAGAAAATGGATTTAATTAGAAATTCGACGCATTACTCTGGCAATGATAATATTACCTACTATATTTAATTATAATAAAGTGATTCTCGATTGAACTGACCAAAGACAGTTATAATCTGCGTGAGTATGCTGCTATCACTAAAAGCAGTATATAATATGTTGACAAAAGTCGTTTCATCACTTGTTAGTGTTTTTTCAGGTTTGCCATAATAACTCGATTAAATTCGTACCGCAGGTACACAGTACTACTGTACCTACTTATTGTTAAACAATAGTATCAATAAATATCAGTATATTTTTTCTCTACTCTCAAAATCAAAATATTCGTCTATTCATGACGGGACACCTTTTTTAGAAGAAGTATTTTTGTCATTTCATCAGCCAGTATAAATAGTTCCCCTGAATTAAAGAAACCCATTTTAATAATAATAATAATAATAATAATAATAATAATAATAGTATAATATACTATGCCTACCAAAAGTTTTATGGAGCGATGAGAAGAGGAAGAAACCTACCTCCGAGCTTAGAGCTTAATATTAGATCAATTTTAATACGTAGATTTTCTTTGAAAATCTATATATAAAAAATCCAGGGCAGTTTTACTTCGCTAGAAAAAATAGGTTTTCAAAGGTATGTGTTGGAATAACTGAAGCATAATTACTTACTGATGATTCGAAAATTTTTTAAATCTATAGTTTTACCAAACCTTAGAGTTTGGCTTCCACCCCATTCTTAAAGGTTAATTTCTGTTTCAATTTTAAAAGTTAGCTTTTGACCCACCTTAAAGGATGATAAAGAAAAAAAAATCCCGGTTCAAACCAGCTGGAAAAGTAGATTTCGCCTATAGAACTGATAGGTTTCCATTTTATGTGTATTGCCGATTGCGTTCATTATACAGTAGGTTTTAAAAATTTTGTACTAGGTATAATGAAAATTTCAAAATGCTATAATTAGGAATGACCATCTTCGAACTTTTCTAAGCTATAAGTATACCTACCTAAAATATGCACGTGCTAAATTTTGTCCAGATCTGTAAAGAATTACGCCCACTGCCCCCATTGTCTACAAATTTTAAATTCAAACAGTCGACATTCGGAAACTAATGAGTCGATTTGGTCCATTTTCGAATTTGACCGAGATATGGACCCATAATACTCACGTGCTAAATTTCGCTCTAATCCGTAAAGAGATACACGGAACTTTGTAAAATAAAATGTTTCGTAGCTTTTAACTCCAAAACTATTGTCCCCTTAAAAAATGTATATATAACATAATTTGTTGAAAATTTTATGGAAAACTTTTTCACTGGATATAAAATTTTCTGTAAGATAGATCCATAGCGACAAGAAAATCACAAAAAAAATTCTAAAATATAGTTTAAAATACGTTGTGGGGCTGAAGGGAGAGAATAAACTTGAGAGGTGATAAGTTTTCGATTTTACATAGTTCGTCCCCTAACATAATAAATCCCAAAGGGGAAAAACATAATCTTTATTTTTTCTAGAGAAAAAGCGGGTGGTAATATGACGGATCAAAACATTCGACAGATTGCAAAAAATACGCCATATTACTCTTACAAATATCATATACCTACACCTATATATGTTACCTAAATACCAAGTCCAAAATTGTACCATCCTAGGATGGTACATCCATTTTTGTACAATCTTAGATGGTACGATTTTTCTTGTACCATCCTGAAAAAGCACAGACGTTTTGTACAAAGTTGTATTTTTCACCAACTTTCAAACTTTGTACAAGATTAAAGTTTTATATGTACCAAGACCAAAATGATTATTTTTCATAACATTTAGTGCAGAATATAGCTTTTTGTTAGGTGCTGTCCTCTATGGCTACACTCAAAACCTCTTCTGGAGTTGTTGTATCTTTGGCAACCATGCATCTCTTGTTGGCTTCACGGCCTTTTGCCTCACGTTTTCTATCCGTTGTTATCT
This sequence comes from Ericerus pela, assembly GCA_011428145.1. Lineage (NCBI taxonomy): Eukaryota > Metazoa > Arthropoda > Insecta > Hemiptera > Coccidae > Ericerus > Ericerus pela. The sequence goes on from WOFM01001010.1 coordinate 3,354, forward strand.
CGATGACTTGTTGCGCTCAACTCATTTTTGAAGCTGTTATATACATTCATGTGTACTTCTACCTTTCGAGGTTATATTTTCCTTTTGTGATTTACGTTTGTTTCGTTCATTAAACGTGTTCGTTCAATATTCCAACTTGTCTCTCGAGTTGCGTGGTGTGAAACCTGTTTCCAGGTAATTGTATATCACAATGTGGCAGCAGATTGCAGTATACGACAAGAATCCTCAATAACACGTGTTTCCCACAAACAATTTTGGTAAAACCATAATTTATATTTATTTTAGAATTGCGAATCTCTCTAATAAAAGTCCGCGATATGGAAAACGATCAAATCCCCGATACTTCTAGCTCCGAATCATCTGAGAATAACACAAATGACAACAACATAGTAAGTAACTCTGAGAATCTGTTTACATTGGGCTTACGTTCGCAAAACATAAATAGTCCCTATTTAATGAGAACTTACGACGCTAAACACACTCATAAAAGAACCAATTCATCGTCCTCAACCTCCTCTTCAGAGGCAGAGTCAGTTTTGTGCAGCGTTAAAAGAGCAGCTACTCGTAGCCCAAACGTCGAAACTAAATGTGTTCCTTCAGAATCTGAAATATATGAAAACAATAACGAAAACCCACAAAATGAAATCAAAACTTCATTATATAACAATATGTTTCAGTCCGAACATTATTCTCCACAAAACGATCCAACTCGTGGTATTACCGGATAGCATAACTTTTCAGATCAAGCAAATAACGACATTCCAGATATCGAACCACTCTCAGATCTACAAAAAGAAGAAATACTAAGAGAAACCCGTAGAGTAAGTCCTTTACTAACAAATCATCATTATTCGTCTGAAAATAAAGAAGAAATCTTGAATTTATTTGATCCATTATGATTACTCATACCTCAGAAAAATAAAACTAATTTTTTTACGGCTATCGAAAACAATAAAACAATGTTTAATTTTCCTAAATTTACTCCTTCTCAACAGTATCGTGACACGATTACCACAAACAACGATGCACTGTGAAGAGAATTAGATGAAATCTTTGAACCCAACCCAAACATCATCCGCGAATCTCCTGTTGGCCCCATTCCCTTCCAAGAAACAGTGGAAACCCAATCGGACATTGAATTAGAACTAAAAGTAGGTATAAATAAATTAATCAACGAAACAATAAAAAATAAATTAAAAACAAATAAAATTTCTCCTTAACAGATATAGGGCTTCGTTCAGGAAAATATACGTCAACTAAGGGAAAACATAAATCGTAAGGATCTCACCACTCAATTTGCAGAAATTGATGATACAACCCTACCCGAAATTCAACAACAAATCACCTGCGAACTAGTGACCGAAGCAATTGAGGATGACTTTAAGAGAATTGCCCTCAAATTAAAAACTGCGAACGATTGGAAGACCCTACATGATTGCGAAGTCAACGATTTCATTAAACGCTTACCTAAACCCGGCTTCCAACCAAAAAAATATGAAGTGTTTGAACAACTAAGTAGTTGCTTTGACTTTAGCAGGTGGAATCGACGTATTAAAACGGACTTGGAATCTGTAAACTTGTTTCCCTGGATACAATCAGAATTCACAAATGACCTTGGTATCCCTCCACAGATAGCAAGACAATTTGACGCTATTACTCAAACACTTATACGTAATTCTATAAATCAGTCGGTACAAATACACGTAGATAGATGTTTGTCGGTATTTCAAATGTACACTACCTTACAAAAACGATTTGGTCAAGTTACTCCGGACGATTATCTATACCTACACCAGTTGCTAAAGGGTCTTGAATACAATCCCTCTAGACCGGTCTCCGAATTTATCGCGATATACGAAGGAAAGCACCACGATATAAAAGAACAAACTGTAGGATCAGAAGGTATGTTTAATGACTTTTTCTATATTTCGCAACTAATCCAAAAACTGTGACAACACTTTCCTGTCGAATGTGCGATACTCTCTTCCACCGCCTCTGTTACCTACGATCATGTTTGCGAAATGATTTGCAAAGCAGAAAGATTGCAAAACAGATTCAACACAAATTGCGATAATTCCAGACGCATGGTTGAAACACGAAATAATCAAAGAAGAACAATCAGTGATAACATAAATTCAGACAATAGGACTACAGATAATTGTACGGAAATTCCTGAAAACTTACCTTGCGAATCACCCTCAAACCCTTCCGCAAACCAACAGACAAACCAGAACCCGCAAAATAGGCCAGTGAGAACCGACATGTGCTTCAACTGTGGAGTAACTTCTCACAGAACAAGAGATTGCCCCCTTCCCCAAGGTCAAAAGTACTGTTACAGATGCACTTTGATTGGACACATTGGCAGAAACTGCCCATACTACGGTGATGACAGCCAAAATCCAAGAGGAAAGGGTAAGTGGTATCAAATTATACATAATAATAATAACTTTAACAAAAATAATAATTCTGACTGGCTTATCGACTCTGGTGCAACTAGACACGGCAATAACAATATAGATCTCTTTCAAAACATAAAATATTTTGATTACCCAAAAAATTTAACGGATGTTACTGGTAAATTAGTGAGAGCCCTAGGCGAAGGGAATATAAATTTAATTATTGAAAATAACATAGATCCACGAATAAAACCAAGAATAAACTTAAAAAATGTTCTGTTTGCCCCAGAGATTAATAATAATATCATAAGTGTAAAAACATCATGTAGAGACGATAGCTTAAAAATATCCCTAACTAATGATTTCATATTTACTGTACAAATGTTGTTGATCGATCCCATTTTGAATTTAGGTATTGCACGTTTGCGTGATTTCAGTTTTCTATGTAATTTAGCAGTTTTATGACTGTCAAATAACATATCATGCTCTTGAGGTATCATTTCTGACAATTTTTCAGAAATTTTTAATGATTCTCTGAGGGTTGAAAAAACTGGTACAGTTTCATCTTCCTCTCAGATATCTGGTAAAGACTGAATTATGTGTAAGTCAGTCTCTGGCCATGATTCCGGACTGTATCTCAACCAGTCTGGGCCTGACTACCAGGTAGAATGAAAAAGATCATTAATCATTGAGCCTCTTGAACCGATGTCTGCAGGGTTATCTGCTGATGGAACATACCGAAATTGCAAATTTGGAACCTTTTTTATTTCTGTTACTCTATTCAAGACAAATTGCGTTAATACTCTGCGTTCTAATAACCATGTTAGAACGCATTTACTATCTGACCATAAGTAAGTAGGACAATTACTTAAGTCTAACGGTTTCCTAATATTTTGCACTGCTCTTGCTCCTATTAATGCTGCTAACAGTTCCATTCTGGGAATTGTTACATTTTTCATAGGAGCAATTCTAGATTTTCCAAAGACGAATCTGACTACTGCATTATTGGTTTCAGTATTGCTGAAACGTAATAATGCTACAGCAGAGTATGCTATTTTTGACCCATCCACAAATATATGTAATTGACATATATCTGGATTAAATGTACCAGAATATATTTGCCTGGGCATAAAATATTCTGTGCAGTTGGACAAATCTTTAACTAACTCCGTCGCTATAGATTGTAGTGTCGGAGGTAGGGACTCGTCCCACTTATAATTTTCATTCCAGAGTCTTTTTATAAAGACTCTAGATGGAATAGAGGCTGGAGCAAACCAGCCATGTGGATCAAAAAATTGTGACACTGCCTTAAGGAAGAGTCTTTTTGTCCATTCTTGATCTAGGTTTTTCAATTTGGGAGAACTGATAAAGACGACATCTTTATCCATATCCCAAGTTAATCCTAGAACTTTAACTTGTGGTTTAGTTAAAGCATGTTGAGGATTGAAGTCTTTTCTCAATGGAATACAGTTGGTTCCCCATTGGGACAATTCCATCGAAATATCCTCTATGAGGTTGTTAGCCTCATTGTGCAAGTCCAATAATCCTTCATAAGTTGGTAAGGATGTTACTAAATTATCTATATAAAAGTTTTCGGAAAACTTTTTGTGAAATTCAGGATTGGCTGTTTGAAAATGGTGTAGCAATATAGCTGCCAGTAGAAATGGAGCTGTCACTATTCCAAACGGTACCCTTTGAAATCTGTAGATAATTATGTTGGATTTGCTTAGTGGTTTTGAAAGGTCCTTTACCCATAGCAATCTTGTTACATCCCGATCATCAGGATGTAGTCCTATTTGGTGAAGGGCCTTCTTTATGTCTGCAATTATAGCATATCTATCTTTGCGGAAAGATAGAAGTATTTGCATAAGGTCGGGTAGGAGTTTAGCTCCTTTAAACATGCAATCATATAATGAATATTTTGATTGCTTTGTTTTTGCAGACCCGTCAAAAACTACACGAAGTGGTGTACTTTTTGTTAAGTCAAGTATTCCTTTATGGGGTAGGTAGTGTATAATGCTGTCGTTGGCGTTTCGGTCAAATTTTTCTATCATTTGTAGATCGAGTAGCATGATGAAATATTCATCATACCTCTGATAGAATTCTGGCATTTTCTGCATTTTAGGGAGCTGATGTTCTAATTGTTTAAAAGATAGGTTATAATGATCAGCCAATGGTGGCGGATAATTTTTGTACAACCATCTAATTTGGTAACGATTATTTACCAGCTCCACATTTTTGTAGAATAACTGTAAAGCTTGAGCTTCCTCTTGGGCTTCTTCTAAGTTATTCGACTCAATGCCAATTACATCCAGTCTCCAAAGATTTTCTACTTCCTGAGGATTGATGAAAAATACTGGAGTGAATTTTTCATCGATATCATTCTGATTTGGAATGATACCTCCTAGCATATAACCAAACTCAGTTTCTATGAGGGTAAGGGTAGGTGATATATGTTCAATTCGCTTTACAAATGACCACATATAATCGTTTCCTAATAATAGGTTGATCGTATGCTCATTCTCTGTTTTTGAGAATTCAATGTCTGAATACTGCGGGTAATGTTTACAAAATCCTGTAAGATCTGGTTGTTTCAAATTGTGGGTTATACAATTTATTGTTTTTGCCGTGATCTGTACATTTTTGCCTTGTGGAGTTTGGATTTCAAAATCCACTAGGCTATATTTAAAAACATTAGATTTTTGATTTTCTACACCTTTAAGTCTTACGAATTCATTCTCATATCCTTTTAGTTTCAAGGATTCGAATGCATAAGTCTTTGTTACAAAAGTGTTGATACTACCACAATCAAAAAATCCTTTTATTTTAATCGGGTTTTTTGTAAATGGAGATTGAGCATAAGCCTCAAACACAAGAAAAGTAGAATTTTTATTGTGCTTAATAAAAGATAGGAAGTACTCACTACTAACTGGCAAGCACTCCTTTTGTTCCGCACTGAGCTTTATGGGTGCTCTGGCTCGCAACCGACTATCGTATTGCTCGCCCTGTGTGACAAAAGTATCATTAGTAACTGCAGAATTTTTGGGCATGACAAGTTGTTTATCAATTTGTTGCTTACTGATTAGTTCTTTGCGCTCCCGAAGGTTTGCGTACCACCTCTCCATATGCCTCTCCGAGATCGGGTATGGCGCTTTGGGGCACAAGTTTGCATGGTGGTTTGATGATAAACAATCATCCACTTGCAGTGTGCCTCCGTTGTTTGTTGGCATGATGTTGCTGCATGGCAGCAACCACACTGTCGACAAAGTCTACGCGCCTCATATACCCTCTCTCTCTTCTGGAGAGTATTGTAGCAGATGTCGAAGCAGAGAAACAAAGGATGCCTGTTTGTGCAGAACAAGCAGGGTTTGTCAGGATTTAGCGGCATGTTTGTGATACTCCTGGGAGTATCTTGAGCAATGTGAACATCCTGATTCTGGATCTTTTGTTCTGAAACATTGTTAATAGATGCATATTTTTTGTTAGATTTACTTTTTCTTGTTTGTTTTTTATTCCTAGGATTAGCTTTATCTTTTCCTAGGTCCTTATATTGATCGTTGTCAGCTTTTTGGAAAGTTGCGGCCAAAAATTTAGGACTGGCATTAGCTTGTCCTTTTTTGTTTTGGTTACTGCATCTTGGAGGATTTTGATTCATTGGATGTATGTTTTCAAACATTTCATGTATCTTAATAAATTCTCGGATAGCTGAAAATAGGTGAGAGACATGTCTTTCACTACTTTTCAGATTGTTAATATAGGCTCTAGGTGGGAATTTCTTCACCGTGATGTTGAACAGTTGTTCTTCATCAACTACCGTAGAAATCAGCCGATATCGATCAATTAGGACAGCAATACCATCTATTCCGTCTTGGATTGACAAAATGGTGTTGGTAGAGATAGGAAATTCGGTTATATTATACCAGATTTCCGCTCTCACTTTACTCTGATCTCCAAATCTGTCATGCAAAAATTGAAGTCTCTGGATGTAGCCAACATCATCTGGTGCAAAATGACTAAACTTTTGGACAATGTCCTTAGGCATTGCATTTTGCAAGATGTTAATTTTCTGAGGGATCGCAATGTCTGTGCAAAGATGCACATACATTTTGAAACTTCTGATAAATCCTGGATACGTCAGGGTAGCTCCATCCCATTTCTCTAGGTAGAATTTGGGTGGTTTCAAATTTGCTAGAGGTTGCTCAACAGTGTCGTGGGGATCCACTTCCCAGCAACGGGGAATTGGGTCCACAACTTTTGTATGTTGAGTGACTTCAGTGTGGTTTTTTGCAGTTACAGGTCTGGGTACCATAGCTGTTGCTGAATATTGTGAGTTTGGTTTTTCCAAGCTCACAATCGCAGGTGACAAACAATTTTGATTAGGAATTTAGGTTGCGATGCTTTCCTGGTCATGGGTTGAAGTTTCCATACATGTTCTTTTACATGATGGTTCTTCTTCCATATCCAGAAATTCATCCGGGCAATCTCTTTTGTCGGTACTAACTGAGGTGGGTGTTGTGTTACCTCTTTCGATTGCAAGCACTACATATCGGCTTTTGAATTCCTCAAAACTCAAGCCGTAGTTTGCCTGCGCTCACTGAACCAGATCTTCCTTCGTTTTTTCGATTTCTGCTATCTGCACTTTGTAGCGCGCTCTGCGCAGGTGGTCGTACGCAGCCTTTTCAGCCATCTCCCTTAGCTCCTCCACCCTCTTCTGTTCCTCCGCACGTTTCTGCTCATAGCGGAGACGTGCCTCCTTTTGACTTTCTGCATCCTGTTGGTTTGTACAGGATGTTGAGTCAGCTGGAGTGGCAGAAGGATCCTGGGGCTGATTGAGCGTCAGGGATGAGATTGGAATCATAGGGAATATGGCTTCAATCTCTCCCTGCTTGACCAGGAATTGCTGAATAATTGTCTTGGCCAGGAGGATGAATTGTTTGGCCGCCCCTACAGGAGGGTTCTTGAGCTCTTTAATTGTATTGCTAATAGCCGGCAGTTCCTTTCGTGCTTGCACAAAGGTGAGCTCTGGCGTGGTCAGCAATACAGCTAGATCGAGCAGGTATACATCAGCTTCATGAAGTGTCTCGATGAATAGTTCTATGGCTAGTTCATATTCATCAACTCCACTCATGTTGCTGATGCTGTACTCAGTACCTTCCCTACGGGCGCTGCTTGCTGCTTTTGCAAGCAGGCTTTTCTCCACCTGTGTCAGCGACTTTCCAGTTTGCTCTGCAAGCTGTTTAGCCGCTGCCGCCATATTGTATGGATTGGTGTTTGATGTTGATGGCACTGCGATCCCTGGTGGCGGTGGCATCGATGCTGGCATTGACATTCCCTGCTCCAAGATTTGTTGAGGAGCAATTAGAATTGCCGGTGCAGGATCTGTCGGTGGTGGAGGTGGCGAACTAGATGCGTCCGACGTATCGTTGTTTGACGACATGATTCTGCCAAAGAACATTTACAATAATATTTATACAAAAATTATACAATTTTTAACTATTTGTTGTGTTCTTTTTAATGATCGTCTAATGTCTTTTGTACTGCCAGAGTAGTGAGTTTTGTGTGCATTTTTGATTCAAATATGCTGTACGTATGGCTTGTTGCGTCATAATTTTTGTACGGCGCAATACCGATGTAAGAGACAGTATAATCAAAGTTGAAGTGGTTGCATTTAGTTTATCTAGATGCAACGTCATGACAAGCATTTCACTCCTTGTACCTAAAGAAATTTTTGACTATCGTAGAAATGGTTGTGATCTGTTAAATACATAACACAACATCATGCTAAGCATTTCTACGTTTAATATTATGTGGTAAAAAAAGAATGTTTTCTTTTTCCATTTTGAAAAACATAGAAGTGGTTGCATTTTGTGTTCCACAAAACGCAACATCATGATAAGCATTTTTAAGTTTGAAAAATAAGGATTACAAAAAATTTCATTCAATAAACCAAATTTTTTGTCAACTTTTTGCACACAGGTTGTAGCTAAATTTTAAAATTTTGCCATGACCCATGGCTAAAAATTTAATTTTGTATGTTTTAGTGCACATGTACAAAATTATAAAATGCAATGTTGTAGCATCTGTAGTTATGCAACATTTTTTGAACACCATGTGATTTTGTATGCAAGATCGTATGGTGGTTTATTGGCTCTGACTTTTTAATTTTTTGTCAAAGTGTCCACGAGGTCAAATCCATGAAAATTTGGGCATGACCCGTGGGTGCAATGAAGTTTTCCAAAGTCGCGGCTCGTTTGTACAAAATTATGAGTTCAAATTTTGCCCAAAAAATTATGTTCGCAATCTTGAAACAAATTTGCTTCGTAATTTTTTAATAAAGTGTTGTCCGGGTCATGTCAAATTAAAATTTGGGCATGACCCGGGGGCGCAATGAGGTTTCTCTAATTCGCAACAGTCGTAAATTAAATACAAATATTACGAAGAGAGTAACGGAATTGCGCCAACATGAACATCTTTTCCCTACAAAAATTTAAAAAAATTCTTGTGAGTAACTTAATTTTCGTCTACAATCTTGAACACAAGATTGTTGAAAATCATGTTGCAGTTTAAATTCACATAGTAGTATTACAAAATTGTGGTGTCTCATGTGCAATTTTGTGTTCAATATTGCTGAAACTTTTTACAACGTAATACCTAACTATCCTTTTTTCAAAGTGTTTTCCGGGTAATGTCAAATCAAAATTTGGCATGACCCAGGGGCGCAATGACATTTCCCTTAGTCGCGGCACTCGTAAATTGAATCGAACTAATTGAATTGTGTCATTGCTAAAACTTTTCCGTATCAACATTTGCAAAAATGTTAGAAGAGAAAAAATAATTTTGTTTCACAATTTTGATTACAAAATTGTCAAAAATCGATTGTAAATCTAATTTTTGAAAGGTTGGGATCACAAAATTGCGATGTTTTTTACGCAATTTTTATTACAACATTGCCAAAAATCAATTGTAAATTTAATTTTTGTAGGTTAGGATCACGAAAATACGATGTTTTTTACGCAATTTTGTACTCAAGATTGCCGAAACTTCCTATAGCGCGATGCCTAATTAATTCCTTTTTGACAAACTATTTTTTTTCATCTGCAAAGAATAAGATGGTGGATGGATTTCCACTATCAACTATGTCAATTATCCCATACTAATTTCCATAGTTGATATTATACAAAATCCATCTTTCATCAAGTTTGGTTGTTGGCGAAGTACACGAAATTAGACGACACTTTAATATTTGGGACACAACAAATATTAAATGCACTTGTACTTACCAGGTGCGTTTTGATTTCTTGACTTTGCAAATAATTAACGACCAGTAGAATCCTTTTTCGCTTATTACCGGTGTTGTTCGCAGGTTTCGTGCTGAATAAACACCGAACTTCTTCTGCGAGATTACTTTACGAAAGTAATTTTTTATTCGGTAAAATGGCCGATAATTCAACGACGTAGTTTCACCGAAATTACGCGTTTTTAGGTACAATTTTTCGTAAAAATTGTTTATAAGTTTGATCGCAATATGATACAAAAACTACGGACAATTAATGACAAGACACACAAGAAAATTAATAAAATGGCACATAAAATCACAGTGAGGTCGATTGGACATGACATCGTTCAACATTTATCGTACGAATGAGTCTTCTGCAATTCCACTAGGAGTTGCAGCCTGTTGATCTTTTCTGTGTGTGCGTGTGTCTATACGTATTTTTTATCTTTGTTGCAAAGATAGGAATATACGACGTATGTTTTTGTGTGTGTAAGGGTTGTCCATTGCCGTCCTTGATAATTCTCTATCAAGGATGGTATGCCATCAAGAACAAAAGAGTTGAATTGACTCTTTTTTCTTGATCGGGCCTTACTATTGCCGATGTCATATTTTACAAAAAAAATGGTATTTTTGTATTTCTACCGTATCGGGTTTTTTCGTGTGAGAGTGAGTGAGAAAGGAGATATCTCTTTTTCTCTTTGTTCACTCTTTGTACATAAAAATTTACGATAGATCGGCCTTGATTTTTTTTGAGTTGGCCGATTGTTTTCTTCAGTTATTACAGTGAAGAAAGCGATTGGCCATCTTTTCAACACTGGCAGGTAGTATTTTTCTATCTGCTTGCATTGAAGTTGTTAAAAAGGTTCAACAGCTATGTGATGAAAACCATTTGGTTGACATTACGTATTATGCTGGGGGCAGCTGAAAATTCTTTTACAAAGAATTTTTAGCCAATTGTCACATGTTGGTGGCACCAACATGGTATCCCAATACATGGCCTTGAAAAATATTACATTCCTTAAGTGAAGGAATGTTTTACTCTCAACAACTAGGAATTCTTCAATTGTTTTAAGAGTAAATATACAATAAAGAGACTGTTTATTTTTACAGGTTCCTTATTGTTATTAGGTATTTACTGTAAATGCCGTAATTGTCTCAACAAGTTCGTCATTAGAATTTGTAGACGATAGATGAAAAAAAGATTTTGTCTTATTATTTACTTGCAAGTTGCAAATAAGTAATTCTCTCAACAAGTTTGTCATTAGAATTTGTAGATGAGAGATGAAAGAAAAAAATATTTTTATCTTATTATTTACTTGCAAGTTGCAAATAAGTAATTCTCTCAACAAGTTTGTCACCAGAACATGTATACGGGAGATAAAAAAAGAGATGCCTATAATGTACTTGCGCATTGCAAATACGTAACAGTCAAAGATTGATTCAATTTTTGACTTAGGCTATTCAAAATTGTGTTACAATTTTGTTTTATTTGCGTCTGCAGGTTGAATTCTTTTTCAAGTATTCAATTTGCATTGACCTTAGGAACGCAGTATAGCATACAGGAAAACAGGCCTATACAACAAGTCCGTTTTTCTGTTAGATAATTAAAATTCGCCGAATTTTAATTCCCGCTATTAATTCTTTGAGGCAGATTTTTTATAAAAAGATCGTTTTCTACGAATTTGTCTCCTCTTGCCTCTGCTACCAAGTAGTGGTAACTAACCACTAACCATTTATACTTATATATAATGTGCGTTTAACGTCCGGAGACAACAAAATATAACCGTTGACACACACCTTTCTCTCTCACTGTGCGACAACGGAATGAAGCAACCGCCTCAGCCCGGTCACATGCCTACCTACATTGCTTCAGTAGGCATGTGTCCTTTGCGCAAGCCAGGCGCGCAGGACTCGTGGGAACGATAATAAGAGCTTGGTAAGTATATAGCAGTCTTCAAATTTGCTTCAAATACTCCGTTGTAGTTCCAAATTAAAAAGGTAACTCTAAGGAATAAAATGAGATGAAGAACAATAATTTTAGCCCTCAGAAGCCAAGATAATAAAAAAAAATGAAAAAATAGTCTCAGTTACACTGTTTTTAAGCGTTTTCATTGGTTAATTGCTGTTAACTGTTTGTTTGTCCATATAGTTGAACTCTTTTTCCAAGGTGCCATCTGTACTGTGAAGTTAAAAATAAAATCCTCTATTATTCATTGTTCGTTGTTATCACTTGCTGCTGATGGATCAAGTGAGATGCTTATATATCTGTTCAGGAAATTTTTTCAAACTTAAAACCGATCCAGATCATTTTTTCATACCCAAAAACCTCTAAATAGTGATTTTCAGCAACATAGTTGGTCCAATTCTTCAGAATGCGTTTACATACATATCCACCAACCCACCCACCCACCCACACACACACACACACACACACACACACACACACACATATATATATATATATATATATATATATATATATGCATACATACGTACATATAAACAATTATTACTCATATTATACTATAGGATTAGTATAAATTTTCCCATATTTCCATGCTTTTCAATGCTTTTCAGGAAGATTTAACTACTCGGTGAGATCACTGATTAAAATTGTGACACAAACGACATTGCCTTTTAGAAATAAAATGTATAGAAGTAGAATAATAGATATGATATAACTCAAAGCAAATGAGTTTATATGAGGAAATGGAATAGGTTATACCTATAGGAGTGAGAGGATAGAAGTTACAGGATGTACAGAGGTTAAAGTCTTATCGGACAATATGAGTGAGCAGGAAATAGATATGGGTAAATAGAAAATAGGATAGTAGGTTAAACAGGTAGTGAGAGAGCGGTGTCAAAGCGGTGCCATGTGTCTGAAGGTGGTATAAGGCTATATGTGGGAAATGAGAAGTGCGCAGATTGCATAAAATAAAAGTGGCACGTGGCATGAAATAAGAGTGTCATGCCTATGAGTGAAAAAAGTTGGTAGATAGAAAGTTCATGAATAATTGGAAGTGCGTGCGTGCTTGTGTGTGTGCAATCCGATATATGTGTGATGGAGAGTATAGGCAGGGTTGCATTAATAACAGAAACTATAAAAAGAAATTTAGGTAGGTATTCCTAGAACCAGGAACCCAGGAATACCATCGCCAGATCTTGGTAGTAAGTTAAATAATTTTACAATATTTATCCGAATAACTGTAGAAGATTGAACGTTGCTTCGTTGCATTCCATAGTGCCACTACGTTGCCTTTAGAGTTTTTCGACCCGATTATACGACTGCCAGCTGAAAGCGAACCTTTTCTAATTTCAAACTGAGCGTTTTCTTGCGGAGAAATCTGGAGAAACAAAATAAAAAACTTACATGGGAATCGATAGAGACAAAAGTAGTTGAAGGCAGATAGAATTACTGTCATTCAAAACGGTTTCGTTTGCACCAATGTTTTTAGCTGTACGTAGCTGTGAAGTGTGAACGTCTCTGTCACGTCTCGTCGTTCTTGTTAGAAGTAAATTACCCATAATAAAGAAACTATGCTGAAATGAATGCTACCCGAAATAAAACTGAACTGATAAAAATATCAAAAACTATAGGCTCATTCCCTTCTTTCAACTTTAAAAAAAAATATTTTTTCACTTTTTCAAAAAATTCTGAAAATCTATGTGAAACTGAGAGAATAGATATTAGTCAAAATCAAATCCGCATTTACTCTCGTGAAAATTTCTATTGTTTTGGTAGTTTTTCAAATTTTAAATGTTACAAAATATGAATGAAACATGTGTAGGTCTGAATGCACAGTGTCTTTTCTCCACGTTGATTCTTTTCAAAATGTTAAATATACGTGAAATGAGCAAGAAAACCGTAACAAATCGGGCCAATACCAGAGCATCGTCCCCAATTGGTCATGGAATATGGATGTACAGTGCATGTACCTCACATTGATATGTTGCTTTTTAGGTTGAACATTAAATAGGTATGTAGAGTTCGTAGAAATAGACAACTGTCAAGTGTTAAATAGCAATATACCCCGCCAATTTTTGAGACCATATTTATGTCTATGGCCTCACAAACGCCTCGAGCGTTAACTGCGAGTCCTAAAAAAATTGAAAATGGAAGAGCTCCCAAGCAACCCCCCTTAATACCTTCGTACACATAACACGCGCGATAATTTTACTAGAATTTTAACTGTCCGATAAAAAAAATACAGGTGAAAGGCTGAAAGAAAGTGGATGAAAATAGTATAAGCGGATAGGTGGACGAAATTAAGAAAAAGTTGCCACTTACGGAGACGAGAATACAGCAAATTAGAAACAATTTGCCCGGCGAAAATTTTCGTCCAACTTGCACGATCATATTTAGTCGGATGAAACTTTCAAGTAGGTATCAAGTAGAGTATACCTATCTATTTACGCAGGTATCAGTTTTACGGTTTAGGCTGAAGTTCGCCACAAAAACGAAGAGAAAATCTTCGTTGGGTGACTGCTTATTTGCTGATTCTTTAGAGCGAAACGCCAAATGTTTAGGTGGTTAGGTAGGTCCGATTTTATGCACAGGATGGATACCTATAATATACTGGAGCACGCGAACGTAATTTTAATTATTACTGGTATACCAACAGAAAATATTCGCGATTATAACGCCATTCTAATACTGATTGACTGCATCGATGAGCGAGAAGCGGCAAACACTTTATACCTACGCTAATCAAAATCCCCACCATGACGTGAAAAAAAAAAACAAAAACAAAAAAAACAAAAACAAAAAAAACAAAAACAAAAAAAACAAAAAAAAAATTATAAAACTCAACTTGAGCGAACTGTGAAGTATGAACTTTGTAAGTAATCCTATAAAAACTTTCTACGATTCTGGTACTATGTACGATGTGTAAGAACACTGCACTTTGAATAGCATTATTATTCCAATCAACCTAAAATCGTTACACACATACGCGCGCCCACGCACGCACGTACGCGTACACACACACACTCACTCGCACCCACATCTGTACACATACGTACATCCGCACCCATACGCCAGTCCTATATAGGTACCTGATTTCTAAATGTGCATATTCTTAAGTAGGTATGTTTCTATTTAAAATCTACTCATTAATAATGATGTCATGGAATGATCTGGAGGTTGGGGTAGATACGTTTTTTGTTTCATAACCCAATGAAAATTTTGGCACTAATAACTCAAATTCATATAATATATATATAATATATGTAAGCTCTTTAGAAAATAATGAAGAATCATGCAGACACATCTTTCATCTTTTCATACTTAAAATCCATCAATAGATGAATATAATACAAATCTAATGTATATATGAGAGATCTCTGCAACTCACTATAACAGCGAGTGCGAAACACAGACAGAAACTGTGGTTATTTTAAGAATGTGAATACATATTCTTACATATATATATATATATATATATAAGCCAATTATTATCACAACAGTACAAATCGAAATTTTTATCCAATAGGCACGAAATTTGGAACAAACATTAGTACTAAGCTGCAAGGACCTAATATATTGATTTTGTTGCGGATCGGCCGTATGGTACTTCAGGTACGGCTATTTTTGTTTTTGTTTTTGTTATAAAATTTTTAATTTTCAACTAATACCAACGAAATTTTGAAACAGATATTTACTAAGATATATTATAACTTGCTACAAATTTTGGTGTGGATCGGCCACGGTACTTCGGTACTTCCGATATGGCTATTTTTGTTTTTGTTTTAGCTATAAAATTATCAATTTTCGATCAATAGCTACGAAATTTGCAACAAGTATTATAACTTGCTGTAAATTTTGGTGCAGATCAGTCTCATGGTACTTCTGGTAACACTATTTTCGTTTTTATTTTACCTATAAAATACCTAATTTTGGACCAATAGGAACGCAATTCGGAACGAATATTTATTACGATTTATTAATAACTTTTTAGTGACTACCTAATTTTATAAATTTCGAACACATACTTCTTCTAACGTAGCAGCAGCTCCGTTAGAGTTTTTTGAATGTATGTGCACTGTATTACTCAACAATTGTCTGAACTGATTCTGATGATTCAAGTCTAATGTGATAGAGAATAGTTCTTAAGTAGTCACATTAAATTTTTGTTGATATCGGATTAGTACCAGATCCATATTTGATCAGAAATTACAATCTGAAATTTAAAATTCAGCCAATTTCGGTGAAAATTAGTAGGTATTTGTTTATTTGTTGTTTTTTTTTTTTTTGGTTGCTAATCAAGGACCAGACCTACCAATTTTGGTTATAATTGTTCAATTTCTTCCCACATTATTAGTAATTTTGTGTTATCTATTCGATATTTTCATTCTAATAATAGTATTGAAAAAATCATTTGTCAAGCTTGATCGAGATAAACTGGTTTTAGGCTCAAAAAATGATATTCTCACAAAAAGTTAATTATATGCCCATCCTCCTACCAACGGGCATTGCTTGTATTAGAACATAAGTCAGTGGATTCATAGTTCCATGCTTACTCAACGGAACTAGGTGTTCTTTTAAGCTGATTGCTTGTTTTTTCAGTTTTCTTGTTTTCTCTGGTCTACCCAATTTGCTTACAAAAAAGTTGATTAAAATTTGGTTGAGATAATTAGCCCTAACCTGTGATGTTTTGATTCATTTTGAATGTGCTTATCGGAAAACCTACTTTCAAAAGTTTATGGAATATTATTAATTTTAATTTGGTGAGTATCCTTAAAAAAATGAGTTTAAGCACGTAAGGTTCCGCCCTTTTATGCCTGCGACATCCTAGTATAACTATACCTATACATATAAAATTATCTACATAAAAAAATTGGTCAAAACAGGAAAATGGTACAAATCATTTTCGATTCTCACGAAACGAATAATTTTCATCGTCCCCACTCTTAACTCTTTTGTGAGGTCAATTTCAATACCCCATTTTCAAGCAAACTGAGTGAAAAGTTTGAAAATGGGAAATGTGACACGAAGCTCAACCAACCGGCTACTAATATGGTGCTTCAAATGAGTATAATCCTTGTCAAACTGGGATGGACGATAAGTCTGTTTCTGAGCATTATGTGCTATGCTGTATAGGTACTATGAAGTGCTAGCCTATTCCTTTATGGCCATCGTGAGTATAATAATTAACGAGTAATGATGAATTTTTTACCTACCTATACTCATATGTGTATATTAAAAGTAATATTAATCATCAGTCGTGAGTAAATGATTAATGATTAATGATTATTCACAGGAAATGATTTTTACTCTTAGTTAGTTATTAAGTTCTCTGGTACCTAACGATAATTTTTTACCTACTTACACTCATATGTGTATAGTAAAAGTAATATTAATCATCAATCGTGAGTAAATGATTAATAATTAACGATTATTCACAAGAAACGATTATTACTGTCAGTTCGGTATTAAGGTCTCTGCACATACTCTTAATCATCAATCATATCAATGTATGAATAACTTGTAAAAAATTTGTGCTTTCTATTTTATTTGGATTCATTAGTCGTTTTGACATCAAAAAGTAAGTTGGTCTTATGGAGATTTAATGGTCCAGTACTGTATAGTTCAAGATGTGGCGATAAGAATAAGAAATATCTTATTATTAAGCATTGTGACGATATTACTCTTATGAGGAACCAAATCATAGATGATGTCACGGGTGGTATGAAGATCAGGGACAATAAACCCTCAATTTTCATGGCCAAATTGTGGAAGAAGCCAGATAATATTGTAGCCCCTTCCGTAAAAGGAAACCAGGTCTACAAGCAACTACCATAAAGTGTTGTGCAGTGTTTGGCAGCTGTGGGATCTACCACAATTAATATTTCAGCAGATCTCATGCTGCCTGTTCTTAAAGGACAAGACTAATAGGAGATGATACTTAATACACTTGCTGAGTATATTGCCAATAGATAAAAACCAAAAGGTATATCCCCAAAAATACTATCTCTATACTGTGAATGGTCAAAATTTTCCAGCTTATGTACTTGAGACCAGCTAAGTCAATATTAGACCTAGAAAAGACATGAATGGTTCTTCACAGTTGTTGATGTTCAAAACCAGATCCTGGATGCAGATTTCCTTGCACATTTTGACCTGATCATTAACCTTAAAAATTGCACATTGATTAATAGTGATACTAAACTTTGTGTGGATGGAAAAACACTAGCTTACAGACTGGACACAAGTATATCCATCTGTACTAAAGTCAACAAACAATTACTATGGATTCTGTCTGACTATCCTGATGTCACCTAACCATTAATTTGCAAGTATCCAACCAACAGCTCAGGCATCTCTTGGAAATGGTGAATTTCTACAGATGTTGCATGAAGAATGTTGCAGCTGACCAAAGTAAGCTGTTTGCATTGATAAAAACAAATAAAAAGAAAGACAAAACTCCATTCAAATGGAATGAAGAAGCCAAACAGGCCTTTGAGAAAGTCAAAGAAACACTGGGAAATGCAACGTTATTGGCTCACCCAGACAAAAGTCTGCCATTATGTGTAGGTGCCAATGCCTCAAACTTTCCAAATTGGTGCTACATTGTACAAATTGATAATGACAACAAAAAACTACCCCTAGCTTTCTTCTCGAGGAAGCTCTCAAAAACAGAAAAAAATTATAGCACAAAAGATCGAGAATTACTTGAAATTATTGCTGTGCTGAAAAATTTCAGGTATCAACTAGAGGGTAGATATTAAACTGTGTATACAGACCATAAACCCCTAACTCATGCTTTCATGCAAAAAGCAGAACTGGCATCACTGAGAAGAGCACGGCAATTAGATTATATTGGTCAGTTGACTAAGGACATTCAGTATATAAGTAGAGAACTTAACACTCCAGCTTATGCCCTAAGTAAATCGAAGCTATCTCCGCCTCCGTCTAATTATCCTTACGCTGAAATAGTTAAAGAACAGCTTAAGGATGAAGAATTTCAAGAGTTGTTATCAAACGATAATATTTCTCTCAAACTGCAGCAGAGAAAAATTGCCTGTACTGATGTTATTAACATATGACGTCAGAACAGGCAAAAATAGGCCATTTCTACCAAAAAATACTGAAAATTGGCTTTCAACAGTGTACATAACCCATCACATGGTGGACCAAAGTGCAGTGCTAACTTAATCTCAGCAAGGTTTGTTTGGCCCTGAATGAAGTTGGACTGCAACAAATGAGCTCACACTAGCCTGAACTGTCAAGAGTCCAAAGTAGGAAGACACACTCACTCGCCTCTCAAATTCTTCGAATAAACAGAGTGGTTCAAAACATTACACATGGACTTGGTTGGCCCATTGCCATTGTCAGAAGGATGCGAATACTTGTTAACAATAATAGACGGGGCAACTCGATAGCCAGAAGCAATTCCTCTCTACGTGATGACGGCTCCAACTGTAGCTGCCAGGTTATGCAACACCTGAATCTCAAAGTATGGCATACCAGAAACCATAGTTAGCGACCGAGGTCACCAGTTTGAGAGCTCACTCTTCAATGAGTTGTTTAAAAAGCTTGGTATACAACATAATCACACCACAACTTACCATCCTCAAGCCAATGCCAAAATAGAAAGATAGCACAGAGCACTCAAACCTCAATTATGGCTCACAATACCAAGAGATTGGTTGAGATATTTCCTACCATCCTCTTAGGGTTCCGATCTGCCCTACAATTGGATATGGGACATTCTACAGTGCAACTAGCATTCTGCAAAGAGCTACGCCTACCAGGGGACTTCTTCAAACAATTGACAGAAGTTAACCCCTAAATAATAATACAAAATATAAAAAATGATGCCTATAATTTTCTTAAACAGGCAGCTTGTTATGGCCAGCCAAAGATTTACATCTCAAAACACTTAGCCAATACATCACATGTATTTTTTAGAGACAAAAAAATAAGTTCTATGCTGGAAAAACCATATGTCAGTCTTACAAAGTAGTATTATGTAATGACAAAAACTTTGTGATGCTAATAGTGGGCAAAACAAAAACTATTTCAATAGATAGATTGAAGCCTGCCTTTTTGGTAAATGATGATAAGAAAAATTGAAGATGGAAAGAAAAAACACAGAAAATACAAATACAGATTGATCCAGAAACATACAAATACAAAACATGGAGGAAGAACCAGTCGATACCAGTGTAACAAATAATTCCAAACAAAAACTTCACAAAAAACAAAAAAATAAGTCAAATTTTTGAACAATGTTACAATAAAAATGTACAATCCAGAGGCTTACGCCTTGGAAAAAGAGGCAGGAACCTAGCCAGAAGAAAAACAAAAAACATGCATCCTAATTGCAGGTCTGAGTGATTGATGCAGAGGATTTAAAATTTATTCCTGAAAAAATAAATATCCCACGTAGAATTCAAACTCGCTAAAAAATATGCGACAAACTCGGAATCCCATAAGACAAAAGAAACTCAGAAGATAAGCATAAAAAAATCCAAAAGCTATATGAAACATAAACATTGCAATGGGCTTCTGTTGTCAAACAAAGATAACCCAAATGTCAATACAAATTGTGACATCACATATAAAAGGTGAATCTCTTTGTCATCTGAAGATCTCTTGAGAACTTCAGATCTATTTCACATTTAGCTTTGCTTAAACCAATCAGAATTTTACAGGAAAACTTTCTAATGGTTGAGAATTTTAAATGTTATCCCCTCTATGAAAGGACACTCAGTTAAGGCGATATGTTGACACTGAGATTGATCTAAATATCGCAACAAAAATCATTCACTGCTCTACTGTCACTCGATTTAGACAAATTTTCTGTATATATTTTCTGCACTGTTCTTTAAATTTGTTCATACGTTATTTTTTCCTCTTTATTTTCCTCTCTTACCATTGACGTTAACGAGCAATAACAAACCTATCAAAACATCCAACACCACAAATGCTCATGAAACAGCTGAGAAATTGAAAGCTCAGCAACTTCTCAAACACAATCAGGAGTTGGAAATGTCATCTCCACTTCCACTCCTTGTCTTGCCACCAAAGTCTCCCAAAAAAAAAGGTTCCAACTTTGCCAACCCCAAAGCTGGAATTCCCCCAGTGAGCAACTATGGAACCAGCAAAGTTTGTTTTTGTATGTGAGAGGGTCCTACCAATCCAAACTCCAGCACACTCAAAGCAGGGGAACTCAAATTCTCCCATGTTGAGGAAACCGGACTTTAAAACTCCCAAATCTCCACACTCCTACTTCCACTCATATATGCTCCCATCAAATACCGACCACCATAACAGAAGGGAAAAAACAGCCGCACCAATTATCAAGCCAGTATGAATGCTCTGAAACAATCCTATGAGTGCATCAGGGCTGCAGTTGACAGTGCCTTAGCTAAGAGTGAGACCAACCAAAAATGGCATTAAGACTCATAAGTCCCCCAGCCCTGTGCATTTTATCATTTTTGTGGTGCAAAAACTGGGGGAGTAGCTTTGGGAACATTACTTGTAGGAAGTGAAGCGGCTTGGACCACCAACAACAGTTGCCACTGAAAGGCTGGCAAATATTTGTCTTCATGATGTTAAACAATGGCACAAATACGTTCAATTGTAATTACTTGTAAGCACATGCAAGTAATGTACAAGTATAAAACAGTGACTAATCTAACAAAGACGATAATGACACAATTCAGTACACAAACTGGTCCGCCATTTCTTATATATACAAGAAATGACGTACCAACCCATTCACATAAACATACATAAATACTACGTATCTGTATCTGTGTGCGTGTAAATGAGCCCATATATAAACCTCTTAATGGGCTCTAAAATCACAAGTGTTTCCCCAGGTTTTGGCTTACCTGTATATTTATATATGAAGTGGCAGAAGATGCAAAATACCTATTGATTACCTTCTGGTGAGAATATCTTTTTCACGACAAGGTATTCCATAAGTGTCTACTAATAAAGGTTATTATCAATTTGGTTTGTATATTAGACTATAGCATAGCTGTAATTGGTTTTATATTCGTTATCTCAGCATTACGTTTTACCTTTATTAGCACCAATTTTAATGAACTTTTGTTTTTAATGATAGATATGAAGATCTCAGGGTGGTCCAATATTATTTTTCCTGGAATCCAAGATTTTGTATTTAAGTTGCCTATCTTTGAATAAGTGTTAGTTTCAAAGCAAAAGTGATTCTACACAAATGCAGATGAAACAAAAAAGAATAGAATAAAAAATTTTTATTATAAAAAAATTGAACGAATTTCAAAAGAAAATGATAGGCTGAAAATAGAAAAATAATTCTTACCAAATTTATTATAATATATAAGCAAGTAATTTTTAAACCAACTTCAAAAAAAAAAAAATTCTCAATTTGATCCTAATGTGCCTATGTGATAAGTATATTTCAAAAGCACATTTTTTTAACTGAATAGACATGCTAGAGGTAACATAGATATAAAGTTCTGTTTTCAACTAATTATAGGTACCTACCAGTTATAGACTTATAGTGTAAGTTGTATTACATAGGTGTTAATTTCAGAATGCAAAATTGAAATCCCTTTTTCATTTTACTGAAACCAAAAACTGAGAGATGTAGTCGAAAAGTGAAAATGCTTCTAAAAAGCATTTAACAAGGATTAGGTACCAACTGAAACAATAAATTTGAGATTTGTCAACTGGCTCGCCAACTTTGTATATATTGGGGGGGGGTTGTCACAATCCCACCTGCTTCAGTAAGCCCCTGCGTAACTAGCTCATTTCTCAGAAAATAATTATTATAAAATTGTGTGCTCTCACTGAAAGGAAATCTGTTTTTTGAGGTCAGTTTTATAATCGTCTATAAGTGAACGCATCAGATTTTGATAAAACAAACTTTTTGAAAGGTTGGAGGCTCTGTTACCCCCAGATATATTAAAGATTGGTTTTGGAAAAGGGGAACAGCTAATTACATAGAAACTTAAAATTATACTTAACATAGCAAAAATCAATTTTCCAGTAGGCTACATCATCATATATGTTGAAAATACTAATGCTGTCAATAGAAAATTTGAAATAAGTCAAATGTATACTATATATCAGAAACATTGAAAACTTATAAGAAGTATCTTAGAGTATTTGGAACGTGTTTTTTATATTTAGGTATCTTGGTCTTTTTTAAGCATCATCTCTCAATATTTTAATGAAATTTTGTGATGTCATTCAGCAAATTGGAATTGGTATTTTAATGAGTCTTTTTCTTCTTTTTTTGAAATATTATGAGTAGGCCAAGAGAAAGTACAATTTTCATTAAAATTCACGTCAGATTTTGAAAGAGTTTTTTTTTTTTCATAACTTTAAATTTAGTCTAAAATACATCACCAGGATGGAAATACAAAATTAATTCATAAAATTTTCCTAGAAAACAATTTATAGTGGTATATTTAGCTGTACTTACTGTAATTATACTGATGATTTATTGCTAACACCAATACATGTAAGTACGTTGGTACATAGAAAATTTTTTGTCCATCATGAGTATGTGTGAGGTTGTTTTTCATGAAAAATTATTTTAAAAAACTCAAAGTTTGATGTAGCCATTCATCACCCATTTATTTGTCATTGTACCAGGGTTCGTTGAAGACAATTTTTATGGAAGGAACAAATGAAAGGAATCTACTTTGGACTGATCAATTCATTCATTATAACTGGTAGTTTTTTGCAGGACTTTTGCTAGTTCTAGCCCAAAACTTTTTTGCTGGCATAGATATGATAACACTGTTGAATTCATTATTTGATTGGAAACAAAGAAACATTTTTATGCCTGATAATTGGTGCAAATGTGTTGAATTTATGCTCATAGAATTTAAGGAATGAATTTTGTCAAATACACTTTGGTGTTGGTACAAATTTTTGGCCTTATGTTTATTATAATGATACTCCCTCGCTTTGAAAGTCAATTAATTTGTTTGGGTCATTCATGAATACCACCTTGCTTAGTTATTGTTAGGTATGGATATGCAATGGTGTTGATAACAAATTATTTCGCGTTTTAGTATTGAAAATGCTTCTCCAGTCAGTTTCTGAAAAAGTGTCCATCAACCAATTTTTACCAATTTTTTATGCCTGAATTTTAAGAGAAGGGGTAGATAACGATGTTAAAAAAAGTGGAAGGAGAAAATGGTAATAGAAAATAAAGTAGAGGTGGTAACATTGTTTTGTTGTTTACCAAGAAAATACAAAAATAAAAGAAAACGAAAAATGAACATCTCTTTATTTTTTCATATTCATTTTCAGTGCCCTCCTTTTGTTCTTATAAAGGGTGAAACCTATGAATTTTTGTAATTGGACATTTCAAATGCAAGAAATAAAAAAAAATGTATTTTTTATTGAAGATACCACTTATAATGTTTTGTCACTATTACTTTAACTGGCTATAGTGAGATCAATAATAAAGAGCGTGGTTGTGTTCGCGCTCGTCGCCATTTACCATATGATGTCGTTCGTTATTCTCTCTAACGAACTTTTGTCCTGTCTGTGTGTGTGTAGATTGATAACGTTTGTGATTGGTCTGTTCTACTGACGTCATTGATGTGATCTGTGACGTCAGTGAGATAACAATATTGTTAAGCAATATCTGTTGGGATACGATTCCCTCACTGCCTCACAAACATGTAACTGTACATTAATCAACACTGCATGTAAAACATTATATTTATTGTTTCTGAATGTGGCGACACTGATCGCCAGAATAATATTCTTTCCGCCACTGCTCGACGGAGAATGTTCTCCGCTCGTCAGTCGTTGTACTAAAGTCGTAAATAAACCTTTTTATTGATAAATGTCCGTACTTAGTTTTTCTTGGATGAAACGATCGAAACTCACCTCAACATGGTAGCCAGAGCTGCGTACCAACGAAAATAAGTGCGGGATTCAAAATGTGTTCGTGTTAATCGTGCAATTTGCTAAATGTAAAAAAGTTTTTGTGTTTCACGCAAAGTGAAAGGCTTAGTGCTGTGTGATACTTCCACGCAAAGTGGAAGAAAAGTTAAAAGTTCGTGAACGCAAAGTTCGGTTCCAGTGATTAAAGGAATTATCCTGGAAAATTGAAAAGTCGTAAATCAAATGAATCAAAGGTAATAGTCAAAATTAATGAAAACGTCAGTGAAATCTTGGGCGCCAGTTAAAATGTCGAAGTCGAAAGTTTGGTGTAAGCAGATCAGGTATGAGAGAATCCTGTGGTTTGGAAAACCGGCTTGCAGAGTCAAAAACGGCTGGCAGTTGTTCGTACTGTGTTCCGAAAAGGAAATCAAAATCAAAAAGTCGAAAGTCTGAAAGTTGCAACATCAAAAGTCCAAGTCAACATCGCAGCGGAATAGAAGAAAAACAAAAAAATACGAAAAGGAAATCGAGATAAGTAAAATTTAAAATAATTAATAAATAATCGGTGTGATTTT
Source organism: Ericerus pela (assembly GCA_011428145.1). Classification (NCBI taxonomy): domain Eukaryota; kingdom Metazoa; phylum Arthropoda; class Insecta; order Hemiptera; family Coccidae; genus Ericerus; species Ericerus pela. The sequence continues at coordinate 28,449 of WOFM01001010.1, forward strand.
TTTTCAAAATTAATAGTAAAAGTTCGAAATTTAAGTGAAATAAAGTAAAACGTTCGAAATATTTTCATGTTAACTCTCATCCAAAATTAGAGGAAAGTTGAAACTTGAAAGGTATCATTGGTAACCTTTCAAACTTTATCTTGTTGGTCGAGAGTGGTCAAAAAAGGGAAATATTTGTTGAATGAGATACATATTGTATAACAAAAGAAAAAATTATTGAACAACTATTGACTTTGGTGACAGATTTTTCCTGTTCACAATTTACAAAGAGTATTTCCAATTGATAATAGATAATGAATTATTTTCCTTTCAGCATTAACCTTTTGTATTTCTGTTGAATAATTTTTGCCTTGAAATTTAACTTATGTTTTAACGTGTTCAACAGAATTATTTTCGTTCTGTAACAAGATCCAAAGCTGAAACCATTTTCGATTTAAAACTTTTTGGCGATAAAATACCAGAATTTTGATAAACTGAGAAGAAGTTGAAACAACGGCGGAGAGATCAACTCATCGTCAGTGGCAGATTTCGTAAGAATTAATTAGAATATCGATTAATTATTAAGAATTATAATATAACATTTGACTTGCATTCCCGATCAAGCGGCTGAGACCGTGTTTTGCATAATCAAGCGGTTGAGACAGTGTTACCCCTAGATTTAAGTGCTCGTGTTTCTGAGGTAGGAATAATAAACCCCGATAGAAAATTTTAACAATATGTCACGATTTGACACAAAGAAAGTATTTGACGGGAGGAATTATGACGCCTGGAGGACCATGATGGTCTCCACACTTTATGCAGAGGGGTTATACCCAATCATGCAGGATACTGAAACAGAGATACTATTTTTGGGATTAGAGTTGAACAATTTTTTGAACCCTGAATCTAGTAATGCAAACCCAGCAACTCGTATGACATATTTCCGAAATCAGGAAAAGGGAAAGGCCCTCATATATCAGGGATTAAATAATGAATTAATTGAAAGAGTTAAAGACCTAAAAACAATAAACCAGATCCTAAAAGTTCTCGATGAGAGATATAAAAGTTGTACACAGGTCACATATATTAACGCAAAACAAGCATTCCAGAGATTAAAATTTAACAGCGATGGGAATATGAGAAGTTATTTAGATGTTTTCTTGAGGTCAGCCCAAAAAATAAGGGATTGTGGGAAGAATCTGGACAAACAGGAGGAGATAGAACAGCTCCTTATCTCACTAAATATGGACTATGACATGACTAGGCTGGAGTTTAACACTTTAAGTCAGAATCAAAAAACAATTGAAACACTCCACGCCATGTTAATTGAAAGGTCGGATAGGTTATATGACGAGAAAAAGTCAAAATATAATAATAATAATAAATTTCGTAATTTCACAAATAATAATAAAAATCAAAGATTTAAATACAGTGGAAATTACAATAGATATAATTATACAAATAGAAATCAAAACCATAACCAAAACATAGATCAGGGGAAAATGAAACATAATAATCAACAAACAGAAACGTCTCAGTATAATAATAATAACTATGAAAATAAAAAATACGATAATAACCAAAATCAAAATACTTTGCCAAATTCAAGTACACTAGTCTGTTTTAAATGTCATGGCAAAGGACATATAGCTAAGGTATTTCCATCAAATAAAGAGGGTGCAAGACCCCAAAATAAATTAAATGGCCCTGCACAAAATACGAGATATGGACGAAGTAACACCAATAATAATAACAATAAAAACAAAAAAGAAAATGACGTTCAGTGGTCAATGATGATCAGATATAGAGATCAAGGACCAAATAATAATTCAAATAACAAATTAATAAATCTAATAACATCAAAAGATACAAAACAGGAGCCAGACTCCAATTACGTTCCCCTTACAAAAAGGATTATGTTAGATGGTGGAGCCGTAGCTCATGTCATATCAGACTTGTCGAAGCTGTCCAACCCAATAATGTTAGAAAAACCTATTGAACTGGAATGTGCAATTCAAGATACACTCTTAGTGGCTACGCACATAGGTACAATTTTTATCAGAGTAGAAAACTCAGAACGTAACCAAAAAGTTATAAGACTAAAAAATGTACACTATGTACCGTCCCTAAATGTAGACCTGATGTCAGGGATCAAAATAACTGAAAATAGGGCACTTGGAATAGATCAGAATTTCTCTGCAGCACATATATATGTCAGAGGAACAAATGAAATAGTGTTCTCGGCCCCAAAAATAAGGGGGGTATTCATGGTCAAATACGAAATCGTACCGGAATCCACAGTTAACATAATAGAAGATGAAGATAAGTTAGAGAAAGTATGTCCTTATAAAAATGAGTCGAATAAATTGGCATGTATGCCTAATATAGATTCCCAGGATGAATGGATGGAATATGAGATAGAGGAAGAAGTAATTGAGGAAAGTCAGGAGGAAGTGGAAGAGAATATAGAGAACATAAATAATAATACACAAAATAACATAAATAATAATAATTTAAATAATAATGACATAATAAATGTCAATGACGAATATAATAATAATGATTCACATAATAATGAGATAAATGAAGGCGATATTGAACTGAATGAGGATGTAGGTACGAATGGTAATGAAATAATAAATAATAATAATATAATAGATAACAATCAAGAAGTAAGCCAGGATATAGAAAGGCTGAAAATAGATAAAAAAATGATATGGCATAGGAGATTGGGACATTTGTCGGGAAAGAACTTAAAACTATTAACAAAAGTCTCAAGGGGTATTCCAAACAGGATCACGTTCCGCGATGACGAATTTAGCCTTTGCGATATATGTGTAAAGGCTAATTCCAAAAGGTTGGGACATAGTGGAAACCACACAAGACCCGAAAGAAAATTGGAACTCGTTTCATCGGATACCATGGGCCCCTTTTCACCAGGAATATACGGTGAAAAGTATGTTTTAATATTCGTGGATCATGCCACAAAGTATACGTTTATCTCTACTATTGAGAAAAAATCAATGGTTTGTGAGGAATTTAGAAAATTGTATATGAAATTGAAGTCGAAATTCCCGGATTACCCTATAGCCACCTTAAGATGTGACAATGCTAGGGAATATCTTGACTCAAATATGAAAACATTTTGTGAGGAGAACGGCGTGAACCTTGAGCCTGTCGTTCCGTATTCGCCGGAGCTAAATGCAATGGCTGAAAGACAGAATCAAACGATAATGGCTAGAACTAGGGCCATGCTGTTCAACTCCGATCTAAACTTCAGTTATTGGTCATTGGCTGTTTTGACGGCTGTTTATATTATAAACAGAAGCCCAACTAGGGCCAATAAAGACAATAAAACCCCGTTTGAAATGTTTAATGGCATAAAGCCTGATGTATCCAATATGAGAGTTTTTGGATCTCTCGCATTTAGACACATCCCTATAGAAATCCGTCAACAGCAGGCTACTAAAAATAAAAGAAATAAAACCAGAGTAGAACATCCGAAATTAACGCAGAGATCTGATAAGGGTATATTCGTGGGATACACGAATAGTGGGTACTGTATAAGGAACCCGTTAATAGACAAATCGCACGTTACTTGCGATGTTAGATTCGATGAAACGAGAAATATCACAAAAATAATAAATAAAGATGATAATAATGATACTATACAGGGAAACGATAATATAATAGAAACCCCTGTAATATTAAACCTATTTAAATCAAGATATAAAAATTACATTGAGGACCACATCCCTCAAAAATGGGAGGATGTTGACAATAACCCTTTTAGGGAAGAATGGCGACAAGCTATAAATGACGAGCTGAAATCATTGTCTGATATGGGCGTATGGGAAGTTGTACCCAGGGAGAGAAATGTGAGGTTAGTAGACACAAAGTGGTGTTTCACCACAAAGCCCAACAATCAAGGCATTCACATACCGAAGGCCAGATTGGTTGCAAGGGGTTTCAAAGATCTCACCCACTATTCTCTAACCGAGACATATGCCCCAGTGATCCAATACTGGCTTATAAGATGGATGCTATCGATCACAAATAAATATAACCTAAATATTACACAATTCGATATAAAAACAGCCTTCCTTAACTCTGAAATAAAATATCCTATTTTTATATGTAACCCCAAGGGATGCCAACTAGGCGAAAATAAATGCCTCAGACTAATTAAGTCAATATATGGACTGAAAACGTCTTCCAAAAGTTGGTACGACCTATTGAATTTGACTATAATACAAGCGGGATTTGTACAATCTAAAATAGATAGATGTCTATATTTAAAAAAGGATGATACTGGTGCAATGGCATTTTTGATAGTCTATGTGGATGACATGTTGTTGGCTAGCAACCACGACGAGTGGACACAAGACTTGATAAGTATCTTCAAGAAAAATTTCACTTTAAAAATAGAAGATAACCCTACTTTTTTCGTGGGATTCGAGATAAGTCGAGACATAATAAAAAAACAAATAATATTAACTCAAAATAGATATATAGATAAAATATTAAGGAAATTTGGCATGATGGAATGTAAACCGTCAACCAAACCAATGGAAACGGGGCTTAAAATAAGGAAGCCAACGAATGGATTGGATGACACTGAATATAGGGCCATGATAGGGAATCTGCTATATGTGGCAACAAGACTCACCCGCCCGGATATTGCGTTCGCCGTCAACTATTTGTTGCGATTTCAAGCATCCTCCAATAGCGAAATAAAGAACTATGTTCGTCGTATTATTAGGTACCTTAAAACAACAAGGGATTTCTCTTTAGTATTCCACTCTGACCAAGCTCAAATTAAAGCATTTGTCGATGCGTCGTATGCACCCGACGTAGACGATTCACCCATAGAAATAAATAATTTGGAGAAAAGGTGCTCAACTACTGGCTATATGATTTTCGTAAACGGAGACTTGTTAAACTGGGCCGTTCACCGGCAAAACTCGGTTGCAACCTCGTCAACTGCAGCCAAATTAATTGCGTTGAATGACGCACTGGACGACATATATGTGATCTGGAGACTCACTGAGAGCGTTTTTTCTGTAACCGACTCAGTGCAGGTGTATGAGGATAACATATCCGCATCACGCATTGCATCTGGGGGAGGCCAGAAACGCTCCAGGTCAATAGCGATCAAATGCTAAGCAGTTTTAGAGGCATTTCAAAATAAGTTAATAATGTTTAACGATATTAGATCATCTGATCAGGTTGCTGATATTTTAACCAAGGCACTTGATCGGAAAACCTTTCAAAATATTGTTATGAGAATACTCCGGACAAGTCAACTTTTCGGCCAATAGTCTTAATTGACTCAACCCTCAAAATTTTTTGATATTTGGTTTTGGACTGCGGATGGGCGTCGGTCTTTTAGCGCCTATCGTAAACCGAGTGGTCCATTATTCGTTTCACAATTCATCTCACAATGTACAATAGGTTCCCCGTAGCTGCTCTACCTCTCTTATTGGTATCAGCATTCCCTAATATATACAATTGATTCCCACAATAGTACACTCATATTAAAAACCCCACACGACTAATTATAGGGACATATATATATATATAATAATATTTTTTTTCTACAGCTGGCGATGAGGAGATATTGATCTCTCCGACCTGCCAATTTTTTATATTTTTTAAAATCAAAAATCACACAATACTTATAAGACGTGACACTATAACATAAGGTCATATATACCTCATGTTAACTTTTACACGATATATTTAAGATAAAACAATATGACAATATATGAATTCATACACATTTATTATATGGCATTATACTAGTCAACGACAACCAATTTTTATTTTTTGTTTGTTTGTTATACCATTTTTTAAATATATATAGCAATTTTATATGACAACTATATGTAACAATTTTGACTGCTATTGCTTATTCCTTTTTATATGTTTATTTTAAATACATGCAATATGTGACACACTTTTAGTTATATGTTCGCTCGTCCATTTTGAATCGCAGGGGGGTGTTGGGATACGATTCCCTCACTGCCTCACAAACATGTAACTGTACATTAATCAACACTGCATGTAAAACATTATATTTATTATTTCTGAATGTGGCGACACTGATTGCCAGAATAATATTCTTTCCGCCACTGCTCGACGGAGAATGTTCTCCGCTCGTCAGTCGTTGTACTAAAGTCGTAAATAAACCTTTTTATTGATAAATGTCCGTACTTAGTTTTTCTTGGATGAAACGATCGAAACTCACCTCAACAATATCGTTATCGTATCGTGTACGACTCCGTCGTTCACGATACTCGGGGGGGAGAGGAAGTTGAAGTCTTTCCCAGTCTACCGTCCTTGTATAAGTCAATGGGATTGTGGTTTGTTAAGTTTATTTGTAAAATTTTTTTTTTTTTTTTTTTTTTGAATCGTCCAGTTTGAAAGAAGTTTGGTTGTTTGTTAATATAACACAAATAAAGAGATATTTAGAATATTGTTATTTATTACATTTGAGGGATAATAACATGTAACAATAAGTTTATATGGTAAGGTAAAAAAATAATAAGAATATTTAACAAGTATGCTATATAAGTTTGTACAATGGTATAGGAACATACGTTATCACATTGTTTCTTTGATTGACTGGAAGTAATGCTTATTTGCTAGGTATAAAATAATGAGATCTGCCTTCGTGTTTTGGAAGGTCTGGTATCACAGGTCCGTTTCTTTATTTTCTAATCTGGAACACTTCGTTTCTTCGGTTATTGTTATGTTGCCCGTGTCTAGGTAAAGTTGCGATTCTGTAAGGAAATATAAAAATATTAATGTGAGTATTAATTGTTTGTTGATAAACACGTCAACTGCATCGTTTTTCCTTCTGTGAGGATAAAGGATGGTTGGCTAGTGTTTATTATGTTGATTTGTTGGTTGTCACCTGTTTCACCAATCTTTATATTGGTTTCACAGTGGGTCCTTTGGTTGCAAACTTGGTTTGTTTTGTTGAGAGTTTACCCAAAGTAGATTCTCCTAAAGACGTTTGAGCTACGAATTATTTATGATAATTCGTAGGTATTATGTTTTTTGTGCTACAATTTTTGTGTGTTTGTGTTGTAAAGCGTCTGGGGAATTTAATTCTAATGGTGCTAGGTATTTGAGGGGTCTGGTAGTGAGTGTTCCATTTGGGAACATGATGGAAGCAGACCTGACTATCTGGTCTGATGATTTGTGTAATTCTTTGATTACTGCTAGTTGTGGTTTGTTGGGTGTCGAAGCCGCGTCAATGACGTGTACTAAATCTCCTATTTTTGGTATGTCACTGTTTGTTCGGTAGTTGTTTGGTATTGGTTGTGGTTGTTTGTCTTGTAAGTATGTGAGATAATTTTGTTTCCATTGTATCCTTAGGTTCTTTAAATATATTTGGTCTATTTTCCATATGTGTTGTAGGTGTTTTTCTGTTGATGTGAGTGTGTTGTCTGGCTTGTCGGAGTTTAATATGGTGTGTTGGAAATTAGCGTGAAGAAAGTTAGCAGGTGTAAGGTATGAATACGTTGATGTTTCTGTTTCTGGGCATAAGGGTCTTTCATTAATCATTATTTGTAATTGTTTGATGGTAATGTTAAATGTGTGTATATAGATGGGATGATGTCCTACTGTTTTATAATATGATTGTTTGATGATGCCTATTAGGCGTTTGTAAGTGCCTCCGTACCATGGGACTTTGGCTGGTATGAATTTCCATTCTATTTGATTTTTGTACAGGTAATTTTGCACTGTATTGTTGTTTGCTATGTCGTTCCAAAAGTTTGTTATATTTGTGTTGATGACTCTGAATTGTGCGGCATTGTCAGACAGTAGTAATTTAGGTGATCCTCTGTCTGCGAAAAATGAGTGAAGTGCACACCAAATTTCTTCTGTTTGTAATGATTTGACAGGTATTAAATAC
>WOFM01001014.1:0-21659 GCA_011428145.1 Ericerus pela
CAATGCAATTAGTTTGGCTGCAGTCGACGAGGTTGCAACCGAAATTCTGCCGGTGAACGGCCCAATTTAACAAGTCTCCATTAACAAATATCATGAAGCCAGTTGTGGAGCACCCTTTCTCCAGGTTATTTATATCAATTGGTGAATCGTCTACGTCGGGTGCATACGACGCATCGACAAAAGCTTTTATGTGTGTTTGGTCAGAGTGGAAGACCAGAGAAAAATCCCTTGTGGTTTTAAGGTATCTAATGATACGACGAACATAATTTTTAACTTCGTTATTGGAGGATGCCTGAAAACGTGACAAATAATTGACGGCGAAGGCAATATCCGGGCGGGTTAGTCTTGCCACATATAGCAAATTCCCAATCATAGCCCTATATTCGGTGTCATCCAATCCATTTTTTGGTCTATTTATTTTCAATCCTGTCTCCATAGGTGTGGTAGATGGGTTACATTCCATCATTCCAAATTTCCGGAGAATTTTATCTATATATCTATTCTGTGTTAATATAATTTGTTTCTTAGAAATATCCCTATCTATCTCGAATCCTACAAAGAAAGTTGGATTATTTTCTATTTTTAGTGTGAAATTGTTATTAAAGGTATTTATTAAGTCTTGTGTCCACTCGTTGTGGTTACTAGCCAACAACATGTCATCCACGTAGACTATTAAAAATGCCATTGCACCACTATTATCTTGTTTTATATATAAACATCTATCTATTTTTGATTGGGTGAATCCAGCTTGAATTATTGTTGAATTCAATAGGTCGTACCAACTTTTGGAAAACGTTTTCAGTCCATATATAGACTTTATTAATCTTAGGCAATTATTTTCGCCTAGTTGGCATCCCCCAGGGTTTGATATATATATATATATATATATATATAGGATATTTTATTTGTGAATTGAGAAACGCAGTCTTTATATCAAACTGTGTTATATTTAAATTATATTTATTTGTAATGGACAATATCCACCTTATTAACCAATATTGGATCACCGGGGCATATGTTTCAGTTAGAGAATAGTGAGTGAGATCTTTAAACTCTCTTGCAACCAACCTGGTTTTTGGTATGTGAATGCCTTGGTTGTTGGGTTTTGTGGTGAAACACCACTTTGTATCCACTAACCTCACATTTCTCTCTCTTGGGACGACTTCCCATACACCCATATCAGATAGTGACTTCAGCTCGTCATTAATGGCTTGTTGCCATTCTTCCTTAAAAGGGTTGTTTTCGACATCCTCCCATTTTTGAGGGATGTGGTCCTCAATATAGTTTTTATATCTAGATTTAAATAAATTTAATATTACAGGGGTTTCTATTATATTATTGTTATCCTGTATTATTTCATTATTATTATATTTATTATCTGTTTGTGTAATATTCCTCGTTTCATCGAATCTGACGTCGCAAGTGACATGCGATTTGTCGATTAATGGGTCCCTTATACAGTACCCACTATTTGTGTACCCTACGAATATTCCTTTATCGGATCTTTGTGTTAGTTTCGATGTTGGTTTTATTTCTTCTATTTTTTGTGGCCTGCTGTTGACGGACTTCTATGGGAATATGTCTAAAAGCGAGAGACCCAAAAACTCTCATATTAGATAGATCCGGTTTTGTACCGTAAAACATTTTGTACGGGGTCGTATGATCTTTGTTGGCCCTAGTTGGGCTTCTGTTTATAACATAAACAGCCATCAAGACAACCAAAGACCAAAAACTGAAATCCAGATTGGAGTCGAATAGCATGGCCCTTGTCCTCGCCATGATCGTTTGATTCTGCCTTTTGGCCATCGCATTCAACTCTGGTGAATACGGAACGACAGGCTCAAGGTTCACGCCGTTTTCCTCACAAAATGTTTTCATATTTGAATCTAGATACTCTCTAGCATTGTCACACCTTAAAGTGGCTATGGGACAGTCTGGAAATTTCAATTTTAATTTCATATATAATTTTTTGAATTCCTCAAACACCAATGACTTTTTTTCAATAGTGGAGATAAAAGTATATTTTGTGGCATGACCCACAAATATTAAAACGTACTTTTCACCATATATTCCTGGTGAGAAGGGGCCCATTGTGTCCGATGAAACGAGTTCAAGTTTTCTTTCTGGCCTGGTACAAGTTCCATTGTGTCCTAGTCTTCTAGAGTTTGCTTTCACACGTCTCACACAGGCTGAATTTGTCATCACAAAATGTAATTCTGTTTGGAATACCTCTTGAGACCTTTGTCAAGAATTTTAAATTCTTCCCTGACAGGTGTCCCAATCTCCTATGTCATATCATTTTTTTATCTATTTTTGCTTTCTCTATATTCTCACTTATTTCTTGTTTATCGTTTATTATATTATTATCATTTGTAATATTATTATCATTTGTGCCTACATCCTCATTTCTTTCACCATTATCTTCATTCATTTTATTATTTTGTGTGTTATTATTATATTCGTCATTAGTGTTTATTATATTATTATCATCTAAGTTATTATTATTTGTTTTTTCTTGTGTGTTGTAATTCTCTCCATTCTCTTCCACTTCCTCCTGACTTTCCTCAATGATTTCCTCTTCTATTTCGTATTCCATCCATTTATCCTGGGAATTTATGTTAGGCATACATGCCAATTTATTCGATCCATTATTATAGGGAGATATTTTATTCAAATCATCTTCCTTTTCTATAATATTGACCATTGATTCCGGTACAATTTCGTACTTTACCATGTATACCCCCTGATTTTTGGGGCTGAAAAAATTACTTCGTCCGTCCCGCGGACATATATATGCGCTGTAGAAAAATTTTGGTCTATGCCCAGAACTCTATTCTCCGTTATTTTAATCCCTGACATAAGGTCCACGTTTAGGGATGGTACGTAGTGTACGTTCTTTAATCTTATGACAGTCTGATTTCTCTCTGAATTTTCCACCCTGATAAACATTGTTCCTATATGAGTGGCAATGAGTAAAGTATCTTGGATGGCACATTCTAACTCAATAGGCTTTTCCAGCATTATAGGGTTAGACAATTTTGACAAATCTGAAATGACGTGAGCAACAGCTCCACCATCTAACATTATTCTCTTAGTAAGAGGAACATAATCAGAATCTGACTCCTGCTTCATGTCTTTAGATGTTATTAGGTTTATTAATTTATTATTATTTGTGTTATTGTTTGGCTTTTGGTCCTTATACCTGATCATCATTGACCATTGCACATCATGTTCTTTTTTGTTTTTATTATTATTATTATTATTTTGATTATTTCGTCCGTATCTCGTATTTCATACAGGACCATCTAATTTATCTTGGGGTTTTGCACCCTCTTTATTTGACAGACATACCTTAGCTATGTGCCCTTTGCCATGGCACTTGAAACATACTAAATTATTCTGATTTGGCAAATTATTTTGGTTTTGATTATTGTTATATTTTCTATTTTCATAACTATTATTACTACTTTGAGGCATTTCTGACTTTTGATTATTATTGTATGTCATTTTCCCCTGATCTACATTTTGGTTATAGTTCTGATTCCTATTTGTGTTATTGTATCTATTATAGTTTCCATTGTATTGGAATCGTTGATTTCTATTATTATTATTATAATTACAAAATTTATTATTATAGTTTCTAGACTTCTTTTTGTCATATAATCTGTCTGATCTTTCAATCAACATGGCATGAAGTGTTTCGATTGTTTTTTGATCTTGGCTTAATGTATTAAACTCTAGCCTTATCATGTCATAGTCCATGTTTAAAGATATTAGGAGTTGTTCTATCTCCTCCTGTTTGTCTAAGCTTTTGCCACAGTCCCTTATTTTCTGGGCTGATCGAGAAAACACATCTAAATAACTCCTCTTGTTACCATCACTATTAAATTTTAACCTTTGAAAGGCCTGCTTCGCATTAATATATGTAACTTGCGTGCAGCTTTTGTACCTTTCATCTAAAACTTTCAGAATCTGATTTATTGTCTTTAAGTCTTTTACTCTTTCTATTAGTCCATTGTTTAATCCCTGATAAATTAAAGCCTTGCTTTTTTCTTGGTTACGAAAATATGCCATCCTATTAGCCGAACTAGCATTGCCAGATTCAGGGTTTAAAAAACTATTTAGTTCCAATCCCAAAAACAGCACTTTGGTCTCAACATCATGCATTACTCGGTACAGTCCCTCTGCATAGAGTGTTGATACCATTGTGGTCCTCCAGGCATCATAATTCCTCCCATCAAATACCTTTTTCGTATCGAATCTCGACATTTTATTATTAGATTTTGGGTGTTAGGGAGTTTATATCCTACCTCAGAAACACGAGAACTTAATTCTAAGGGGTAACACGGTCTCAACCACATGATAATGTACAACACGGTCTCAACCGCTCGATTGGGAATGCAAGTTAAAAAATATTATATTATGATTTTCATTAAGTCAATATTCTAAATTAATTCTTACGAAATATATTGCCGACGATGAGGTGATCTCTCTGCCGTTGTTACTGCTTCTTGAGTGGTCAAATTAATCAAAGTCCCAGGTTTTGTTTCAGAATATCGACGATTCTATCAAACACATCAAAGTTCAAATTAGTATGCAGTGCAAAATTATTTAACAAATATGAAAGAAATGATTACTGAAAGAGAAACAATTTATCAATCTACATTAAATGAATCGATCTTTTATTGTATGTGAACAGGAAAAAATCTGTCACTTGTGTCAATGTTCAAAAAGTGGGTTTTCTATTGTTGGATTCGATAATTCTCATCCAACAAAGATTTCCTCTTTCTTTCAATTCTCAACCAACAAGATAAAATCTGAAGGCTATCGATGTCACCTTTCAAGTTTTGACTTTGCTTAATATTTGGTTGAGAATTTACCTGAAATATATTGAAATATAATATTATTTTACTGTAATTTAACTTTTTCAGATTAATTTTGGGCAAAATCACACGAAATATACATTAATTAACTTAGACTTTTTACTTATCTTTAATTTTTCGTTTCTTTTTTCGTATTTTTCAATGTTTTTCTTCTGCTACCTCGCCCAAATGACACCAATCTGCGACAATTTTCACTCTGAAACCTTTGAATTTTTGATCTTCTTTCGCTGTTTCACTCCCTGGAACACAGCATGAACAATTGCCAACCATTTTTGACTGTATGCACTGGTCTACCAAACCATAGAATCCTCTCATATCTGATTTGTTTTCTACAGACTTTTGACTTTGACGTTTTCACAGGCGCCCAAGATTTTACCGTTGTTTTCATTAATTTCACTTTTATTTCACCTTTAATTTGTTACTTTACTTTAATTGAACATTTAACTTTTTCAGGATAGTTACTTTAATCACTGAATTGAACTTTTTTGTTCACAAATTTTAACTTTTCCTACCACTTTGCGTGGAGGTATCACTCGGCACTAAGCCTTTCACTTTGCGTGAAACACGAACTTTCAAATATTAATAAAATACACAATTATCACATTTCAATTTACCGCACTTATTTCTTTTGCCCGCAGCTCTGCTATCATATTGAGGTGAGGATTGATCACTTTACACAGAAAAGATAAGTACGGACTTCCATCTTGAAAATGTTTATTTACGACGTTAGTACAACGACTGACGAACGGAGAACATTCTCCGTTCGAGCAGTGGCGGAAAGAATATTATGTTGGCGATCAGTGTCGCCACATGCAAAACAAATAAGTGTAATATTATGTTACATACAGTGTTGGTCAATGTGATGTCCCGTGTTTGTGAGGTAGTGAGGGAATCGTATCCCAACAATTTTTACAAAAGTAATCGGTTAGTCAATAATCATTCAGGCTTGGGCAAAACTGCAAAAATCAGAAAATTTTCAAGGCCGTTATTTTTATTGCACTTTTCACATGGGTTATTCGGTAATTTATTACTTAAAATAATCGATTACCTAATCGAACAGTTAACATTAATCGCGCATCACTAAAGAATATAATCAGGTACATCATCGTTAGAAGAAAACTTTTACTCAAAACTTGTACACTAAGTTAGATTCAAAATGTCGGAAGTATTCTGGAACTTAAATGCTTTTCAAATTCTACTCTAACAAAGAGACCAGCTTCTGTTGAGAATTATAGGTTCACTTTTTTCAAAATAGAATACCTACAGCTACTAAGCACCGCTATCAGTTAACCTCTGATCCTCAGGTTGGCATTATTTGTTGTACTTACCAAACTTCGATTATCTGAAAATGGCGTGAATGGCTGAACATATTATCACCGTTAAAATTTATTACTACAAATTAATATTGTAATGTTCACATAATGAGAAACTAAAGCCAGAAGGAAAAAAATTGGAAAAAGTTAGGTACCCTTCGAGATATAAATTATGCAACCCCCGCCATTTTTCGGCTTTAGAATGATTACACGTTTCTTTAACACTGGTAAGATAGGGCTGCTGGGTATCCAGTACCAAATGATCGAATAGGTCTACTTTTACATAGCTGCATAATACATATGTACCTACTTACCTATCTGACAGGATACGCGTCAAAGGCGACCTAAACCCTCTACTACGGAGTTGTGTTGCCTAATTACCTATTTTAACTGTATGCATTTGCCCTCCAGTATGGTGTTTTGGGAGGTTTATCATTCAATACCTACCCTACCTATAGATCTATACAATGCAATTTATCTACATTTTCTTCACTCTTTTATTTGTCATAATTCCGACTCTCTCTATAATATAAGTTAAGCTTCTGCGCATGAAATTGATTCTTCAGTATCCGAAACCTCAGCTCCTCACTTCACCTTCGCTCGTCTTTTGACCTCATTTGAAAATAGCAATTTCGTATCTCCGAGCCGATCCACTTATACAATATTTTATAAACTCAAATTAAAAAAGAATACCACTTGCAAGCAGAAAATAAATACTTCAGACTATATAGGTACCTACGTATTTATTCGACTCGGTTGCTGCGAATAAATATATAGGTAATACTAAGTGCTCCTGAAAATATTCGGTAGGCCTACACAATCGCGCATGTAATCAATTCCACCAGCAGTTACAATTTAGAAGTTCTGGTCTTAAAAATGCCACTAAAAGTAGGTACCTATACAGCAAAAAAAAAAAAAAAAAAAAAAAAAACACGAATAATAATAATAAACTAACAACAATAATTAAAGCGGAACAATTTCCTTCCGCATTCCGTTAATGACACTAACATTTCCCCTTCGCTGTCCTTTCTCATCACACTTTTTTTTTTTTTTCGGCAACGTACCTTTATGCAGGTACTTATAGGTACAGTTGATATTCATAACGCCCATCGAAAGATAGGTAATCTATTAAAATCACGGGGCTGTCGAAAGATTGTCCTCAAATAACATCGTAACCTGTTACTCGACCTTAAACCACATCGATTCATTTCTATAATGTATAGAGCATGGGTAGAGCTGGAAAAAGAAAAAATTCGACTATTCTAGCGAATAATTTGAAACCGTGCATTTAAGATTTATAGCTAGGAGCACGTTTTTTCCTCCTCTTTTTTTTCTTTCTTTTTCTTTCACTAACGCTTTACTCTCGTAAATAAGTATCATTAACTTTTTTTTTTTTTTTTTTTTTTTTAATCAGGACGTTGAAAGTTTTATTTTTATATCCGTTTAATGAGCTGCTCCACTTTCTTCACTCATCCTGCGTAGGTAAATACGATGATTGGATTTTTTGAAGTAGGTACCCATTTAGTATTAACCATGGTTTAAGTATACGTTTTGCATTCGTAAAATCTACCTCTTTCCAGCCGCCTATTACGTATTCTATTCTGCAATGATTCATCCTAGAGGGGTGACATTGAGGGAATCCCAGCTTCTTTCGTCAAAAGAAATTATTCTTGCAGTACGCTTGCAGGAAATTTTTAAAACATTTGCAACTAAGTGCAGTAACATAGCTCCAGGCGCACGGAAAAATTATGGAAATTTTTATCACACTTTAAAAACCCCTTGGCGTTTCACACAATATTTTTAGTAGGTACGAATCATAAAATCAGTTTCTGCAGTCACTGAGATACCAATAATTGTAGAAACTGAATGAATCGGAATTCTGCTTCGTTAGACAATAGAAAATGCGTGAGTGGCGTCACGGTTGGAAGATGCAATACTGAAAAATTTCAAATAAGTGCGTTGCTAGGTAGGTATGGTGCAGTCACTGTAAAAAATTTTAGAGTAAAAAATAATAATATTAGATATTCAAATAATAACGCTGCCGTCCCACTCGATTGTTATATCGAGACCTAATCATGAAAAAGCAACAACGTGAACCGGAATATGCGGCTTTAAGGCCCGAATGCAAAAACAATACTTACAAAATTCTTACATATTTTCCATTATCAATTATATCTATGCATAAACATATATAGATATAACTTTGTTAAGTGATTCCTCGAGTCACTGTTGATACTTAAGTATCGCTCTTGCATTCGGGCATGAATTTTCTTCGAAAGTTATTAATGACAGTCGCACTCGATTGCTTCAGACCCACGCGCGTGGAATTCACAATTACAATGTTAAAAAATATATATAAGGCCAGCCTTATTATATTGAATAATAAGATGAAGGGCGCATATAAGGAGGAGTCTCGGAGTCTGAACACCCCTTAGAAAAAAAAAAAAAAAAAGCTCGACTTCTAAAAATTATTTTTTGGTTGGTTTTTGTGGGTTTTTTTACGGGGAGGGGGGTCAGAAGAGACTCCTAAGAATGTGTGGACCCCTCCCCCTTACGACGGATTCATCTACGCCCTTGATTAAGATAAAAATCGGGGTATTTCTTTATGTGGTGCAGCGCCAAAAGGAAGTTCAGTACCAAAACTAACTTTCATCTTGAATTTGAGGCCACATAAAAAAGTTGCTTCGACATAAAATTGAAAGACTTGAAAAAATCACACATATTTATCATCTGTATTATCATCAAATAAAGATTAGTTTTCAAAAATTTATTCCCGTTTAAGTCTCACAACAGAAACTAAAGGAAAAACAAAACAAATATGAAATTAGAATTTGGCACCCTAAAAAATTCAAGACTTTCCCCAACTATAAAAATATGTATAGAACTGAAAGGAAAAAACTTATTGTTGCAAAAGCTGGTTCTTCGCATTAATTGAGTTAAGAGTTTTGTTCTAGTATTTCGCCATTAACTCATATAGGTACAAAGTTCATTTTGAATAAAATTTAACGACAGAAATAAATTTGTCGTTAAAAATATTTGGAGTCATTACTAAAAATTTTTTCTACCATTATTAATTTTTAAAATAAATTAAAGTAATAAAGAAATTCCAAAAAAGGCAAATTTTTTATTAATTTGCTTTTTTGTTGGTTCCTTCATTTTGAAGTAGCCAGGGATGATAAAAAATTATAATTGTTAGTAAAATTTATGAAAGTTTTTCCTTTTTCCAGCAATACCAACCGCAGCTTTCAAGCTTACATGACGGCTGAAGAATCATTATGTTAAAGAGGATTTTTTTCAGAATGGAAATGTTCCTTGTGTTAGTTGCACAACTGATTAAATCCTAATAACGGAAATAGTAATGACCTTGGTGAACAGTTTTTTTTAGACAATTCAAAAACTATAGAACCGACTTCAAAATAGATTTTTCACCGACCTTCCTCTGAGCATGACAATTAATTTCACGTGAGATTCATCAAAATCCGTCCAGTAATTCTCCAACGAAACGTAGACACGTTTTTATCCTATCGTTTTATCAATATAGATTCGAATTCGAATTTTTCACAACACGCATCCACATACTACGCCGAAAATAAAGTAAGTTCAGAGATATTCTCCAACTTTTCCACCTTGGTTGAGTAGGGGCGAAACACCGATCATAAAAAAAATATGAAAAATTCGAGCTCATAAAACATTCATACGTCGATAAAATAACTTCACGCTGAAGAAAACTATCAATAAAATATCCACTTTTTTGGCCTTTACAAATAAATTATGATAAAGAGAAAAGGGAACTAATGTAAAAACTAGCATAATTTCGAATTTCGTATCTAAAAATACCTCCCCGCTAAAGCTAATATTAGCTCACCAAAACAGTTACCGAGCAAAAATGAAATTTAGCACCCACGTCGTACTAGACGAAATTTTTTTTAAAAGTCTTATTTGGATTAGAATTAATCAAAATATATCAGCACACCAACCATTTTTCTTAATTTCCCATCTCTATCTCTCAAAACTTCTGAGGCAAAGTTCACTTATGATAAATATGGTTATAAAAGTACAAAAATAGTCCAGAGTAAACTGAAATTTGAACTTATGATCTTCAAGGTCATACATACTAATGAAACGTGATTGAAGAAACGAGGCTACAGAATTAACAAATTTTTTTTTTTTACAATTAAAAATCTGGACTCAGAGCGTTACTAGGCGCTACAAATACCAAAATGGAGAAAATCGACGGCATGAAATTATATTAAAAATTCACAAGCGTAGGTATAAAAAAAAATTACAAAATAAATCATTTCAAAGATTTGAACGACAAAATTTACAACAGGAAAAAAGAATTAATTTACTATATTTACAAAATCAGTCTTGAGGAGATGAATTTAACAGGAAACACAAGATTTTTTTCTTCATCATGAACTGAAAGGAATAATGATCTACACGATTATGTTTTTTTTGCTTTCACTGAATGGTAATATTTATGAGTCTTCTGTAACACAATGACAGGATTTAAAAAATTAAAACCTAATGAGTAACACACAAAATTCAAAATAAAAAAATGTCTACTGACAGAACAATTCATTTCTAGAAGTAAAGAAGCGATCTTTATAAGATAAACCTATAATTTCAATCAATTCATTTTCACATCCTAGTCGTTAACAAATTTCAGGTGACACTTCATTTATAATAAGAGTACAAAACGCTTAGAATACAAATACTGTTGTTCAGTCTCACAGTAATGATAGTGGTTAATTAACGAGGATAGTTGAAATATCGAAAATGCTAATTTTCTCGTAATTTAGGGCATTCAAGTTAAATTATACCATTTAATTACCTAACACATTTTAAACAAAATTTTAATAAATTGAAAACTTATTTTTTTCCCTTTTATATTCATTGGTCGATAATAAAAATACTCCCAAAATGAAGACTCGTTTAATAAAAATTCAGTTACAGAACATTAGATTTAGAATCTTTCAGACAAGTAGAAAACTAAACTATAGATGCTCTGGTTTCAACACGAAATTTTCTGCTTTATTTGCAATCCCATTATGAAATTTTATATTCTTTTCATTAACTTTCCTCCAATTTGATGAATGAAGAATACAGAAAATGATAATATCAACCAACCCAAAGGAACAGGTAAAAAATTAAGAACCTTCAACTATTCGATTAATAAAAATCTCGTTAACCTCAGCTACCGCGATACAAAAAAGAAACGCTTTTTCGCGTTTATCTCCGTATTCATTACGAAAAGTACGTTATAAAAATATTGATCATTCAAGTTTCCGTTAAATAAAACATGATCAACTTCCCCAATCTAAAACTATCGATTATTGCAATATTTGCTACAACAATACTAATGAAATGCATAACTCAAGTTACCTCATGTAAATATACTACTCGCAAAGGATTTTCATAAAAAACTTAAGTTCCTAAAAATTTACAACAATAAGAACTTTAAATAAGTATTTAATACGCTTTAGCGGATAAACAAGATATTATTACTATTTAACCTAATGTCTGTGATTGATACTGAGGGGAATGTAAGTCATCCTCTACACGTATTAGAATTTCTAATAATGTCGAGACCGAAGTTGTGCAAAGATTGGAAACCAACAATTGAAGAAAAACCCAAGAAATCTTTGATTTAGGACTGGGCGCAAGAACAATACTTATCTACTTGACTTGTCAACTCAAGACTTAAGTAATATTTTGTACATGGTTTTCATGCAAAAATATAAGAGAAGCCAGTATTCACGTCTTACTTAAGTAATACGTAAGGCAAGGATTTTTAGGCAGCAAGGACATAGCCAAGGGGAAGCAAAGAGGGCAACTTCCTTACTCAATATCGGAAAAAAATTTTTTTTTCACTTATGCAGCAAAACAATTTGGAATTTGATTTCAAAAAAAAAAAATACATTTGCCCCCTAAAAAATTTTCTAGCCACGCCCATGTTAGGCCGACATTTGTTTTTTGCTAGCTTCTGGAAGGTTTGCATTTTTTCAGCATATTTTTCGGAATGAAATTTATTTCCTTATAAAATTCAACCAAATAAGAAATTTCAATAATTAAATTTTTTTTCAATAAAAATGTTCATTTCATTCACATTTTGTCAAATTTAAAGGTATTAATTTCATTTTTTCAAATTTATTATTTTAATGATGTACATGTAATTGTGAAGTACTAAGACAGCCTAATATAGTTTTCCGAATTTTTAACTCATGTTCTGACATACCTTCTTGTTTTTCAACGAATATTCGCGAAAAATTATATCGGCATAGAAATACGTATTTTAGTCACTTTTAAAATACATTTTTCGATCACAAATGTCCAAAAAGTTATAAATATAAAGATCGTTCTTACACGCTACCCTTCATTATTCTGACGTTCGAATCAAAAAATTTGAAGACAACCCTCACATGCAAGATACACATTATGTAAACATTTTACATAAACTTTCCAATGGCAGCAGACAACTCACCAATATTTAATTCGGATAAGGCGGGAGTGTTACTAGCAGGAAATGAGGGCGGCGACGGACTGTCTAGTGATATAATAGGCAGATTCATCGCTTCCTCAACCGCAGACGAAATCACAGATGCCACAGTATCGACGTTACAAGGGAGTTCCGACGGCGACGCATCCATCGGGCTAGTTTCTTTAGCTGGCAACAAAAACGGAAGTATCTAAAAGCTCAAGAGCAATTTTCAAATTTAAACCACGAGCAACTTTCACAGGCTTTGATGATTGAATTTAGGTACATTTTTCACTGTCTGAAGACTGAGGGACGGCAGGTAACGATAAGGAGGCATTCGAATTTGAACTGTCTTCAGAGTTTGTCACAGTCTTTTCGTTATCAGTAACAGACTCAGTTGTATCTTCTTCATCTTCGCAAGTCAAATCTACGACCGGATCGGCGGCATTGCTTCCGTTTTCATTCGAAGATTGGGCAACAGCAACATCCTTTCGATCGACTAATGACAAAACAAACAGTAAATTATGATCCACATGCATCAACCAATGGGTACGATTGCAATGATACGAATTTTATTGAGGATAAAACGTAGATAAAAGGAAGAAGTAAATCGTATGGAAAAAAGTATGCTAAAGAATCGAAAGAAAAGCAGCAAGATATGAAAACCACCAAGAAAAACAAAAACCACAAGCAACGAAATGATGGGCAAAACGAGAAAATTTAAAGGCAAAAATCAGTAGAGTTTTTGGGCTGAATCAAAATTATAGAAAGAGCTAATTAAATTGGCAAGACTAATGGAACGAGTAAAACTAGAGAGACCTAAGATAACCTAGTTCCAAATTGTTCCAAAATGTCAACTGAGCAAAACTTTAACAACTAGCAAACGTGGTTAAATTGCATGCAATAAAATTATAAAACGTACTAGAGTCCAATACAAAGAAACGTAGCTCAAAATAAAATTATTAGCATCTTTTATCTTATAAAAATTTTCAATGGAACAACGAAAATCACCAATTCCTCACCACAAAAAACAAAATAATCAGAGATGACCATAACCAGCCAAAAACTAGGGGGAATTTAAATTACAAAAAAAGGAAAACTAGACAAAATGAATTGAATTTTTGCAGAACTCACCCGTATCGTCAGATGAATCGGCAGTACTAACAATCGATGTCTATAAATGATAAATACATTATTAAAACCTAAATAATTTTATCCTAAAATACAATAACAAACGTAGGAAACCTACGTTATGACCAGGGGAAGTTCCCGGTGAATTAGATTGATTTTTGGGATTTTCATTATTTTCAGCATTGTCTTCGTCGTAGCTCTTCCAAGAACCGTCTACGAACAGCTGCACTTCTTGACAATCTTCTGACAGCAGATCGCTACGCAGTACGTCGATAAAGTATCTGTAGAACGATACCAAGTTGAATGAACCAAATGTTTTTCACAAATCATAAAAATTGAGGAGGTGGCACACTCACTGATCGAGAACTAAATCATCATAATATAACGGGCGGCTACAGACCGGGCACATCCACATTGGTTTCTTTTCGTTTAAACTGATGTACGCTGAACCATCAAAACACTGCAGATGTCCGCAATTTTTACCTTTGGCTGGAAACTGCATTCGAAATTTGGCAAGCGGACACTGCAATGACACCCGAACAATGGTGGTGGCTATATCATCATCATCTGCATTTTCGGTGGCATCCTCGTCGTCATCATCAATTACACGTTTGTACTGTTGTCGAACTGTAATAAAATTTAAATTATGATAGCGCAACAATTAAACACGATTAAATAAATCTAGGACGATTTTCAACTTCAGGTAAACGCAATTGTAGGTCCAGAGAGTCAATTTTACACAAAATCTCAGTTCCATACATTCCACGATTTCAGACAAGACGCCCCTCTCCTCCAAAATTATTCAAGAGAATTCAATTACTAATAGAATAAAGTTACGGACATTAAAATTTAGAAAAATCAGTTCCGTGGGGAATTTTAAAAGTGACTAAGAAAAATTGCAGTTCACAACGAGAAAATATCCCAACTTGAGTTCGTACCCGCTCTTCCTCATCCCGTCAAGTTTTTAATTTTTTGACGACCTAGTCATCAATAAAACCCGTCAACAATAAAATCGTAAAAAAAATTACTACAGCTTGTGCCCGCGGAGACATATTACATACTTTATCAGAATTTCTTATGCAACAGAAGGTATCACAGTAAATTAAAAAATAAGCGAGAAATACAAACTAACTTAAATAGAAGCGAAAATATAATACGAACTTGAAAGTTTGGTGACATCGATGGATATAGTAGGTCTTTCTTTCAATTCATTCAAAAGCAACTCCGAAGATAATTTTTCCACAATATTCACGGTCACAACAAATGTTTTACCAGCTTCATGAGCCCAGTTTATAATCAAAGTATTCACGTTCATTGGTGACATTCTCACTAACTGAGTAATACCTATTGGCCTTGGTATTCTTCGCGATTCAACGCCCTGTCGAGTAGTTGGACTACAAGTCTATATTAAAAACGAATTAACAACTGATTATTTGGCCATCTTAATTGTAAAGTACTTCGAAAAATGAGTAAGTGTTTTGAATTCTTTGGATGAAGAAATTAAGATAATGTATAAGTTCAAAGAAACAAATATCATCGTTAACAAAACGTATGATAATTTACCGGCAAGGTATTACACTGACGATTATTTACACGTATGAATAAGCCTAGTGGTAAGAAATCATCGTATTCCATGACATTAGTGGTAGTACTATTATCAACTGCAGTGATTCGAATTTGAACCTAAACAAAAAAAATTATTTCTGTAAAAATGCATTAAACAACCGATGTAATTCAAACAGAAGCAAACATTACCAGAACTGGGTATTCATTCTTCACCATGTCACGATGCATCGCCAAATCCGAAGCCATATCACACGTCAAAACGAACGACACAGTAAACTCTTGAGTTGCACTAGATCGTACCGTCGACGTCAGAGAAAGAGCAGTATTAGGAGCTACAACAATAAAAATCACGTTAAAAAGTATTTTTTTCAGCAAATAGAAAAATATTATAAACTTGATAGGTCCTAACTTAATATCTTCGGTTTCAGAATCTGATGCTTCAGTTTAAAAAAAGGCAACTTTCTAAATACAATATTCGCGGGACTGAGAGGCGACGTTGATATAATTTGAGCTTCGTTACTGAGATTACATATTCTGGCAGGAGTAGGCGTCATAAGTGAAGCTGTGGAGGGTGCACTATACATTGCCGACCCGTAATTACCAGAAGGCATACTCATACCTCCCATAGTCGGCGGATATGACATCGCGCTAGGACCCATACCTGATCGCATATGTTGAGCCTGAAACGTGAACGCATTCATTAATCATAACCCAATAACATAGAAAACCGTCAGATGCTATTGCGGCGTGAGATTAAATTGAAATCTAATGACACGGAGCTACAAAATACCACAATGACCACTCAATCTACATACCTGCATCTGATGATGCTGATACATCGGAACATACGGATTCATGGTACCTCTCTGCTGCTGCTGATGAGCGCGATTAGCGGCCATTTTATGTTGCATCTGCATTGACGGAGATAATTTGACACTACAAATATCAAACTTTATCCCATTTAAAATGAGTAAAAAACGGAATTAAACGCAGTCTCAACGAAATGTGCGCGATAAAAACATACTCACTAAGCCACGAAGTTCGCGAATTATTAGCACAAAGGCGACAAGTGCGATAATATGACAATAGGATGAATCCAATTTTTAAATAGAGTTGGTGTTTTGGCCAAAATGAGAAAAATGTATACTACGGCTTCACAAAACGGGAAGTTTCCATTACGAATAAACACGCACATCGAACTCATCAATTTCACAATCTGCAACATCACATCATCAACGTTCTAAATAACCTACAATATATTATGCTCTGAAAAAAAAATTAGAACATCGAAGATGAGTTAGTGCTAAGCTAAAATGAAAGCACTAGAGAATTGTAGTCCACAAAATCAAAGTTATCACTTATCAATACCTATGAATTTTCATGTTATGATAGCCACGTTCATACGTCTCAAATGATGAAGTTCCATCATATTACAACCTCACAAATGGTTTTGAGGCAAAACAGAAAATAAATTTCAACTGATTAATGTAAGCAAATTAATCTTTGAAAAACATGACTTGGAATGTCGAGCACATGAAGTGAAAGTGAATATAATATCAACACAAGCTACACTCAGTCAACAAAAATAATTAGGGATTTCAGAGAATTTCAAGATTCAAACCACACGCTAAATTAATTTTTCGAAAGAGACCTACTTCTGACGTCAATCAAGGAATTCCATTACTTAAATTAAGGATGAATAAGGTAATTTGAACTAAATGCGAACCAATTGACTTACTATACTACTTCATTTCACTTCTATCATTAATGATAGCTAGGGCGAAATCAGAGTGCAGAATAAATTAATAAAAACAATTAGGTAAAATTATTTCTTCGATTTAGGTACGACGAAGAAATCGAATTTCGAAAGTGACAAATTAACTTCAACTAGCTAATATCAAGAACGCTAGCGATTCGCATCGCAATTCGCAAGTCAAACCACAATTGTATCGCATTAATGAAAATTCAAAAGTGAGAAGAGAAGAAAGTAGAAACGAAACAAGAGCCTGAAAGACGAGCGAATTTCGATGTCGAAAACAATAATTTAATCTCAATTCAACATCGATCAATCGATAGTTTCGATAGTTCGATTTGTCGTTGTAAAAAATGATGACAAATACCTTCGTCTATCGATAGATTATTTCCTAGTTCGTACCTTCGACCATATATATATAATGGACTGCGCATACTGATAAAATATTGAAGGCAACCAAATGAAATGTACATTTCATTCAAAAATTTAATCTCTTATCAAACTGCACTTTTCATAATATTAAAAAATCAGAATTCTCAAATTGAACATATTTTTAACCAGGTTTTCTTCTTTAAAATAAATTTAGTTATGGCTAAAATACTTTGGAAGATCAACAGTCATAAATCCGGGTTTATATATTAACAGTTTGTGAATATAAATTGTTAAACTGTCATTTTATTCCTCGGAGGAAATGTATGATTATCCTCGTTTCTCACACATTACACAAAAATTTTAATATGATCTCTCATCTGTCGTGTATTTCATTAAAAAGTACCACAAATATAAATTTCTTAGGATTTATCGGAGTTTTTTTGAAGATAACATGACTATCTGGATTAATAACTTTCATGTTTTACTGACTGGAAATTATGTTGCTCTTGTCACTGCAAGTGTGAGTATTGGGTTCGTTATTCTTTCTCTATCATTAGCAGATTTTATGTTAGTTTTTTCTGTTTACCCAAACAGGATGATGAAGAAGTTGGTGTTATTGAACAACTGTGTTCCCAAATTTACAAAAATCTAGTTATGTTCACTCAGAGGTATGATGAAGAATTCATCCCTCACTCACCTCGATTTGTTGATGACATCTGGAATTTCTATTCAACTATTTGCCTCGAAGATTGCCGGGATACTGTTATACAGATAAATCCTTTGGAGTAATTTAACTTCATGAATTTGTCAATGAATTTTCCTCGATTTGTTTGCATTTAATGGCATTTATTCGTCGACGAATTAAGGCCGTTAAATGCACCCAAATCCCCTTTAATTCATGTGTGTTTATAAATATTAATTCTCTGACAAATCGAATAGAATTTGTTGTTGAATTCTATTCGATTTATTTGCATTTATCGGCGTTAATTCGTTGACGAATCAAAGGAAATTTGTCGACGAATCAAGGCCATTAAATTCACCCAAATCCACTTTAATTCATGTGTATTTATAAATGTTAATTTGTCGACAAATCGACGGGAATTAACGCCGATAAATGCAAACAAATCGAATAGAATTTGTCGTTGAATTCTATTCGATTTGTTTGCATTTATTGGCATTAATTCGTTGGCGAATCAAAGGGAATTCGTCGACGAATTAAGACCATTAAATTCACCCAAATTTCCTTTAATTCATGTGTACTTATAAATGTTAATTTGTCGACAAATCGACGGGAATTTGTCTTAATTCGTCGACGAATTCCCTTTGATTTGTCGACGAATTAATGCCATTAATACGAGAAAGAACACATCATGAAGTCAGAAGCAAACAAAATGTTCCTTCTGCGAGACACTCGCCTCAACCAAAATTTGATATCGTAAGTTGTACCAATTTTAGCCTCGATCGATTTTTTTATGTTTGTTTCTGCAACGTTTATTGTTTTCAGCTGGATAGGAGTGCTTTAATTTTTTTTGTCGACCGTTGCTGATAGAAAACCATATTAACCTTTGTTATCCGATCCAGCAGTACTGAATAGTATTTGTGAAAAAGTAATATTCCCAAATATACAGTTTCAAAGTAAATATATTTTTTCAATAGTTTGTTGGTTGACTTTAAGTTCAGAATGATTAATCGAAAGTTTTGTATAGCATTGAATAAAGAACTATTTGAAGACAACCCTGACAAATATATTCGCCGAGACATTGAAGGATCAGATGTTGACATGTGAAGAAGAACAGCTTGTGATCTCGTTAAAATGTTGCCTCGGTATTTTGAGCAGGAAATGAAACAAATATTTGTTTCTTACTTGAAAGAATTCATCATTGTCACCATGGCTTATTTTAGCATACACATTTTGTACAGCTTGAACCTTGTAGTATGTGATGGCAATTTGAAAGAGAGTGTGCAGTTGTCATGTTTCTTCTACCTCAAATGAAACAAAATATAATAATTCCTTTGCTCACAATTTGTTTTACTTATTTTCTAAGTGCGCTATTACTGGTTGATATTTTAAAAATTCTCCTACTGAAAGAAAATCCCAAAAAAGGATAGGCTAATAGTAAAATGGATTTTCTTTAATTTTCATATATTTCCTATCCAACCTATTAAAAGTAGGCATACGTATAATATTACTAGGATAATAGTAAGTAAAGTATTCAAGACTATAACAAAATACGTGAAGCATATTGGTGTAAAGGTCCTGATAACATGAAAAGAAATCAATGGAAAATAAAGAGAAATCTATATATTTTTTACCTATCAGGTTTTCCTATTATTTAAAATAAATTTATTTCTTCAACTAGGACAAATAGTTTTTAGGTAATTAGTTTAAAGATGATTAAAATAATGCTTTTTGTGGCATGGTGACGGATATTCTTGTCAACTGTTGACACTTTTTTGCGCAAAGCCCTAATTCTGACTTTGAAATACAATTGTATTATTAATTTTGTTAAGTGAGAATCTGGTAACTCGACAATACCAGCCTCCTCCAATTTGCCAATTAATTTGTTAACAAGCAACGGAATTTTTGACGGACAAAGAAAATTTGATTATCTGGCCTGCACTTTTTTCTCTGCTTCTTCACATATAACTGTGATCATTCTTGAAGGGATTTTCAATCCACCACGACTTTTTAGTTTGATCAAGTCCGAGCTGTTTGATGGATCTTTTAAACGTTGAACTGCCTCATTTGATGCCAGTTTTTTATTCTCTAACTTACAAATGATGAATCCAGCAATGAAGGCTACAATATCCTGGGAATAGCTATCCAGTTCTTCTTCCTGAATCGAGTCTTCATCAATAATATCGTCAGCTGTACAACTGTTCAGAATGTCGTCAGTTAGCTGCTGTTGTGTTGCTCTGGAAATAATGAATCAACAGATTTTGTAGATGTTGATGGTATATCTAAATTTTGATGTCAGATTCACAACAGTTTGCTCCTTCTGGAACTCGTAATTCATGATGAACCAACAGCCTCTTGAAAATGGCTTTGAATTGCTGGCTGTTGGGGTTATTGTTACAGCCTCCATTTGAAAGTTTTCCGAACATACTTGTATGCTTTTGGTGAGTAAAAGTTTAATGTTAATTCAAATTTTCGCACATCTTTGTTGAAAAGAGCTTTCCTTGATGATTTTTCTCTAAGAGCTATGCTCAACATGCTTGGGGGTAGTTCAGTCTGAAAAAAAGAATAAAACAAAGTTGAAACATATGATATATATAATTTTTAATTATGATAGGCTATGGTAGTTCAGTCTAAAAAAAAAATAATAAAATGAAGTCGAAAAATATAATATATATAATTTTTAATTATGATAAGCTATGGTAGTTCAGTCTAAAAAAAATAATAAACAAAGTCGAAAAATATAATATATATAATTTTTAATTATGATAGGCTATGGTAGTTCAGTCTAAAAAAAATTATAAAACAAAGTACATAATTATAATAAATGTAATTGTAAATTATAATTAGCTATGGTGTGTTTAGTCTAAAAAAAAATAATAAAACAAAGTCGAAAATATAATATATATAATTTTTAATTATGATAGGCTGTGGTAGTTCAGTCTAAAAAAAATTATAAAACAGAGTAGATAATATAATAAATGTAATTGTAAATTATGGTAGGCTATGTTGGTTTCAGTCTAAAAAAAATAATTAAAACAAAGTAAATAAATATAATAAATGTAATTGTAAATTATTATTGGCTAAAGCAATTATCCATCACATAAAGGAATTATCTACATTAATAAATTTATTTTTTTTTACTAACTAAAAATTTATCTGACAGAGTTGACGAAATTTTTTTTTTCTTCTCTAAATGATGGATAAGATTTTGCAATGTTACAACTTTTTCTTTCAGTCGACGAACTTGTTGTTGCAATGCTATAATTTCTTTTTATACCCTTGAATTGTTGATTTGCCATTCTGCAGGTCAAGTCTAGATCTACGTGGTGTAGAAACATCCGTGTTCTTAGCTGCATAAAATATTTTCGATTTCTGATATAACGTTGTAGTGAGGGGGTCATCTTCATATCATTACCTAAGATACACACAAAAAACATGGTATAATAATTGTACAATAATAGTACATATGAATTAATTCGTTCAA